>OX422141.1:148435951-148924997 GCA_949129095.1 Volucella bombylans
TCCCATACAATAGCGCTACGTTCGACGAACGCTACCATACACGACCATAGAGAAACATGGCACATCTGTCATTTTGCATGACCAGACTTCCATCAAGCTCTTTTCTTTCACTTAAACCGAGCGGAGTGGTAGAAGCGAGTCTCACATAAACATATAGATAAATAAATTCAAGAGTAAAACTTCACATTGGTGAACCCTACTTTGAGCAAATTTTTTATTTCTCGCACCCGCCACACCAAGTCCATCCAAATCAGCAGCACCCGTGGCAAGCTCGCCTGGCTATCGTTCTTTGTGGCTCCCTCGAGTACATCGACCTATGTTACACCACATTGCATCTAAATCCCGTGGTTATCTGCCATGCAGCAATCACAGCATCACTAGGTGCGATAAAGCAAGCCAACGAATACAGATGAGGAAAATCCTCAGCAGATTAGGTCGTTCGGTACCCTCAATGGGGACTTTAATACTTTAGCAGGGGTGGCAGATAATGTCGTGAGCCAATCCTCAAAGACGGATCTATTACTGCACTCTGCACTCACAACATCTTCAAGGAACAACATATCGCCAAATGAGATCCTCAAGAGTATTTGTCAAAGACTGGCCGATCTGGAAGAACAAGTAAAACATAGACGCATTTTCGTATTAAAGCGAATAGCTCCAGAAACCAGAAAACAACCAGCAGTCATCAAAAATCAGATGGCCAAGAACACACCACTGCAACCGGCTACCGGAAAGTGTTCACCGGTCCGCATTTTCAAGCAGGGAAACGCCCACCAGAAACCACCAGTAGTAGTAGTAAATCCAATCGCCTCTTTACTCACGACAAAAGTTTCTGGCCACCGTTTTTTATAGATAGTGGAGCTGTCATTTCAATGCTCGTAAAAATACAACCACAACCTGACGTCCTGCGAGCAGTCAACAACAGAAAAATAACCATCAGAATGACGACGAACGGCTTGGGCTTTGACCTAGGACAAATCTTCTGCTGGACCTTCAATCGAATAACAATCTCACACTCAATCGTGGGAGCGAATTTTTTACATTTCTTCAGCGGGCCCTCGCCCAATTATCAAGGCTTCGCCCATCAATGACGTTGTCTAATAATGAACGGTCTTGTTGGCGGCTGGACCACCGGTAGTCCACCGGCGGCAGAGCGATGGCAAGGTTCATCCTTGCCCCCATGGATGTAAGGGCATCGCGCAAACATAAGTCTCCATGCCACGTGGTTTACGTTAAAAAGTCAGACACTATTTCTTCAGCTTATAAGTGGACATCCACGGTCGACGCCATGTGAACCAAGGTTAAGCCATTAGTACCTCAGTCGTTTTCACATCGACTGATGAAAACACGTTAGATGCCCTCCATCACAACGACGCCCACAATCACCATGCCGCTTAGTTCGCACTGAACACCATTTGGAAAACGCGGGTGCATCCATTTCTTGCAAGTACCATACGAAGACCATAACTACAAGCTGCTAAAGACAAGTTTGAGCGCATGGTGAGTGCTGGCATCTGCCGACCATCAAGCAGCCGTTGACCTCGATTTTGTTGTTATCTATATAGACGACCTAGAGCATTTAGAAGAAGAGTTCAACCGCCTCGAGTACAGCGGTATTACTCTCAACCAGGAGAAGTATGAATTCGGCAACCAGACAATCATATTCTGGGGATACCATGTCGAAGGAGCCGGTATTCAACCTCAGCAGGACAACACCAAAAAAATTGCAGAATTCCTCAAGCCAACTAGCATCTCCGAGCTGCGGCGCTTTCTCGGAGCATTTAACTTCTTCAGATCAAGTATGCCACTCGTAGCGTCAGACCAGGCACCGCTCTCGCAAACGCTGCAGAGTACCAAGAAGAAGAATAAGACCCCACCCAATTGGACAACAGCTTCCGATGTATCCTTTCTTGGCTGTCGCCAAGCCCTTTCAGACGCCGCCTCCTTGTCCCATTCGCTGCCAGCTTCCGAGCTGTGCTCGATGACCAGCGCTTCAAACACAGCCGTTGACTCAGGACTTCTCCAGGCAGTCGGGGAAAAATCCGAACCCTCGGATATTTTTCGTAAGCACTATCCACTGTGGAGAAAAAATACTGCATTCTTGACCGCGAGCTGTTGGCGATCAATAGGGCAATCGAGCATTTTCGGCGCTTCATCGAAGAGAGGTCATGTGATAGATTTACGAACCAAAAGCCGTTGACGTTTATCTTTCGTAATTCACCTTCAATATCGGCGGTAACTGCACTTGGAAGTCATTGCACAATTCTCCACATGTATTCGCCACGTAAGCGGTCCGGAAAACGTTGCAGCTGATAGACTTCAGCGTATTGTAGCTTTAGACAGCCCGATAGCAATGGACTACGACGCTATAGCGAGAGTGCAAAATTGAAATCGGTAAGTTACAAACTTTATTTCACTAATCTTGTTCTTCCCGGAATGGATTTAGTGGTGACGTGTACAATGTCTTCCGGACGAGCCCGCCCTTTAATACTAGGGGCATCAGTATGGAGCTCAGCCACCCAGGGGTAAGAGCCTCACGCAAAATCATCGAACTTCGCTTCTTTTGGCCACTAATGAACGTGGACGTTGGTAAGTGGGCACGCAGCTGTCACGATTGTCAGAAGAGTAAGGTGAATAGACACACCAGGTGACCTTTGGGAAAGCTGCACGCTGACCGGGAGCCATTCCGTTTGCTGACATCACCTCCACGACTATCGCCGACGCATTTCTTTTCAAATGGGTAGAATGCTTTGGTTTTTCTTTATCCCTAATCACAGACCAAGGCCGGTAATTCGTATCTGCCCTCTACCAACGCTTCGCCCAAATCTTCGGCTGCGAGCGGATCCACACTACGGTTTATCATTCACAGTTTAATGGGCTGGTGGAGCAATAGCACCGCTCACTTAAAACAGCGCTAACCGTACGGCTTCCCAAAAATTGGCTTACTGCAGTACCCGCAGTGCTCCTTGCTTCGACGTTCGGTGGACAATTAGTGTGAATGGATTGGATTTAAACACTTGCTCCTTTACTGGAACGAGCATTGCTGCTGCAAATTGCTCCAAATTCCGTGTCCACCTTATAAAAACGAAGACCAAGGCTTTAAGCAAGTTTTCTGTGACAAAACTTAATTCGGAGCTACCATCAAGCAGGGCTCGGTACGGTATTTTAGCTCCAGATGCATTTTTAACATTGATAACTGCTGTAGCGAGAAGAACGTCTTTAGTAAATGTTGTTTTTGTAAATGTAGAAGAGTTAGGAACTCGGTAAACGTGCTGATTTTTTTCTTCTACTAACGGACCAGTTGAGGATGTAGAACTTTTGGTTGAGATGGAAAGTGAAGCAAGATGTGATGCTTCGTTTTGCAAGCATTGCGGTGAATTTGTCACATTTAAAAACATTGTGATGTCCAGAACAAAACGTGTACGATGATGATTCATTTGAAGCTATCAGTGACGATTTAGACTCCTTCCTACTGTGCAACGTAGGGATGTATTCGTGAAAAATGCAGATGCTCTAATGTTTGGCGACGATCTTCAAGAAAATCGAGCTTTGAGTGGTGCTATCAACTTTAGAAGATTGGATGTGTACCAGCGATTTGTTCCTTATTTGCGATTGCATGTGGGCGATATCGATGTCGTGAAGTGATTCTGCGGAAACTTTTACAGCATTATGCGGTTGAAAAATTTCATTAATGTGATTCTGAAATTTGTAGCGTCTGTTGAAATAACGCGACATTAATCGATCGACTGCCTTTTCGTAGTTTTCAGGAAATAATTTTAAAGCTTGAAGGACCTTTGAAACATTACAATGGAGACAGCTCCCGAGATACTGGAGTCTTTAATTTTCTCATTGTCGTGAACGGATACCTTAAAGGAACCTCAAAAATTGCCGGGTGTTGGTGCCTGTTTCGTATGCATTCCTCTTCATAGTCGAAGGTGAGTGTATGTGGTGTCGCTTTATGCACCTGAAGTACTTAATCCCATGCAATTTTTAACTGAGCTTCAAATACTTTTTCGTTGCCTTCAGCTTAAATCGGAACGCTAAACACGGCATGGTGGCATGGGGAAGTAATCTGCCAAACACTAGGGGCAACCAGTTATACTGCTGGTGGGTTCAACATAAGTATGATCGAGTACAGACTTGAATTGTATGCGATGAATATCCCATCCTTCCCATCAGCTGGTTCTTTCCTGGACTTGGCATTAATAGACAATAGACTAACACGGATCGAAAAACAAGCAACTGTTTGCAGGCGTTCGATTACGATAGTGATCACTACGGACTTGTCGCCACGGATCGCAAACGAGGAAACGGAGTTTGAACAATATGATCAAGTGTACTCATATGACTACTGTACTGTAGAGTACGGTGGCCGTGCTTCTCCAGAATCTTAAAGCGTAATTTACGTTTGAGTGCAACAGAAACTTGACAAACGAAGAAATCGACCGTAATTTACTGACTATGCAAGACCTTGTCAAACGAACGAGAGAACTACGATCGACTATCCCTCCGATAGAATACTCCGACGATTACCAGCTCAAAAAGTACAGATCTCCAACAATCAACGCATGGTACGCATACAAAAGTAGACTGCTCTCGAGGCTTAAGCAGCTGTACAGACAGTTTACTGACAGAAATGACTCAGAAATAAGAGCACTAAAGTCACTGATCAAAAACCTAAATCAATTAATTAAAGAAAATCACAGTAAGTCTGTAAGTTGGTACTGTGGTGATAAGATTCGGGTTATAAAATCCAGAAGCCCGAGTATGTTCACGCAGATAAAAAAATTATTCAGGCGGAAAGATCACAATGTGTGTCCGAATTCCATAAACCACAGAAAACAGGCAGACACTACTGACCGTTGACGGTCTTTTTGTGGTCGAAGACCCACAAGAGAAAGTCGATTTCCTGGGAGCTTTTTACGAGGCCGTGTATACGTGAACAATCTGGTTCCCTGTAATCACGACATTGACAATCACAATTATCTGCGCAACAAACTTCAATATTGGCGATCTGAAAATGACGGTTTTACCACATTCAGTGAAAAAAAACGCGGCAAACGTTATCATTGCCGATGAAAGAGGATCCTCGCTTTTGTTCGTTCGCAAAGATGAACTCCTATGCATCTTTGAGTCTCTGAAAAACCAAAAGTCATCGGGAGTAGGTGGTATTCCAAACGTCGTATTAAAACACTTGCCCTTGGAAGCAGTGCATATATTTATTACGCTATTTAACTATGAACAGGGCTAAACTTAGAACTAACACTGCTAATCTTTGGTCAACTTGTTTGCTTCCGAATATTAGCAAGATACGAGTATTCGAGAAAGTGGTTAATATAACGCTGTTGAGGTAGCTTGAGGAAAATAATATAATTCCGCAAAATCAGTTTTGTTTTAGGGCTGGTCTCCGACATACAATGGAATATTTTTTTTTTTTTTTTTTTCCCCGGCGAGGGCAGGTGAAAATCTTCCATCAGACACTATGAGGATCAGAAGCGCGTGCTCATAGTAGTGTGAGATTCTTACTCACTAAAAACACCTCCCTTCGTTGTTAATTTTAATACCGCAACTAAGTAGAACTTATCAAGCAGTTTTTATTTCATAAGTTAATCACGATTGGTAGAACACTTTCCAATGGAAGACCCTACATATTCCGCTTTCTTAATGCGGTTTCAATTTATCGCGCAAGGTCCAACGGTTTAGTTCGTTGAAGACGGCGTAGTATGTTTCGTTCGTCCAAGATTTCTAGGACTGTATTGTTGATGTGGCCGCTTAACCGGGCTTTATGTTTTCGTGCGCAGTTCCTGACTTCATCTTCCACGAAAGGAACTCCGAGGTCTCGATGCAGGTCATTATTTCTTATAAACCATGGGGCACGCACAAATTGTCGTAGCACTTTATTTTCAAAAGTTTGTATTATATTTATATTTGATTTCTTAGTACAACCCCAGAGTTGTATACCATAGGTCCACACCGGCTTTAGCACTTGCTTATAAAGAAGCAGCTTGCTTTCTAAGCTTAGCTTGGAATATTTACCAAGTAGCCAGTACATTTCTTTGTATTTGGCCTCTAGTTCTTTTCGTTTCTTTTTAACATGCGTTTTCCACTTAAGCTTTGCGTCAAGTGTCATTCCCAAATACTTAGCTTCGTTTGCAAAGGGGATACACACCGAGTTTATAGAAATGGGTAAGTGATTTATCTTTCTGTAGGTGAAGTCAACATGTACAGATTTTGTCTCATTAAGGGTAATTCGCCAGATCTTTGTCCACTCGTAGACTTTATTTAAAGCAGTCTGAAGTTTCGCCGTTGAGTCTTCTATTGATTCTCCAACCGCTAAGATAGCGGTATCGTCAGCAAAAGTAGCGAGAACAGTATCCTCGACGTGTGGTATATCTCTTGTATATAAAAGGTACAAAAGTGGGCCCAGTACACTTCCCTGCGGTACTCCGGCTAGGATATCTTTAAATTTCGAAACATCATTTCCGTATCGAACGCGAAAAATTATATTTTCAAAATAGCTTGTCAATATATTATAAAGCTTTAATGGCAAAATTCGTCGCAGTTTGAACTTCAAACCTTCATGCCATACTTTGTCAAAAGCTTGTGAGACGTCAAGAAATACGCTCGAACAAATCTTTTTTTCTTCCAGGGATTTTTCAATTACATCAGTAATTCTATGCACCTGATCAATTGTTGAATGCTTAGTCCGAAATCCAAATTGATGGTCGGGAATAAGATTTTGGTTTTCGATAATTGGGAGAAGACGTTTTAGCAAAATCCTCTCAAAGATTTTCGACAGGATCGGTAGAAGAGAAATGGGTCTGTATGATTTTTTATCGTTTGGAGGTTTTCCTGGTTTTAGTACCATAATGACTTCAGCAACTTTCCACTGACTTGGCACGTATTCGAGCCTCAGAGCCGCGTTAATAATGTGTAAGAGCTTTATAAGTGCTTTTTGAGGTAGCATTTTCAGAACTTCTCCGGTAATAAGGTCATACCCCGGAGCCTTCTTTGGTTTTAATTTCCTTATTACAGTTTTGATTTCAGCAAGAGTTGCATTTGTCATTACAAAATTACTATATGCTATTTCTAAAGAACTGGTGCCGGATACCAGTGTTGGGCCGTCGGAGGGCTTGAAAATTTCTTCAAGATAGTCGGCAAAAACCTCCGCTTTTTACTTATCCCCCTTAGCCCATTCGTTATTGCCGACCTTGATTGGTGGCGCGGGGATTTTGGGCCTTTTTAAGCATTTTAAAGCTTTCCAAAGCGAGTAATTTGTTTCTTTCTTGCCGTCAGGTTTTGAACATATGTATTTACTTCGGAATTTCTGTAACTAAGAGTCTCCTTGAGCAGATTACAGAGCCTGTTTAAGCGTGTTTTATTCTGCGGCGCTCGAGTTGTTTGCCATCTTTTGCGAGCTTTTCTTTTTTCTTTTATCATATCTTTTACCTCAGGCGGGTAGTTTAAGTTACGTTTAGCCGTGTTTTTTCGTTGACAAGGTGTATTGTTCCACGCAGCACATTGGACTATTTCAACGAAAGTGCTTCTTTAAGTGAAACGTCTAGTTCTAGGTTATTATTAATCTCATTTCTGAATCCTTCCCAATTAGTATTTCGTCCAGTTAGTCTTAATGGTCCTTGTTTTTTAATAAACGTGTCGTTCATTGTCAGTATGACTGGAGAATGATCGGAGGAAAGATCGAAGCTTTCATCAACGTTTATATCCGAGTTACGAATTCCTTTAACAACGAAGAAATCGACAAGATCGGGTATTTTCGTTGTATCTGTTGGCCAATAAGTCGGCTTGCCCGTTGAATAGAAGTCACAATTGTGTTCCATACATGCTTTATAGAGTATTTTACCCTTTTGGGAGACACATCTTGATCCCCAAAAAGTGTGTTTGGCATTGAAATCACCGCCAATCATATAAGCCGATCCAAGAGAATTGAATATATTTTTAAATATATGTTTTGAAGGCGTAAATCGTGGAGGACAGTAGATGGCTGAAATAGTAAAGGAGTTCCGTACCAATTTTACGCGCACCGCAATTAGTTGTACAGACTCGACCTCTACTTTTATATCTTCGTTGTGCTCAAGAGACTCTTTAATGTATACAGAGGATCTGCCTCTCGCGTTTCCCGAAGGGTGATACGCGTAGTAATCTTTAAAACCTCTAATTTTTGCAGATGAACCATTTTTCAAGTGGGTTTCGGAAATCAAACAAACGTCAATGTCGTTTTTCCTTAGGAATAACTCAAGTTCAAAAAGTTTTTCTAAGATTCCGTTTGCATTCCAGGTGAGTACGTTTAATTTTTCCCTTTTCATTTTTTAGGCGAAGGACGTTTTTTATTGAACCTATTTTCAAACTTCTTTAGCTTATCTAAAATAAGTTCATTGATTTTGTTTTGCTGCTCAAGCAGCGCGAGAATAACGGAAAATACTTGGGAAGCAGGATCTCCGGAATCTTTTGCCTTTAGCTTGGTAGCTTCAGCGTATGTAAGTTTTTCCGATGCTTTCTTTTCAACACTGGAATCAATCACTTTCGCCTTGGCGTTTTTAACGATACGAGTACTTTGAGCAGATCCCGATGTTTTTTCTTTAGTTTTGGGATTCTCTTTTTGTGGCTTAAACAACTTGTCACGTCTATTTTGCAACTCCTTTGCTACTTCACAGCCAAGGAAATTTGCGACGTGTTTACCCCTGCAGTTAACACAAGTCGGAGGGGTTTGTTTGCTTACGTTGCATTCTTTGGACAGGTGTTTACCTGCGCATTTTACGCACCGAGGCTCTTTTTGGCAGTAAGCTTGCGTATGGTTAAATTCCTGGCATCGCTTACACTGCGGGATCAGTTTCGAGTTTTTGCGTCGAGACTCAATTTTAACAATAATGTTGAGGATTGACTTAATATCGTATATTTTTTGGGTATTTTCAGTGTTCTCAAAGGTTAGCATAAAGAGGGGAAGGCTACGTTTAACTGTCATATCCTTTCCTTCAATTTTTTGTTTCTCTCGCTTTTCGATGTTGACGACATCAATGATTTTAAAACCCTTGTTTTTTAAATCACTTACGATATCTTCTTTTGGGCAAGACGGATGCAGTCCTCTGGCGACGACACGAATAGGTCTTTCGCACTTGTTCTCGTATGTGAACCATTGGATTTTTTCGACGCTTAACTTGCGAGAAAGAATGCGATAGTTGTCAGCGTCCTTGACGTTGACTTTCCATACATTATTATTGCGCGATGTTACTATATAGTCCGATCTCGGCAGGGTCATCAATATGTTTTGGAGTTTCTTGTAATCTGAAACTCCAGTGACATTGATTGGCGGGGGTGTTCGTTGTTTTTCCGCTTTGATTTTTTCAGGACTCATGTTATTGTTGCCATTTTTCTTCGATTCATCTCCCTTTGCTTCACGTTGAGAGACGATTTTGGGAGAAGACGCAGCTTTACGCTTTTTTCCGGGACGTTTTTGCAAGATCCAGTCGGTTTCTCGACCTAGCTCTTCTTCATCTGTTTCGTAGATATTTTTAACAGATACAATAGAGATAACGTCACTGTTTGACTTTTCCTTGATTTTCAGTTTTTCCAGTTCTTTTTTAAGATCTTCGCATATCGCTTCCATTTTGGTTAGCCTAGTACGAAGTTCGGTATTTTCGTCTTTCAGGCTATTTATTTTCGCTGAGGTCCATTCTTCGTAAGACGACGTTTTTGGTGTCGTTGGACTTCTTTTGTTATTTTCTTGTTTTGGAGATCTAGGTGGTGGAGATCTCGAAACCCGTGAACTTTTTCCGAACGGGTTGATAGAATGCAATAATTGGCTCGCCCCAGAATCCATCGAGCCGACCTCCGTAGAGGGTGGATTTTCCAGCATAGCTGGTCTGCCACCTGGGGTAATAATTCCATTTGTTTTACTCATTGCATAATTAGTATACACTTCGCGCTCGGTATACGGAGGGTGCACTTTAGTCGCCTCTTACGACAGGCATGCATACCTCGGGTATATTCTAACCCCTACCCGAAGGGGTAACAATGGAATAAATGGAAGAACAAGTCTACGGGTGCCTGCCTTGTTGAGAAGGCCTTCGACACCGTATGGTTAGAGGGGCTGTTCTATAAGTTGACAAGGATGGGCATGCCGAAACCCCTGCTATATATGGTTTAAAACATGCTTATTGGAAAGAAGTTTGTTCTCAAATGTGGGAACGTCATTTCCAGCAAGTTCTTTGACATTAAAAACGGGTGTGATTTCTTCGATACTGTTTAACATTTACACAAGTGATCTAGTAGGTTCCCTCAATCACGCCATAGCGTACGCAGACGATTTAGTGGCGTACAGATCAGGTCCAAAAATCGAAGTCATCAATACTCTTCTGCAGCGTGATTTCGATCGTATTGCAAAGATTGGATATTGAAAATCATTTGTCAGAAGTCGGAAACAATCTTGTTTACAACTCTATTGTGATGGGTTTCTAGGGATACCAGATATAACTGGCGAAATTTGGCCACCAATGGACAGCACGGACTGCCATTAGCGGTGAGAAGCGTAGTGAGAAACCTTGGTAACTGGCTCGATAAGTATTTGTATTTTGACAAATATATAGATGCTTGTCTGGCTGGTGCCAGGAAGGCATAGCTATGACAGGAAGGCTGTTTCACAGCAGTCAACTTATCTCCAAAGTGAAGGTCATATGCTATGTGGCCCTAATGGGAAGGATTCGGAGCAGAGTATAAAAAATAAATACTATCTCAACAAAGCCCATTAGTATTGGGCTAGTCTGAATAGGATTGACAATTTAATGATTAAGGTGATTCGAAGACACGTTGCAAGGGCAATGGCCTGATAAGTGGAGCTTATTACCCAAATGAAATGTACCATGAGAGCTCGCGTCTATCAGGCTTTATCCCGCCAGAGGCTTTGCTCCATACTGATGCTAAAGGGTTAGTGCAAAGCAGGGATGGTATCCCGGTAATGTACCAATATGCGAGGGATAAGCGGCTCATCTACGATGGGCATGTTGCCAATGCTCAGGCACACCGCAGTTTTAGTCCCGCAATTGCGGACAGAGATCGGATCGATGCCGAAAATTCTGGTGGTTTCAATAAGGGGAGAGGGTTGGCTAGTTCTCCTAGGTTGGTATGTTTCTAAAGTAAGACACTCCTCCTAGTTGTAAGTTAGATTAAGACTAGTTCGGGGGATCTGATGAAAAGGCCACGTTCTTTAACATGAAGGGGCGCCTCTGAGAAGTGACCCACCCTCTATGGCATTGGTTAAATCTCAGTGATGCTTGTGCACGATGTTGACGAATGTCAGGCGCCCGAAATCGCAATTGGGATGGTAAACACCCGGTGGGAGAGGATACAAGTGCTCAGCACTCCGATTATAGTTAAGTTAGGTTAAGTAGAATAGGTTTTATACAAAATTTAAAAGATATGGCACCTAAGTTGTTTGTTTTTATAAAACTATTTTTCTTAGAAATTTTATATATTTATAATTGATAAATAAGATTAATTGTAAGATAGTTTTTGGGACCGAAAGGCAAAAGTTGAATAAAATTGTTAAATTTAGAGCGTTCGGTAAGAGTAAGTAACTATCATTGTTAATAATAAGAGAAACAATAAAAATGAATCTCAAAGTAAAGTTCTAACACGCGTTTTGTCGTGCTCGTTGTGGTAGCGTTCACACTCCTCATAAGAAACCTCTATCATGCTCTACTGACTGAGCTAGTCGTAGTTGTCGCTTTGCTTTTCCCTCTACCGCGCGTATGCTGTCCAGGGACTACAGTACACGCTGAATAGGCGAAAGAGCAAAGGTTTGATCGAATTCGGCGGAAGGCCAACTGGAGATTCTTTTCCAAAAAATTAAAAAAAAAAAAAACGTGAATTATACCTTCAATGGTACTTTATTATAATCGATAAAAAAAACCGAAACTCAATAAAAGGAGAAGAAAAAGAAATGTGTTGTCTTTCCACAGACGGTTAGTATAACCTTCGTGAGGCGAAACACCAAACACAACAATGCATGCAGTAAGCCCAAACCTGAGTGTTAAATCACTGATCAAGTGGGGTCTTTTATACCACTGACCGTAGCACTTTAAAGCTTTTATTGCCGTTTTTCAGACAGCAGTGCTTTTGTTTAGAATGGTTTAGAACTAAACTTTTCAGTGATGACAAGGCGTGACAAGTTAATTCAGAATTTTTTTGTTTGCTTATAATTGTTTGGAAAACACAAGTATACACATTTTGTTGTTTTCAATTTTAATTTAATTTTAGTGGGGGCTAACGCCCCCATTTATTTTGCTTAATACAAGCTTAAAAACTAAGACTTAAACTAATAAAATAAGGTTTACTAGGGCTTAAAGCTTAAAGGAAGGTGAAGGAGATAGAACTTGAGGGAAAGTGTGCTGCGATTAAAATCGAAAAGGTTGGAGTTTACTTTACCCAGCATACGGGAGATTGGTTCGTTAGAGCCATATGTGGTGCGGTGGATAGGTAGATAAAAGAGACGGGTGGAACGTAGATTACGAGGGTTAGTGTTAAAGAAAATGGAGTTGCAAAGAGGCATGCAATCGATGGAGCCTGAGAGGAGTCGGTGAATGAACAAAATGTCTGCTGCGTCCCTTCGTTTCTCAAGGGTATTCAGGTTAATGAGTTTGAGACGGTCTCGATAGGGAGGTAAGATTAGAGGATCGTTCCAAGGTAGACCTCGAAGAGCAAAGCGAAGAAAACGACGCTGGATCCTCTCAATACGAGATACATGAACTCGTTGAAAGGGACACCACGCTTGGCTAGCGTACTCGAGAAGGGGGCGAACGTAAGTGATGTATAGTGATCTAGTCACGTACGGGTTGCAGAATTCTTTGGACCATCTTTTAACGAAGCCGAGTGATGAGTTTGCTTTAGAAATTATCTCATCAATATGCGAGCGGAAATTAAGCTGCCTGTCGCATAATATACCAAGGTCGCGGATAGATTCAACAAGGGGTATAGGTTGGCCGTCGAGATGGTAAATTCGTTGAGGAGACTTCTTGCACTTACGTGAGAAAGTAATCGATTGACATTTGGAGACATTGAGCTCCAAGCAGTTCTTGATGCACCAGTTGGAAAAACTATTTAGATCTATTTGAAGGAGGGTGGAGTCTTGTTGTGAGGAAATGGGTTTAAAAAATTTGGTATCGTCAGCATAGAGAGAAAGTGTTGAGTGTTGAATGAGCCTTTGAGGGTCGTTAATAGTTAGGATGAAGAGGAGTGGACCTAGGTGACTACCTTGCGGAACACCTGAAGTGGCCAAGAAAGGGGCCGATAGGACAGACCTGAAACGAACACTATAAAAACGATTATCCAGGTAAGAAGATATCCATTTAAGCAAAATGGGTTCAAAGCCCAGGACGGATAATTTGAACAGGATTAGTTTATGAGATATCTTGTCAAAAGCCTTACTGAAATCAGTTGTTATAACGTCAACTTCTTTACCACTTTCTAAGGCTGAGAGAACAGAGGACACGAATTAGTGGTAGTTGATCTACCCATGAGGCTTGAGGCCTTATGCAAAATGGTTTCGAGGAGTTTGGGTATATGAGAAAGCTTAGCTATAGGGCGGTAATTAGTGACTTATTCATCATTAAGTTGTTGTAATTTGTTTTCTATTACTGTATGATCAAAGCTTTGAGAAATAGTGGGCCCAATGGTGAAGTTAAGTAGGTATTTGAAATAAGAGGGATCCGGTACGAAGGAATTATCGACAAAAGATTGCTTAAAGAAAGCAGCAAAAAAGTTGGATATGGTATGCGGATCGGTTGATGATATGTTTCCGTATGCGAGGGATGGAGGGAAACCGTCAGATTTTTTTTTGTAGTTAACGAATTGGTAGAAAGACTTAGGATCATTTATAAGCCTTGATTGCGCACTATCAAGGTATCACTGATAGAGAAACTTATAGAGCTGGGCGAATTGAAGGTATGACCCGAGATAGTTTGAATAGTCAGCAAAAGAGTTGGATCGGAGGAAAACTGCCCATAATTTGTTTCTTTTGTTACGTAAAGAGTGAAGTTTATGATTAAACCACGGAGGGCTCGTAGAAGAGGTCCTATTACGCGAAAAGGGGACATAGAGAGAAATAGAATTGAATAATTCTCTGTAGAAAATAGAGAGAGCACTTTTTAGGGGCATATTGGCGAAATCAAAAGAACACTTACTAAGATATGCTATAATTTTGCGGAAATTCGCTTTATGAAAGTCGAAAGAAGTGCTAGCTGCAGATGGGGTGGGGTGGAAAGGAGAGTGGTGGAAAAGAGAAAGAAGAAGTGGTGGGTGAAAGTTATCAATGGTCGATAGTGAAAAGGGACAGAGCAAGACAGAGGAGTTTATGGGGTCAGTGGTGAAAATGAGCTCTAATTGCCTACCCATATAGTTAGAGACCCCACTAACTTGGCATAAGCTAGAGTCTGTAAGCTCATCCAAGAAGAGACATTCTTTACTCGAGATAGGGTTAGGGATAAGAATAAGTTCATCATCTGATTGAGTCCAGTGCAGCTGAGGTAGATTGAAATCGCCGAATACGATGATATCATCGAGAGGATCAGATAAGTCAATTATTTGATCAATTGCATCGATAGCGAGTTGGTAGCATTCGATTAGTTGAGCCGGTAGGATGTAAAAACACATAATGTACAGGGACCTCCAGGGGAGTGTAATCTTTACTGAAACGTAGTCAAGCTTAGAGGAAGTAGAAACTGCGATTGGTGAAGAGTTTAGGCCATTGCGGACGGCCAATAGGACACCTCGATACGGAGCATCATCATTTGGACGGGTAAGATCGTCGTCTCGAAAAACATTGAAAGTAGGGGGAATAATTCCTGATTCTTTATATCGGGAATTAGATTAGTTTCGGTCAGAGCGTAGACCTCTTAGATCGCAGTCCTCTTACGTTTTGATAGTAAAAGGTAAGAGGAAGATTATTACGAGAGGGCCTAGGAGTGGATGGTCGAAACACTGGCAATGGTAGCACGTTAGGGACGAAAAAATTTGTCGTTGTCAGCTCTGCTCCGTTGGAGGTGTGAGATCCTTTTTGAGTGCACATAGTTACCGAAAGCAGAAAAGTCGTCTGAGACAACAAAGATATACATAGACCACCTGAGGAGTTAGGAAGCTTTATGTTTTGTATATTAGAAGAAGGAGTTGGCGGAGCCAGAAACATGGTAGAATCTCTTTCTAACACGGAGGGACGGGATTGCGGTCTAAGCCTGTTGATAAGGCAAAGAAGTTTACATTTTAATTACATTACGCGTTCTTAAGCGTCTCATCATGTTTTCAGCTCGGCATCATCTTGTTCTTCCAGATCGGATTGTATTTTAGAAAAATTTTTGAAATAAGTTTCTTTTCATTTTGTCTTGTCAATTAAATGGGAGTAATTACGAGTATGTAAATCTTAACTATCGAGTACCAAAATTAAGAGGTAGTCTCATTGTCCTGTACTTAGTTTTAAAGCAAATGTAACAAACTAATCGTGTGGAACCCAATTTATAGTCCAATCCTTGACCACGACATCAACAATTTCACTTCAAACAGGTAAGTAAAGTATGTAAAAATGTATATCTAAATGCAACTACAGACATACGTGTAACAAAATGCCTTGTTATTATAGATAATTCTCATACATATTTGATAGATGATTAACTGTTTGCTTTTAAATTACAAAATAGCAAAATTAATGAAAATTATATTTAAGAATTTACAACACTTTCAGCTCGTCAGCACACAACTCAACTCTCTGCTTGACTGCCCAGGACCCTCTCTCTCTATTCCCTGCGCTTTGATTGATCAACTGAACAACCGAATTTTTATTTCTTATGTTTCTTATGCTTAGTTTACAAATATAATGTGACATAGTCAATACAAAATTCTTAGAATTATTATGTGGAAACGGAAATGGTGATTTATTTAGTATAATTGCATTACCTGGGAACTGAATATGGGAAATGTGTATATTATATGGGTGATAACTTGTAGGTGTCCATAAAATAAATGAAAAAAACCTCACCAATGTCAATGTATACAAGGCGATAAGTTATAGACTATTTATTTCTTATACATTAAAATTTTTTACATCAAAAGATACACTGGATGGTATACAAAGGTATATATAAGAAAGGTGACATTCTATATTATTATTTATGCCTATTTGCTTAGAAATAGAAATTCCGATAAGCAGTTGTATGGAAATTAGGAACAGATAACAAATTTGAGAGATAACCACACAGATTATAACACGAAATTAAACGAGAATTGCGATTGCCAGATTTCATAAAAAACAGTGTTCAGTGTTCATTTTCAACTTAAAATAAGAACAATTACAATTTTTAATGGAATAAATAATAGCTATCATTCTGTAACTGGGAAGTTAGTATTGAATGGTACATTTATAAATTAAAATTTTGCAGTAATAATAAACTGTAAACTGTTGTGGGGTGACAATCAGCAATATATAATAGTATATCAATAATTGAGAGAAAAAAAGGATAGCAAGAAAATGATACATATTTTTATTTATTTATTTTTTTAATAATAAATTTTCAACAATAATTATCAATACAATTTAAGTCAATCGTGAATAGCCAGTCTTTTACCATTTTTGAGAAGGATTTAAAATTTACAATTTGCCTTATAGACAGAGGTAATTTATTAAAAGATTTAGGGGCTGCGACAGTATAAAAGTTAGAGAAATGAGTTTTGTGAGCAGTGGGTACAGTGACCAGGTGCATGTTGTTTATTCTCAGGTTATATAATTGCGAGTTTCTGCTGGGAATATTGCCACTTCGTTTAAAAAATTCTTTAAGTATTTTAAAAATATAAAGATATCTCATAGGAAGAATTTGCAATTCCTTGTATAAAGGCCAACTTTCGGTATAACGATTTTTGTTGCAGATAATCCGAATGAGATGCTTTTGAGCGATTATTAAAGGTCTAAAAGTATTTGCATAGGAATCCCCCAACTAGATAACCCATACTGTAGTTTAGAGTGCGCAAGACCATAATATATTGTTTTGAGAATCTTTTTAGAGCAAAATCGCTTTAAGAGATACATTTTTCGTATTATAAGCATCAAATGGTTTTTAATATTTTTACTATGATCTTTCCAATTACGTAAGGTTAGAATCAATTGTAACACCTAAATATTTGAAATTTTTCACTAGATTGATTTTGAAACACGAATCAGAACAAGAATTTTTTTTGTTGAATTGGAAAGCTAAATTGCCTACAATTCGGAGCGGGACAAATATGGCTGTAATTACAAACTGGATGACCAGAGGTTTTAAAAGTCATGAATTTAGTTTTTTCACTAATTATTAATTTATGGTACGAAAACCAAGTTCTTAGAATTTCTAGGTCCTCTTCAATTAGTAAAATACAATTAAAATCAGAATTTGACTGATAGGTAAATGATATATCATCTGCAAATGCCGTCGAAAGACCATTTAACGGGAGTTTAAAGATTGAGTTAATATATACTAAAAAAAACAAGGGGTCGAGTACAGATCCCTGTGGCACTCCATTTTTTAAAAGCCTAGATTCACTTTGTGTGCCGTTTATAATAACTTTTTGCACTCTCTCTTTTAAATAAGATTTCAACCATTGAAAAATCACCCCTCTAAATCCTGCACTATATAATTTGCCTAGTAGTATATCATGATCAACCAAGTCAAACGCTTTCGTCATATCAATGAAGAGGGCCATAGTAGATTTATTATCATTTAAGCTGCCATAAAGCTGGCTGCATAGCCTAAGAATTGCATCTTCGGTTGACTTCCCCGAGCGGAAACCAAATTGGTTATCGCTAAAAAATCTTATTTTATTTAGAAAAGAAGTCATTTTATTGACCATAAGTTTTTCAAATATTTTTGAAAAAGTAGGAAGGATTGAAATAGGTCAATAGTTAGCCATATTTGTTTTATCTCCTTTTTTATAGAGTGGAATAACCTCAGCACATTTCATTTGATTTGGGAAACACCCCTGTTCCACACTTAAGTTAAATATATGACTCAGAACATCTGAAATATAAAAGGCAATTTTTTTAAGTAGATTACTAGATATTCCATCCGACGTGCAAGAGTTTTTATTTTTTAAAGATAAAATAGCTTTGTATGTATCAAAAGAGGTGATAGGATTAAAAGCAAAACTATTTGGATATGAGAATTCAGTATTAGTACAATGTTGATTAAAACAATTACTCGTACAATCACCACTAAAATTAATGGACTGATTCAATGTTGCAGGTACTTCTGTAAAATATTCATTAAATTTGTTGGATATACTTTTCAAATCTGTAAGAGTAGCATTATCAACCACAATGGTTTCTATTATATTAGGCTTAGAATTTTTCCCTAAAAAATGCTGTCGATTGCTTTCCATTCTTCTTTAATGTTAAAATAATACCTTTCTCGAGTCAATTCAACATTTGCACTTACAGCTTTACAAAGTTTAAGGTAGTACTTTTTTAATTTTTCGTTGTTGGGATGTTTTTTTTAGCTTTATACTTATTTTACTCTTTTTTTTAATCTGCTTAAGGAAAGGCTTGAGAAACTTATTTCTATTAGATTTTTTTAGAGATATAGAAGTGCATGACTCTATATGTTTTTGCAGAATTGTAATAAAAAAAGCATATGAAGTAGATGGGTCCTTTTCCGAATAAACCTGATCTCAAAATTCATGTTTCAAAATATTTTGTAATTTTAAGACTTTGAAACAATACAAATGACGCACAGGAAGAACATTCAAAGCACAAAACAAAGGAAAGCTAGAATGTCTGAAAGGTTTACGACAAATTTTTCTAACGACTTATTTTTGCATAACCAACAGAGAATGCATTTTATTTCGGTACACATCCCCCAACAAACAATCCCATATTGTACTCGTAAATTGGATTGGAAAATTCCGTGGTAAATTGCCTTAAAAAATGGTACGGGGTGCAACGAAAATACTTTTTTAGGGTATCAGTATGAATTGCAAAACTCATCCTAGATTCAATCGTAAGACCCAAGTATTTAAATTCTTTTACGCTCTCTATTAGGAAACATTTATGACAAAATGAAGGGAACGAAGAGTTAGACTCGCAATAACAGTTTTTTAGTTTATATCTAAGACACTCAGGAGCATGAAAGTACAAATTAGAATCAAAATCGTAAGTGGAAGACAAGCTGAAAAACACAATCTTAGTTTTGAAGCTAATTACTAGATGATGCTCAGAAAATCACTACTTTAAGAGGCTTAGATCCCAATTAATACAGGAAACAAGATCTAAAGGGTTATTTAAGCCATGAGTGTGACCGATGTCATCAGGAAAAGCGGTTGGAGATCCTTTGAAGTTGAGCGCAAAGAGTGAATTGATGTAGGTAACAGAACAGGAGGAACAGAATAGGGCCAAGAGAAACGCCCGAGTTGAATAACCTCATTTCGCTCCTTGTATCATCAATCTTCACTCTTTGGGACCTATTTCCAAGATATGATCTGAATCAGGAGAGTATGAAACCTCGAAAACGAGCTTTTTCAAGTTTCCTTAATAAGATGTTGTGGTTGACCATATCAAAGGCCTTGGTTATGCCAATGACAATGACCAGCCGTAGATTTTTTCCCGTCTAGATTCGACATTATATGGGAACAAAACTGAAGAAGCATATCTTCCGTCGATTTGCCCTTTAAGAAATCAAATTGATTTGGATTAACGAACATAGACTTAATTAAAAAGCTCACTATTCTTTTTTTTAGAAGTTTTTCAAAAATTTTGCTAAAGACAGAAGGAAGTGAAATGGGCCTGTAATTACAGCACACTTAAGACAGTCAGGAAAAACCCCTTTCAAAAACACAACGATTAAAGACATTTGGCAAGACATCCACTATGAAACATGCAATTCGTTTTAGTACACAATTTAAAATACCATCAGGACCACACGAAGAAGTATTAGGCAAAGAAATAATAACTTTCAAGATTTCAAGGGAAATTATGGGCTGAAAGACAAAACTACTACTATAAAGCGGATCAGCATATTCACTAATGGAGGGACCAGAACAAGAGGTCGATTGGACAGGACTCGGTAGTAGACAACAACCAATACTAACGAAAGTAACAATTGAAAGCATTTGCAATGGTAAGTTTATCATAAACGTCCGAGTTATCTGTACGTAACACAATAGGTTTACTAGCCGCAGAGGGTTCCTTTAGTAGGCTATTAATTACACGCCATTTATTTTTCAAATCCCCACAAGCAGCCCTGAATTGATAACGATAATACTATAGTTGTCAGGACATATAGGAATCTCATTTTTTTTATTCAACACAAAGTTGTTTACAAAAAGTTGTTAAGGCCTGAGATGGACAGCTGCAGGAGTAACCATTTGACCAAGACTCACAGCAGAAATTATATTTAAGTCTATCGAAGTCAACTTTCTTTCTACTTTGAGAGGAATTGGAAGATCCACGAATTCTAGTTTTAGTGATACAGTGATCGGTGATTTTAAAATCTAAAACACATTATAGGCACCCATTGAGCGCAATCTTACTGAGACGCACAAAAATGACCCCGAAGTAGGTCTGGTAGGCTCATTTACAAGGCAAGATAGACCATGTGAGGTGAGTAGAGCTAGGTAGCTGGAGACAGTTACACTACCATTCAAAATGCCTATGTTAAAATCATCTACTAAAATAAAATTCTTATTTTTCATTGTTTAGAAGATCGGAAAGCTTAGATAAAAACATCACAACATTTGACATATGCAGTCTATAGACACATAAGAACACATATAATACATGGCTAATTTCAACTACGACCTTTACGGGGGTTGTCTGAAAAGTTTCCGACCGCAACGTACAGATAGCGGCACTCGTCAATAAAAGCTAGTGAATGCTAGTTGTGCATCTTTTGACAGTTATAGTACTTACTGAAGTTTCAGTCATTTTGGATGCTCAGTTTTTAGCATAGACTAACTAACTAACTAACTAACTAACTAACTAACTATAGGTATAGTTAGTCTATGGGTTTTAGTTGACAGTCGTTTGAGTGAGTCGATGTGAGTGTTTTTTGTCGAAAATGTGTGCAATTGGGTTTGACGACTCTCTTCAATGGATTAGAAACTACCTTTCGGAACGTGTAATTCAAGTTGTCATAGATGGTATCAAATCTGATATTCACAAAATAAATGCCGGCGTGCCCCAGGGTTCCGTTCTGTCTCCAACACTCTTTTTAATTTTTATCAACGATCTCTTGCCTCCTACTTCTAATCCAATACATTCCTTTGCTGGCAACAGTACTCTCTCATATTCGTTTCCTGACCTACGTGTCAGCCCTTTGGCTGTAGAACTGGAACGAAAGCGCATTTTAAGCTCATTAAATTTCGACATTGACAGCATAACCATTTATGGAGCTACCAACAGAGTGGAATTTAATGCTTCCAAAACACAATGCTGTCTGCTATCGTTAAAACGAAATTGTTATCGTTAAATGGCACTTGAATCGCCGAAATCGAAAAATATTCCATTCTCGGTATGTATGTATGTCAATGACAACTTACGTTGGAATGACCACATATTCGATGCTGCGAAATATCTAGGTTTCCTAAAGCGATGTAAGAAAAATGTTACCCCCTCTGATCTGGCCTCAATATAGAAGTCATTCGTGCGTCCAAAATTGGAGTACAATTCCCACATCCGGTGGAATTTTTTTTTTTTTTTTAAGTACTTAACACTTGCTACTGCACCTGCTAGATAGGATTCAAAACCGCACGATAAAACTCATAGATGATACTAATATCAGTCAGTCAATTGACACCCCCGAACACCGACATAATGTCTCCTGTCTCACTTTGTTTTATCGTTATTTCCACCACCAGTGCTCCATTGAAATCGCCAGTAGCATTCCGTCCATTCAAATTTTCAAGCGCCCATCTCGCTGTGATTGCTCATCAGTATTCACTCAAGCCCCGATTTTCGGACGTACTCTAAAATATCGGATTCGTTCCTAAGCCGTACAACTCACTTGTGGAATGCCCTACCGAGCTCTTTATTTCCTGGTCATTATAAATTGAAAAATTTTTAAAAACAATGCGCATTGGTACCTCTGTTTTCTTCCTCCCTAATTTTCCTTCTCCAGCGTTGGGTACAAACATTCATTTTAAGGATACACAAATCCCTTGAGCGCACGCTCATTATAAAAAAAAAAAAAAAAAAAAAAAAAAAACCTCGTTGAGGTCTTTATCGAACTTTTTGGGACAGCCTGCGCTCTCGATTAACACATTGCATATGTTTAGCAAGATACCAAAATGAGACTTCACTCTTCATAGATGATGAGTATTGATTTGGTATTCATAGGTGATCATACGTAGTGATTTGGTAGTCATTGCTATCCCTTCAATCTTTGATCTACACGAGTATAAGAAAGCGAACAAATTTGTAGACATTCTCATGCTGCTCGTCCTTCAATAAGACAGGTCAAAGCCTTTTTTTGTTAATTTATTTTGTAAAGCGCTGCAAAATACATTTTGGCGGTTCTATCGAGTTTCATATGTACGAGTATATACCTGTATACACGAAATTTTTATTTTTTATTTACGAACACGCAATTTTGGATTGATTCAAATTTTGTAGAACATCTTTTCAATAATTCAGTGGATATTGTGGGTGTGCCTAATGTCAATTACACAAATGCCATCACGTCTCTGTCTATTGACGTTCCGGCCATTGACATTGAGAAATGCTACAACAAACAAAGTCAAAAAAAATCCTCTTCGAACCTCAAGTCGATCATCTGTTTACAGTTCGCTAACTTTTCGACAAAACAACGAATTATATGCGCAAAGAGGAAAAACAAAAACTCTATTAACTCTCTCATGTGTTGGGCTTTGATATTCCCATCACCAGTGGCAGCAGCAGTAGCAGAAAAAAGAGCGGTACCGCCATCTCCATCAATGATTCCTTAACGAGGTACTCCCAGGCTTTCCTTATTTAGACTAAAGAAGCAGCGAAACAGAAAGGCTATAAATATGTATGGTTTACCAACAATCGAATTCTTGTGTGGTAGGTAGAAGGGGGTAAAGTCATTTCTTGCTCTCATTTAGCAAGATCTTATCTTTTTGTTTATCTTTGTCTTTGTTTACCTATTTAATGAATTTCGATACTGATTTATTGGATGACTTTTCCTCCTCCAACTTAAGTAATTCTGATTGTGAAATTTTTTTAACTAATACTCGTTGTTCCTTCTGCGACGATAAATTTTTTATTGTACACCAGAATGTTAGAAGTATGAGAGAAAATTTCTCAGCGCTTGTCACTTATCTTGATTGTTTTGCTTGTGTTCCAGATCTTGTTATTGTTTCTGAAATTTGGATTTATGATGTTAAGGAGGAAGATTACGCTGAAGGTGGAGTTGGTTACTTTGTTAAAGACGGCTACATGGTTCTCGATGTAGTGTGCGTTAATATAGTTAGTGTTGATGTTTTACGATGGTTGTCTGAAAAGTTTCCGACCGAACAATGATACAAGACATTTTTTCTCAAAAATTTATTTTTATTTTTCTACATAGTATCCTCGTAACTCTACCCACTTCTCCCAGCGATGCTCCCATCTCTCTAACCCGTCCAAATAGTATTTACTGTTTTTCTCTGCAAAATAATTGTTCACGAAGGTGATTGCCTTTTCATTTGACGGAAATCTTTGTCCTCCGAGCGCAGTTTTTAGATGAGGGAACAAAAAGAAGTCGCTTGGGGCTAGATCTGGTGAATAAGGCGGATGGTTGAAGGCAGTTCAAATCGTAATTCATGGAATTTCCCCATGGAAATCGCTGAGGTGTTAGACGGGGCGTTGTCTTGGTGAAACAGGATTGTCTTTGTCTGCAAATGTGGCCGTTTTTCCGCAATTTCTGCCTTCAGCTTGGCAAGTAATGATGCGTAGTATGCTCCTGTAATGGCTTTTCCTTTTTGAAGATAATCGATTAAGATAACTCCTTTGCTATCTCAGAACACAGTCGCCATCACTTTCCCAGCCAAGAAACAGTTTTTGCTTTTTTTGGAGCCGACTCGCCCTTTGCAGTCCACTGTTTTGACTGAATTTTTATTTCGACCGTTTTATGATGTATCCAAGTTTCATCTACAGTAATTAATCGGCGCCAAAATTCGGATTTATTGCGCATAAACTGCGCCAACAGAGCATTGGAAATGTGCATTCGAACACGTTTTTGGTCTAACGTAAGCAAACGCGGCACCCAACGCGCGGACAGCTTTCTCATACTTAAAACTTGATTTAATATGTAACAAACACGTTCTTTAGACATTTTCATAACCTCTAATATCTCTCTCACTTTAATTCGGTGATCGTCTAACACCATTTGGTGAACTTTAGCAATTTTATCGTCAGTGGTTGCAGTTTCTGGACGTCCCGGACGTTCATCATCTCCCAAGCTCTTACGGCCACGTTTAAATTCATCTGCAAAAAGATTCCACTGTGGTAAATGATGGTGCAGAGTCCCCATACACAGAGTCCAACTCATTTTTGATTTGCGTAGGGGTATTGGCTTTCAAAAACAAGAATTTAATAACAGCTCGATACTCATTTTTTTCCATTTTTACAAAAACCACTCACATCGACCCACTCAAACGAATCTCAACTAAAAACTGTGCATCCAAAATGACTGAAACTTCGGTAAGTAACTGTCAAAAGATGCTAGATGTCAACTAGCATTCACTAGCTTTTATTGACGAGTGCCGCTGTATTTACGTTGTGGTCGGAAACTTCTTAGACAACCCTCGTACCATCTGGACCATCTGATTTATGTGTATTAAGATCTCTTGCTACTACACGAGTGTGAAAGTGGATTCGACCCATTGGAGGGAGATTCGACGCACTCTGGTGTGGAGGGGACAAACCACAATCTGGGAGTGTTGAGCTGGTCGCAAAAAGTGCAGTAAACAGATTAACCTTGTTTAAAGAGCTGACAGCTGGAATATCATTGTCAATGAGCGTTGGGGTGGAGGATGAGGCAGAATTTCTAATGTTTTTGACGAACGCCCAAAAATTTGTACTGCCCTTGGGACATTACAGTATTTTTTGCCTCAGGTTTCGGTCGTATTAGAATAGAAAGGCATTGCAGTGATCCTGGCTCGTTGAAACTTCTTACGGGTCATATCTAGATTTTTCTTTTGGTTTGATATTTTTCATCCGATGAGGGATAAAGGATCTCATTTCAAAGAGAATGGTTTTTGTGATCATATCAGCAGCGGCATCCACGTCGTTATCGAGGAAACATAACGACCAGCTAAAATTCCTAAATAAGCTGTTAAGTCTGCTCCAATTGGTTTTCTCGTATTCCCATACGGTTCTTTTAGAAACTCCTTCTCTAACTCTGTATTGGGTGTACGAGACATTAGCTAATATGACACAATGGTCGGACGAGCCTAGAGGGGAGAGCACAGCAACGGTGTACTTATCAGGGTGAGAAGTTAAAAACAAGTCCAGGGTATTGGCGGTATGACTATCAACGTCTGGTATTCGTGTGGGCTCATTTACAAGCTGGGTCAAGTTATTTTCCGCAGGGAAGTTCTCAACACACCGTCCTTCGGGTGTTTTCTGTCCAGAATGTCGAAGCCAACCAGTATTGTGTATATTGAAATCGCTCGTATTAATCATTTCAGTATGAGGATACAGGGATATAATTCTTTGTATGGAGTCAGACAGCGCATCTATTGTAATTCGTTAGATAAAGGTCTAATTGCTATCCAATTTGGGGCTCCTGTAAATAAAGCAATAGTGGATAATTTGCTTACCCCAAGAAATTGAATTCCGGATTGGAACATTAATCCCACTGTGGTGGAGTTTGATAAGTGCTAAAACAGCTAGTCTGCACTACAGACGTGGACGTATGCAGAAAAGTGATTACTTTTTAGCCCGCGTATGTTGGCCACGTCCAATGTGACTTTAAATAAGGAACTAATCATCCCAATCCTAGGCTATGGCGCCAAAGCGTGGACTGGTCAAGAATGGATAAGACCACGCAAGTGCCTGCAGTTGTTGAATTGAATGAATAGAGATGAATTGGGAGCCTTGTCCACAGCGGGCCGTAGGACTACCTGGTGTGAGGCTGCAAATAAAGAAATTGTTATTCTATAGTTAAGTACGAGTACATACATTTTTTGAAACTATTTCCAATAGCACTATGTTACGAAACCATTACTGGGTCATATGAACCAAGAATGACTGCTATTTCTTATATTGTAGTATGTATATTCTAAAAATAATGAACAACAACTTCTGAAGGTTCTTCTTTCACTACATTCAAGTTGAGCCAAAGCCACGACGTGCATTAGCACGTAAAAATATGAACAATTATCATACGGTCATTAGTATCGAGTTCAATAGGCAGGAAGTAGCAAACACTCATTCATTTTCATGCGTTACTAGATATTTGTGGTAATTGAGTTCAGAGTTTTCAGTCGTTAAAAGAGCTTTAAAATCTGCGATTTAACAAAAAGAAAATAAGAAGGCCGAGCAAGGGACTAATGAGAGCATAACCATAGGCATTTCTCCCTGGCAACTATGTCAGAAGAACTGAAATGTTCGTTGGTATATAAATATTCTTAAAGAATTTTCTACCGGTATTCACTCATATGAATCAATTAGTGCGTTGCCGCTAATTTACTCTAAACTCTTATTACAGGTCGAACTCGAAAAAGAAAATATTGGTGTCTGGTGTGGATCTAACACCTGTTGGCAAATTGCAACAATTTTTTATTGCGCCACAAAACAGTTTTAAATGGAATTTTTCACAATATTTATGGTTTTCATCTTCTGAAGCGCGATATGAGTATTCTAAATATATGACGACGATGTCTAGATGATAGTCTCGCTCGCCAGTTGGTTGACGTGGTCCTTGAATTCGTCTAAGCTTATTGTATCCGCAAATCTGAGAAGATGAAAGTAAACGAAGCGGCTGATAGCTTTGCAGGGTCATGTAAGTAGAATCCCCATAAGGTGTTTTGCCTCCGATTGCAGAGTGAGGGTATTCTTCAGTGAATACTCGTACCATATTCGTCCTTACTGCAGGCGCTCTCAGGAGATTTCAGCCTGTGAGTAATCCGACTAGAGTTAATAGTTTTATTCTGTCTTTCAAGAGAATTTAGCTAGATTTGGGTTTGTTGAACTCCGGTTATAGTTATGTACTTAGACATTTCATAGGCGGGAAGGTTGTCTTTGAATTTTGACTAGTACACTTCGCTCCAACTTGTATATTCAAACAGCAGTGTCTAGGCTGGATATTTTAGTCGCATACTCGTTTGCGTAGTCATTGCCTATTATTCTTTTGTGATCAAGGACCCAGTAGAGTTTGACACTATATTAAGCACACAGTTCTTCACTACGGCGCTTGTCCTTAAATGTTCTTAAATTTCCCACATCGCCCTTAGGTAGGTAGGTAGGAGTGGCTGTTGGAAGTACCAACCGACCTAGACCTATTGGCCCATTGTGATGCCACGTGGATCTATGATCCTCTTACTAATGGAACCAGCTTGAGCTTATGATAAAGCGTAGGAGACTGTTAACGTCTATATTTTCTAGATCGTTTAAGTCGTTGTAGAAGAAAGCTCCTAGATGAAGCTTTCTTCTCTGGGAGAGAGCTGCACATGTACAGAGTAGGTGAAGAATTGTCTCCTCCTCTTCCTCGCCCATGCAGCTTCTACAGAAGTCGTTTGTAAAAGCGCCAAGCCTTCTTGCGTGCTTGCCTATGAGGCAGTGTCCGGTGATGACACCTATTATGGCGCTTAGATATTTCCTATTTAAAAGGATCAGACACTTAGAGATTTGGCCAGATCTCTTTGGTCGCTAGACATGTTTGCCCAGCAGTCCACCTAAGGTCTGTTGTTTTATTGGCATCCAGCTTAAATATTGATTTGCAAATAGCGATTCGTATACCTATACTACCCTTTTCCGGTAGAATAGGTAGAGTGGTTCCAATTTTGGCGAGTTCATCAGCTCTGCAGTTCCCTGGAATGTCTCTGTGGCCCGGCACCCAACAAAGGTGAATGTTGAACTGCTTTGCCATCTCCATGAGAGATGACCGGCATTTAAGGGCGATTTTAGAATATAGTGAGACCGAGTCCAGAGACTTGATGGCGGGCTGACTATCCGAAAAGATGCGGATATCCTTTACAGATATCCCATTTTTCTTCAACCAAGACAGAGTTTCTTTAATCGCCAAAATTTCCGCCTGGAACACGCTACAGTGATTTGGAAGACGGAAAGAGAAGCTTAGATTTAGCGTATCTGTGCAAACACCGCCACCAACTCCGCTATCGGTTTTAGATCCATCTGTGTAGAGATGGATTAACTTATCCTCCATGAAATCATCTTTCAGAATCATCTAGAGGTGTAGGTATGATGTAATCGATGTTCTCTGTGAGGATTCCTAAGGTGTTAAGAATGTTGGCGAGGCCAAATGAATTATTTGTCCACTGTTTAGTCGCTTTAAGGCGAATAGCTGCGGTTGCAGCTACTTACCTGCTGAAGATATCTAGGGGTGTCAAATGAAACAGAATGTCTAATGGCGCAGAGGGGGTAAACTGCAAGGCTGCGCTTATGCATGCGCTAGGCATGCTGTTCTTTGGATTCTGCTTAGTTAAACGCGGTTGACTGCATATTCTAAACCGTCCACCAGACGACCACCCCGTAAGTAAGTATCGGTCTTATAACCGAGATGTATAGCCAGTGGGTTATGCGAGGTTGAAGGCCCCATTTGTTCCCAATGGCTTTTTTTGCAAGAGAATAAAGCTATTGTAGCTTTATTGACTTTTTCTTGAATGTTGGGTTTCCAGTTTAGTTTCCTGTCAAAAATGAGACCCAGATATTTTGCTGTATCGGAGAAAACTAAACTGGTACCGTTTATTGAAGGAGGGTCTATGATTGGAATTTTATATTTTCTAGAAAAGAGGACAAGATCAGTTTTATGGGGGTTTATTCCCAATCCGCAGCGATCTGCCCAGCGGGTTAATCTATTGAGATTTACTTGAAGGAGTTCTTTAATGGTATTGAGATGCTTACCTGAGAGGGCTATAGCAACGTCATCCGCATAGGCAATCACTCTGCTACCACCTGCTTCCAGGAGAGAGGACACCGCCTTGCAGCGTACCTCTGCTGACACATCTTTTAGCAGAAGTCTCACCCAGTTTTTAGTTGATTATCCTGCTTTTTAGTATTAAACCGATCAACTCCCCAAGTGAGTCGTCTACGTGCAGATTTGACAGCGCAGTCGTGTTTGCGGATATATCGACGTTGTTAAAGGCGCCCTCTATGTCCAGAAAAGCAACCATTGTGTACTCTTTATATTATAGGGATCGTTCTATGTGGCTAGTCAAGGAGTGCAGAGCCGTTTCCACCGACTTTACTTTACAGTAGGCATGTTGAGCCATTGACAGAAATCTTTGTTAACTTTAGCTCGAATATGGATATCAATCAGTCCTTCTAGAATTTTCAGAAGGAAATATGATAGACTTATATGTTTGAGGTCCTTTGGGACAACATGAGAGTATTTTCCAGCTTTGGGAATGAATACTGTATTGATTTCCCTCCATCACAATGGAATGTGGATAAGTTCTACACAGCTCCTCATAACATTTTCTAACACAGGCATAATAATACCGTCTGGACCAGCAGACTTTGAACCTATGCAGCGCCCAGAGCAGTTTTTTTCAAGAGCCATCGGTTTTTTTCAAACTAGGCATCATAGGATTTGTAGAGAGGATTTTTCTTAGCCGCGATGCCTCAGAGGTTTCTGTGATTTTGTCACAGAATGACCTCCAGGATTGTCGCTTTTCCTTCCTCAGTTCTTTTTTGTATAATTTGAGGGATTCTTCGTATGAGTCGCAGTCAGTCACTTTTCTTGTGCTTTTTGCTACGTTGAAAAGTTTTCTACATTGCCCTTATTGTTGGTAGTTTGCCCGATTCTTCTGCTGCTGCCAATATCTCGGTCGGAAGACAATGCTGTGGTGTGAAAGACGATTTGTGCATCATAGATTCCTCTCTCCATCTTTGATTCATCCATGGCAATGGATATTTCTTCGTCTACCTGATGGTTCCTATTCAATGTCTCTGTGAAGATTTCTTGTCAACTCTTTTAGATGGCTCAATCTTAAAGCACTTTTGGCTCTAGATTCTCGTATGTAGAAATCTAAGCACACCAAAGATAGTCTCCAGTCGTGCATTGTCGTTGTTCTCATGGCACTAGATGTGTAAAAATCTGCAATCCTCTACACGATTACCATTAGTTTAAAATTGTTAATTATATTTCTGGATTGCCTCCTTACTGTGCTGCAATAAGTTCAAATGGACCTGACAATAGCCCTGGAATTCCATTGGATAATTTTGAGGTCTCATTTATATATTCACCCGAATATGCGGCTGAAGGTGTAGACAGCGATAGATGCCTTCTTCAACATTGCACTTCTAGACTATTTTACTTTCTGGTATTGGATAGAAGTAGAGCGAAATTGTGAAGTTTTCCAATTCAGTTTCTTGCAAGTTAGTTTCCAGCCCACAGAGCCTTGTAATAAGATCCGCATACATAGAAGATCTTCCGTTTTATATCCAGGAATATTTCATAGAAAACATGGGTCCACAGACGAGGTGCAAACGGCGCTTCCAAAAGCAGCGACCTTCTGTCATGTGTTACCTAGTGTCGTATTGATTTGCCTATTTACGACCATACAGGTTTTCATGTTCGTTAGTGCGGGTTCGAACTCGACATTTTCTAGGTTCTTATGTTTTGCGGAAGTGTAAACATTCTAAAAAGCTAATTCAATAACTAGAAAGGCATCTAAGGAACTGTCTTCATTGCAGAGATCTTTTGTAGTGACAACTTCAGGCAGTGCTTTTTCTATGCCTTTTTTATGGTCTGCTTGGAACTTTAACAACCGTTAGTTATTAAGACCAGTAGAATCTATTCGTAGGAAATGAGTTACTAAGCCCAATATGCGGATGATGTTGCTATAGCTGTCTCAGGTAAGCACCTTAATACCATTAAAGAACTCCTTCAGCTAAACCTTAACGGATTAACACGTTGCACCGATCGCTGTGGATTGGGAGTAAACTCCCATTAAACTGATTGTTCCCACTTTTTCAGGAAATATATCTCTTTTCAATTATAAACATTCCCTCAATAAACAGTTCTAGTTTAGGCTTCTCCGATACAGCAAAATATCTGGGTCTCATTTGACAGGAAACTAAACTGGAAACCTAACATTCAAGAAAGAGTCAATAAAGCTTTATTATCTTGCAAAAACGTCACTGGGAACAAATGGGTTGTTGCTGATAAAGATATACGAGTATATTAAAATAAAATATTTCAAATGTAAAAGAGATAAAAAACATAGAAAATTTGTACACTTAAAATATCTAAACAAACACACTTATGATAAATCTCTCATGAGATAAAATTGCTTATGTCAAAAATTAACATAAAAGGAAGACATTTTTACACAAGATAAATCATCAATTTTATAACGTTGAAGCAAACAGTTGGTTTTATTAAAAGTTATTTTTTCCTACACAGTTTTGCTACACAGTTTTGCTACACAGTTTTCAAGAGAGTACATTTTTTAATTAACAACACAGTTGATACTGTTGATACATAGTTCAACTAAATAAAACACGGTTAAACAAAATAACCAGCACCGAACATGGGGCCTTCAAACTCTCATAACCCACTGGCTATACATCTCGGTCATAAGACCGATACTTACTTATGGGGTGGTCGTCTGGTGGACGGAGTTAGAAAATGCAGTCAACTGCTCTTCACAGAGAATATAGATTACACTATACTTGAACTTTGGTTGGACAAAGACTTTCATGTAAGCTTCCCCTCTAGATCCTTCTGGGAGGAAGATGCTTTCATGGAGGACAAGTCAATCCACTTGTACACAGATGGATTTAAGACTGATTGCGGGATTGGTGATGGTGTTTACTCAGACAAGCTACATCTAAGCCTCTCTTTCCGTTTTCCAAATCACTGTAGCTGGTTCCAGGCGGAAATTTTGGCAATAAAAGAAGCTCTGTCCTGATTGAAGAAAAACGCGATATCTGCAAAGGATATCCGCATCTTTTCGGATAGTCAGGCCGTCATCAAGTCTCTGGACTCGGTCTCACTATATTCTAAAACCGCCCTTGAATGCCGATCATCTCTTACGGAGATGGCAAAGCAGATCAACGTTCACCTTTGTTGGGTGCCGGGCCACAGAGACATTCCAGGGAACTGCAGAGCCGATGAACTCGCCAAAATTGGAACCACTCTACCTATTCTACCGGAAAAGGGTAATATAGGTATACGAATCGCTATTTGCAAATCAATATTAAAGCTGGATGCTAATAAAAGAACAGACTCTAGGTGGACTGTTGGACCAACATGTCTAGCCACCACACAGATCTGGCAAAAACTCGATCTGAATCGCTCTATGAGTGTGATCCTTTTAAATAGGAAACATTTCAGCACCATCGCAGGTGTCATCACCGAACACTGCCTTATGGGCAAGCACGCAAGAAGGTTTGCGGCCTTTAGAAACGATTTCTGCAGAAGCTGCATGGTCGAGGAGGTAGAGGAGATAATCCTCCACCTACTCTGTACATATCCAAACTTCACTTAGAAGCTTTCTTCTTTAATGACTTAAGTGATCTAAAGAATATAGTTGTTAACCGTCTCCTACGCCTCATCATAAGCTCAAATTGGTTCCATGAGTGGGAGGATCACAGATTCACGTGGCATCACAATAAGCTAATAGGCCTAAGTGGATTGATCCTTCCAACAGCCACTTTTACCTAACCTAACCTAAGACCGGTAACCTGTCTCCTGGTCCATACGGAAATAAAATCACAAGCTAGCCCTATTGCAAAAATTTACGCTTAACAATTATAATCCCCAGAAATCGTCATCCGATCGAGTGTAATTTAAAGCTGTCAAAAACTCTGTGTGGTCAGTGTCAAATACCGGCAAATTATCAGGAATGCTGCCTTCGATATTTTTGTAAATAATGCCGGCTTGTGTATGCATCGAGAAAAGCGTCCGTGAGGTTTGTAAATTGGGAAGTTAAGAGCAACTCACCAACGCTTGCTCATAGAATAAATAAGGAATAAATATTTTCTGGAAATGAAAGGCGACATACTCGTATTTGGTTTTTAGGCAGTGTCTTCTGCTTCAAAATAAGGTTTACCTGGAAAACGTCGATGTGTTTTGCTAAGGTCATTAGAGTGGCAAAGGACGTAATATGTTCTTTTTGAGCTATATCCGTAGAATAAAGGCGTAACAGTGTCCTGTTAGAAATATGATTATTGTGTGCACCTGACATCTGAATAGTTGTAGAAGTTATTTAGCCAGTCTGTTTCTTCAGTGCTCGTACAGAATTGAAGAATTTGAGCTTTTAACCAGCTGCTGGTACAACTTTTTATGGAGCTAATTAGAAGCCCGCAGATGGGTCTTGAGTATTTAGTGTGCCCTTTCACCTGTTTTTTGGGACCCAAATTTAGAGAGCTCTTTGATACAGTCAGGTACTAGTTTTGAGGTTATCTTAAAAGTAATGTTAGTTTGAATTTTTACATCACAGATACGAACCAGCGGCAATATTGTTTTCTTCCCGCTATCTCGGCATTTACATGCGTAGTGATGCAGCTTACCAATCTCCACCACACTTCAGTCCCTGCTCCAATCCGCAATTCAATTTTATGGGGTTAAAATTCCATCTCCGTAAGCAAATTATCTACTACTGCTTTATTTACAGAAGCCCCAAACTGGACAGCAATTTGACCTTTATCTAACGAATTACAATAGATGCGCTGTCTGACTCCATTCAAAGAATTGTATCCCTGTATCCTCATACTGAAATCACGGTGTGTTGACTTGACTTGTCTTGACCCAGCTTGTAAATGATCCCATGCGAATATCAGACGGCCAATTCCCTGGACTTATTTTTAATTTCTCACGCTGATAGGTACAATTTCGTTGTGCTCTCCCCTCTAGGTTCGTCGGACCACTGTGTCGTATCATCTAATTTTTCGTATAGAGACCACACAGCTATTGAAAGATTCCTAAAACCCAATTGAAGCCAATTAACAGTTTTTTTAGGAATCTCAACTGGTCGTTATGTTTCCTCGATAACTCATCGGATGAAGAGTATCAAACCAAAAAAAAAAAAAAGTGGTACGACTCAAAATCGCCTTCTTTTTCATCAACCTCACATTTTGGGACTTTTTCCGAGCAGATGGAAAACAGCATTTGTCCAACCCATCCCTAAAAGAGGTGAAACTCCTCCTACAGACCCATTGGTCGGTCATAAAAACGCTGATAAACCGTCCGTCCCAGCAATATCTTGAAACGCGAAAACTTCTCAATGACCTGCAGTACGATTTTCATAGCAACAGGTCCACTGGTGATTTGATGGTATGTCTCACCGAACAGTGGAACCAAAGTGTACGTCAATCTGGCGAAAGCAAGATAGTTGCTCTTGATATTTCTAAGGCATTTGACAGAGTTTGGCATTAGGCTCTTTTCTCGAAAATGCGTACTTTTGGGATCGATGACTCTCTTCTTCAATGGATTAGAAGTTACCTTTCGGGACGTTCAATTCAAGTTGTTTTGGACGGTTTCAAGTCTGATATTCACAAAATAAATGCTGGTGTGCCCCAGGGCACTGTATTGTCTGCGGCACTCTTTATCTCTTCTCAGATACTTCTTATCCAATATATTCCTTTACTGACGACAGTACGCTCTGCTTTTCATATTCGTTCCCAGATTCACGTCACTGCTCTTCGGCTGTATAACGGGAACGGCAGAGTATAACAAACTCATTAAATTCCGATATAAACAGCATTACTAAATGTACTGACCGCGCCGTGTGCAAACCTTTTAACCTTTTAACCCATTTTAGCGGCATCTCTGTCCATGCTTGTAAATGCTTCACTGCAAACCCCCTGTGCAACTGCGGTACTGATTTGGAAGAGGTTTTGCTGTTAGTTTTGCTTATGATTTTCTTCCAATATATTCGCCAAAGGGGACCGGTCTATACAGCTGATGTCGATTTAAACGAAGTAGCGCACAATATTTGTTCTGTTTTGCAAAAACATTGTTATAGGCATCTTTACGATCGATTAAGGATTAGTATTGGTCGATAGGTGGCTTTTCCAGCTTAGAGTTTATGAAGGCTCACTAACGTTGAATTTTCTTTCTGCGTTTATACATTGCTGCAATTAGGTAGTGATTCGAGCCTTAATTTTGAAAAAAAACTGGAGGCGTGTTTTGCGCCGATCTCAATATAATCTACCTGATTAAGAGTCAGATGATATGGAGATCCAAACTTGGAAAATTTTGAAATGTTTAAGCCAGTTGCTACTTATGTCCCAAAAAGGGCCTGGATCTCCAGGTTGAGGGTTGTGCGTGGGGTTAACTTCCCAACCACGTAAAAAAGTAATTGTTACGAAGCGACCAATAGCCTTGGATAGGGACGGATTCACTGTTGACGACACTGCAAAACGAACAAAGGACAACGACTTTCAGATCCGCACGTGGCATGTGAGGACCTTGAAGAGGCCGCGTGCAGCCGAACAATTAGGGGAGGCCCTAGACTGCTATAAAGCAGATATCACCGCCATCCAGGAAGTGGTGGGATGGGCAATATAAAAATGAAAAACTGTGATGTTTACTACGGTGATTGCTATAAGGAACTTAAGCAGCGTCTATTTGGATGCGGATTTATTATAAGCGGCAGACTTAGGCAAGAAATTTTGAACTTTCGACACGTGAGTGTACGCCTTATAACAATCCGTATCAAATGCGTATTCGCTAACATCAGCCCTATATGCGCTCACGCCTCAACAGATGAAAAGGAAATTTCTGCGAGCTCCTCGACAAAACCTACGAGCAATGTCCGATGATTAAATCGTCCTAGGCGACTTTAATGCCAAAATTGGAAAGGAGGACATCTTTCGTAGCACAATCGGAAGACATAGCCTACACGACTCCACGTCTGCAACCGGACTTAAACTAATCAATTTTGCTGCACGTCGTATTGTTACTATAGCAAGCATACGGTTTCCTCACCTCAATATTCACAAGAAAACATGGTAGACACCAGATCAGCAAACTATCAACCAGATTAATCATGTTGCGATCGACGTGTTGCACTCCTCAAGTATTTTATATGTCCGAACATTCCGAGAAGATTTAACGTTGAATGGTTGCAATCGTAACAACCTCAACCTCACGGGAAGTCCTTTGCAGCCAGTACCAAGTGCTGAAGACCAGTGGCTTGGATGCCGAGAAGCCATTAGAAATGCCGCAATTGACGTGCTGGGTTTCACCCGCCTACCACCATGAAACCTGTGGCTTGATGAAGAGTGCCGGCAAAGTACATGCAGCAAAACAACACGCCTACAAAGCGGCGCTACACAACGAAAGCGGCTCATGAGTTCTAAGAGCAAAAGAGGAGGGAAGAACATCGGCTTTTCCGGAAAAAAAGAAAAATCATGAGAAGCTCTCGATTGAGGAAATGAAAATCTGCTCCAGGAAAAATGTTCGGAAGTTATACCAAAAGGTATAAAGACCGTGTCAGAGTAATAAGGCCCGAATGGAAAAAACAATTTCTGCAAACTGCTAAACGCCGAAGACGACACAAATTCCGCTGTCAGGGAGAGCGAATCATTCAATATGGATGATGCAAATCGTGAGGAGTCCAAAATGAAGTGAGGATAGCAATATCTAAACTGAAGTCGAAGAAGGCTGCCTGGCCGGACGGCCTACTCGCCGAACTATTTAAGGCATACACCATTTTAAGAATACATCAACTTATTTCCAAAATTTGGTCGGATGAATGTATGCCTGATGAATGGAACTTCAGCATCGTTTGTCCGGTTCACCCTCTAAACTGTGCCAAATATAGAGGTATCAGTCTCTGAAACATCGCATATAAGGTCTTGTCTGCCATATCGTGCGAACGCCTGAAACTATTTGTCAAAGATCTGATTGGACCACATTAGTACGGTTTTAGGACCACCAGGTCCACAATTTACCAAATATTCACACTACGGCAGATCCTGGAGAAAATCCAAGAAGTTCAGTTCGATACTCACCAGCTTTTTATCGATTTTAAAGCCGCATATGACTGCGTCTACAGAGACGAGCTGTACAGAGCCATGTCTAGTTTTGGCATCCCTTCCAAACTCGTCCGCTTGTGCAGGATGACGATGGAGAAATCTCGCTGCTGCATCAAGGTCGGTAACGACCTAACCGAGACCTTTGATGTCAAAAGGGGATTTAAGCAAGGCGACGCGCTGTCATGTGACTTCTTTAGCATCATTCTTGAAAGAATTGTGCAAAACTCACAACACACGAGGTACGATCTTTGTCTACGTCGGCTGTACTATCACATCTGAAAACGACATCTCTTCAGAAATCACACGAAGAATAACGTTTGCCAATCGCTGTTTCTTTGGGCTGAGAAGGCAACTCTATACAAGACCCTTTTAATATCAGTCCTGCTTTATGGTTCCGAAGCATGGACCCCTTCGAAAGCGGAGAGAAAAATTCGTCGTTTTGAGTGAAAAATTCTTTGTAAGATATTTGGTCCCGTATGGGTTGAATGAGCTCTATGAGCTGTACAGCAATGTCGACCTGGTCAGAAAACTGCTCATTTGGCGTTTGAGATGGCTGGGACGTGTAGAGCGAATGAACCCCAACGCCCCAGCTCGTAAAATCTTCGACTCTAATCCGGAGGGACAACGCAGTAGAGATAGGGCTCGTGTAAGGTGGCGCGCGCAAATGAAAGGGGACCTCAATCAACTTGGAGTGCGCAACTGGAGGCAGATAGCCAAAGACCGCGCTAATTGGAGAGGCTTATTGGTTGAGGCCCAGGTCCACCCCGAACTGTAGAGCCGCCTAAGTAAGTAAATTGCTACTTATGGCCTAAGTAAGTTGGAAGACGTGCTAGTGTGTAGGATATAACTTCTGGCTACGCTGCCAAGCAAGTCTTCCTTTTGTAAATTTCCAAAGTGCCTAAAGTTATTTCAACTTAGAATAAGACATTGCTCGTAGGTATTGTCGAGGTATTAGAGGAGTGCTTCCGTTCTCCGTAGTATAAAAGAAATCATGGGTTTCCCACCACATTTCCTAACTAGCAGTGAAATCTGCTGAACATTCGCTAGTTGTTATTCGTTTGCGCTTAGACTGTCGAATGAAAGACTTTTGATTTACTTTTTTTGTTTTTACGGCACAGTAGTTTATTACTGAGCAACGTAAATCCAATAACATTTTTTTAAGAAAATCTTCATTTTATGACGCCTAAAAGTGGAAAAAAGTAGGTAGGTATATTTTCACAAATTTCCCCTTGATAAACGTCTGATAAGCCAAAGTGTAACGTTCCTTACTGATTACCATAGGAATTCATCTCTAAGATCACATTTGCATTCTTGAATTCTACAAGAAGTTGCGCCCGGCGACCATCAAAAAAAGATAAGGCACGCAGTTGATGCATGAGTTATTCAATTGAACAATCACCATCTTCACCGTCTTTACCGTCACTTACAGTGTTTCATTGTTCAATCGTTATTAGCTGTGAATTAGTCTTTTGATAGACAAGATACATTTAAATACAACCCTCAATACGGCGGCGCCTTACTGCATACAACAGTCTGAATTAAAGTTCGCTGTTTTGCTTGCCAACTTGCCATGCAGCACTACATCGATAGGTTCGCTTGTAGATCTAACGTAATGTGGAAAGGAGTACTATTTTCTTTTGGGCAGTGCCACCTATTTTATTGTTATGGTTGCAATGTCCAGAACTCGTCTACTAATGTCCAGAACTCTTAACAAAACATATGAAAAAATTAACAAATATACATACATACATATTATAGCTTGCTTACTTCAGTTTGTTATTCAAAACTAAATCAACTTACGCATAGTTACAGGCTTACGTATAGTAAGTTGTTTTTTTTTAATTTTTCATTTATTTCAATATCGCATTTAAAAAAAACTGAGATTTATTTGAAATGCTCCGCATACCTTCCTTCAGAAGCACTCGTATCGTATTGTTCGTTCTGTATATACAACTTCCAAAATTTTGTAATAATATGTTCCTTTGTATGCGTGCATGCCTATTCAATAAAACTAACTGCGCCAAGCTTTATGTCCTAAATTTTGAGATGCAATCATCAAATGTGCTTACACGAAAAACATGCCATATCGAAAGCGAGATCTAGAGCGTGAATTTAAAAGCACTGAATTGCCGCAGTTAGAGCTTCATTTTGGATTTGCCTCAAAGTATGCAGTATTTATTTTTTTGATAAAAATGATTGTAATCTTTTAAATGTTTGCTTTAAGCTTGCGCATAAGCCTGGCAACGTCTTCGTATCTGCTGTAAAGATTCACTTTATCAAATTGCATGTTGGCACCTCAAGCATGGTCACTGATAATTCACCATAATTTTTTTCTGCCTCATTATACATTGAAATGAGACTTTTGGATTAAGAAATAAAAGTAACTAGATGAGACCAAACCATGGAATTCGGGGCCATGAAAACATGCGAGAATACGCTTTCGAAAACTCAACTTTTGACGGCATGCGTAATTCGCCAGTCAACACGATGTAGGTAAATCTTTGCTTAATTAGGACAAATGAAAAAGAACAGAAACGAAAAAGTGATGAATTTGTTCGTTTATTGTGGATAGCAGCCGTTTATTCGGGACACATTCATCACACATCTTACACACATTTTGACAAAAAACACATCGCCATATGGCTTGTCAGTTATGTCTCGAAAAATTTACCAGTGCGATGCGAGTACGAGTACATCCACCAACTTTCCTTGGTGGATCCAGTTCCTTAAGTTCATTGAACCACTCTTTTATGATTACTAGCTCCAGTATCCTATAGGCGGCCGTTCAAATTCGATTTTCTTTCTTTCCTTATGGCAGATGTTCACTGATGAAACTTGATTTTTCGCTCCGGCCAATACTTTTTTAAACGTCGCGGTTTGTAACATTCGAATTCCCATCCCTTTTGCTTTTTTGTTTGTCGTTGCCTCTTTCCTTTTTGTATTGTAGTTTGCCTTCTGTTTTGCAAGCAAAGCCTGGATAGTGCCGTCAACCGCATTCCATTATCCATTATCCAGAAAGGAGTGCGATAAGCTTATTTTCTTAGGGGTCAAACCGTTCACCACAGCTAGAGCAAAAAGTAAGAAGTGCAAACTACTACTTTTCTTATTTCAACTAAGTCCTAACAGCAAACTGGTTGGTCTAAGGAGTATTAAAGGTTTAGACTACAAGGTTATGCTAGTGGAGCGAAAACATTTTATAATATGTTCGTTGTCAAAAGTTCGGGCACGCCGAGTCGAATTGTGAAATGCAACCTCGGTGCATTAAGTGCGAAAAGAACTAGAAGTCAGAGGAATCCGCCCTGGCTAGGGAAGGAGCGTCTGACAAAAGCCAGCTTTCGTACGTCTATTGTAAGAATATGGGACACACCGCGCTGTCCTAATCTCATGCTCATTAGGAAAGAAAATCTGACTCGGCACCAAAAGCTAGGAGTTAAACACCTCAGTCAAACACCAGCCATCCCTCCCCAAATTACCTTTGGTCAAATGGCATAAGTTAGGGGAAGCACCTCACAAAAAGTGAAGAAAGCTTCATCTGATATGCTAGCTGATTTGGTCTCTATGCAGAGATAGATGGCTCAGATACAACAATGAGGCACACTTCTCGATACAAGGAGGTGGTGTTGCGATCTTCATAAGAAAAAGAGTGTGCAGCCGTGTAGTACGTAGCTTCCGGGTGCTTTAGGCATTCATTGTGTACATCCCTCTCCGTAGTGGAAAACGGCTACATGGTCTCTGTCTATGAACCTGAAGCTGCTCAATTCAGCTAATTTATGTCAGAATTCGAGATACTTTTTCGATTCCTTAGGTTGGAATCGGAGAAGAAGTACTTCACAATCGGCGGAGATTTTACCGCCAAACATGGTGATTGGGGAAATAACACACCAAACGCTAGAGGGAACCTACTACTCAATTGGTGGAGTCAGCATAGTGCTATGTACGCACTCGGTCTTACAGCAACCGACAGTCCAGATCCTATCTGGATCTGCTGCTGTTCGATACACGTATTCAACCGACAGGCAAGACGCAACATATTACTTGTATAAACACTGTCGTACTATTGTATATGACAGTGACCTTAGCAGTCTCAAACTTCTTTTTGATCGAAGATCCGCAGGAGAAAATAGTGGCCATTAGATCCTGGGGCCATAGGATCTGGAGAATCGAATAATTTTGCACAATTTCTGCCTTAAAAAAGAAATATCAAACTGACGATTCGAGAACTCAGGCTTCAATCAGTTTAATGACGAAAATATGGCAAATAAAGTCATCGCCGACGAGACGGATCTACCCCCCTTTCATCTCGAAGCATCATTATGCTTCGACATCTCCCATTAGAAACGGTAGACATATATACCATCCTGCTCGGTTGAACATAAGTAAATCATTGCTGTACATGCTTTTCAATGTGCTCCCCAGTAGTCAATTCATCCTGAAGAATGGAGATGTGACTTCTGCTGGAATATTTGACATTCAAAGCGATCTGCAACAAGGTGCGGCTAATTCACCGATCCTATTCAACATCAACAGGTGCGATCTTGTGAGCTCACTACGCCAGATGACTACGCTAGGAAAGGTCCAAAGATCGAGGTCATTAATACCCTCTTGGAACGTGACTTTGATTTGATTATTCGATATTGCGGCGACTGGAAGTTGAAAATTAACTACAGAAGTGGGAATCCATTATATTTATGACACCTTTGTCTAGCCGGGCAACCACTTGCTTGTCGAAATGCAGTCCGATACCTTGCGGTCTGGCTAGACCAAAATCTGTATTTTAACAAACATATAGAAGTTGCTCTGGCCAGAGCCATAGGTGTATTTGCCTATTCAAAGAGACTGTATTATAGAAGCCAACTTGATGCGAGGGTAAAGGCAATCTGCTACATGGCCCTTATCCAGCCTATTCTAGGATTCGGATGTCCAGTGTGGTGCAACGTAAGAACAAGTGTAATGGAAACGATGCGGGTGTTTCAGAGGAGAACTTTCCTCTCGAAGCAACTAAGGACATTTTAATCCGCTTTTAGTAAATTCCTCCAGTTCCATTGGAACTGGAGCGTTAAGCATTGCTTCCTTTGTTGCTTGTGGAAGGGACTCGTTTTAATGGTTTCAAGAAATGCCATCATATCGGTTTAATGTTCCTGGATTTTTTCAAAGACCTGCCATAACGTGAGCATCTAGTTGATGCTCTGAGACCACACCTCGCATTGGTAAGGCGACCGATTGCTCTAGATATGGCGCAGTTTAAAAGGTCTCCCTTCTAGAGAATGGGAGAAACGATTATGAGACTCAAGCTGTCGAGCATTGGGGATCTGCATTGGATTTGATCGGGAAACTATTGACAGCTCATAACTTTTGGCTACTGTATCCGGACTAAAATTGGTTTCTGGAATGTTAGGACACTCCTCGATTAACTCCGGTAGACCCCGTACATCCGGAGTGGGTTAGCAACAACAGCACGCAGAGGCTTAAATTCCTGGCACCCAAATGGTTATAGAATCTAGATCTAGATAGCTAGATTCCGGACTAGAGAACGGCACGTCACGATTATATGTATACTCGTAGTGTTACCTCCCAACGAATTCATCGACTGAGGATGAAAAGTACAACTTCTACAACGAGATATCGTCATAGTGAGGGAGGATGTGAAGACAAAGGTATTCAACGACAATGAGGGGCTCATACATGTAATCGGGAAGAACGGCCTTGGCGAACGAAATGATAATGGTGAACGATTTGTTGATTTCTGCAACATCAATCGCCTAGTCATAGGAGGTACCATGTGTGAACGTAAGACCTGCCACAAAGTCAGCCGGATGTCAACTGACAGGCAATCATTGTCCAACCAAATCGACCATTTGGCGATCAGTAGATATTTCAAAAGTTGTCTTTTAGACGTTAGTTGGTATGACGTACTGCCTCTGTAAAAAAAACTCCGCAATATCACCAGAATGCCTAGGTATGTATATCATCGGCCGGCTAAAGATCCCCTCAGTAGCTGTTGGCCTACTCTTCACATCTGGAGTGGAACATATTGTGGGTAGATGGCAGGCAAGACATAGAACATGGCTTACTGCGGATATCTGGAAGCGGAATGAAGAACGTAAGCTACTTAAAGCTCGAATCTTGAATGGCATTGACGGATATCAAAAAGCCATTGTGTTTTTCATTACCTGGGGTCGTCATCGGTAAGTTCATACGTAACTGAGGCTGTTTGTTGCTTAGTCGGGTAAATAACCCGATAGTACAACACCAAATTATGAGGTCCAGATCTTTCATAGAATTGTGGGGCTTGAACGATTCGATAGTAACTCCTCCCTCATCATCTCAACATTGACAAACTGCCCTGAACTCAGAATCCTCGTGTATCCAAGAAGTTTGAATTAAAATATCGCGGGATTTGCCTCGGAAGTCGTCGTTGACACATTCTTATAAGTTCCTCTGCCAAAAATAACTTCAGCCAACAGAGCACGTCGGAGGGAGGCAGTGAGTGTTATCGAAGTTCAACTGGTATCATAAGTCTACAAATAATACGTAGATTATTAGGCGTGTGCCATTCTACAATAAATTGCAGACTTAAGTTATTTAATTTATGCTCTGCTTCGGATTTTCTTCCTTTCGGCTATTTGCGTTCACTCTTATTTGATAACCGAAGCACGCACTGCACCGAACTTAAAATAAAAAAATAAAACACCTATTGTTGCTATCATCAGAGTTACCTAATCTACCGGAAAAGCAGAATCCATTCAGTCATTCTGCCCAGAAATATAACTTCCTAGACCAATTCATTTGAACCTTCTTAACCGATCACTAACGGTCTATTGCCCAATAAATAACAATATAATTTTGCGGCGCTAATCAGAGCTTTAACATTGAAATTCATTTGTCAACTGGAAGACGTTTATTTGTTCCTCAATTCCACTTGATATGCCAAATCAGCAACTGACAATTGCCACAAAATACTTCAGCGCATTAACAGCATAATCAAATTGTACAATATCTACGAGTAGATATAGACTTCTTTTTGTCCAAATGAATTGTGTTAGCAGCATTTAAAAATTGTTCAGTGTTGAGTAGATGCGCATAATATTGTTTATTTGTATTTTTGTTGCACGGACTACAGCACGTAAAATGTATGCCAATTTCGGAAGTCTAATTAATTAAACGATCTAAAAGACGAGCAAAACCCCTTAATGAATCCAAAAAAAACATTTATTCACAGACACAACTGATTCATATGTAGCCTTGTATGAATTTCACCATGTAGGTTAGATTTTTCTTTCAAACAAATAACGAGAAATGAGTGATAAGATTACAACTGAAAAGCAGATTTTAGTGACTAATGGATAGTCGAGGCCGCCGCCGCTGATGTAGCAGAAGAATCGGGTGGCAGACAATGCACTTGAAACAAATATTGCCACAGACTGTTTTCCTTGTTTCCATGGAAATAATCTTTTGCACTACAACGTACAACAGTAAAGTTCACATGTAACATGTTTTGGGGCTTACCCTTCTAAAACGCAATCTGTTCGCAAGCACAATTTTTCAAATAGAAGAGCAAGGCAAAGTCCCAGTGTTTCGTTTCGAACAGCTACCAACGACTCTGACTTCTATCTTGTAGTAGCCAAGATACGGATACAGATATCCACTAGGATTTTTTCTGATCGAGTATCCTTTAACATCTTGAAGAGCCGGATGCGTAGAATAACAGAGGCAATTCTGCCAAAGGGCAAACAGAGATGCCGTCTCCTCTGGTGTACCAAGTTTCAACGAAGGAAAGACCATATACTCCTCAAAAGCAGAAGAAAAAGCATGAAAAGTGCTCTATCAGGGCTTTATATAGAGGTGCTACCAGAGGAATGAAGTACAATATTACCAACAAATAAAACTAACGTACCAAAGCAGTAAAGCCCGATCAGAAATCTGCAAGTATGGGAAAGGAAGTCTCATAACAGGACCACGAGCGGTGCTGAGAATCTGGTTCCCACTAGATCACCGAAATCAAGCAGTGTGGGCGCGGTAAGTAACTAGATGGGGGACCACATGGGAACTCGGTAACACCGCGTGCTGTTGACTAGCGCCACATGGGAATAGTACCCCGGCGTGTAAATCCCGGACTTAACAAATTCATTTGTAAAGATCCCTCGAAATAATAATAATAATAGATCATTTCTACACACTTTTAAACAGTGATGGCGAACAACATTCCACCATCACACACAATGAACCATTCAACTTGGACAAAAACAGACAAAATCTCCGTTCACCCGACTCAGATGAAGTCAGGACAAGAATGGCTTAATTACCGAGCTGTTTAAAGCAGTAGGTGAAGAATGAATACGCAGCATACATTAGCTCATCTCTAAAATCTGGATCGATAAAAATATGCCCCACGAATAGAACCTCAGCAACCACAGTCCCTCGATGCACACCACCTCTTCATCGATTTTAAAGCCGCATATGACAGCATCTATAGACATAAACTATGTTTAATTTTGGCATGCTGATTGGACTAAGCAGGATGACGACGGAGAATGCGCGCTGCTCAATGAAAAAACCTAAAACTATGAGAAACTTACAAGGCACCTTGTGGAGGTGAGGTATCAACAGTCACTTGTACGGGCTGGAAAACAACGATCCCGACCTCGTCAGAAAAACTTGGTCAGATAGCTAGGTCACCTTGAGCACGTCCCTGTCCAGAAAATTTTCGACTCCAACCCAGAGGAATATCGCAACAGAGGACAACCTCATCTTAAGTGCACACACGAGTGAATGGGGACGTCAGCCAACTTCGTGTACGCAAAAGGCCACGCTGGCTGACGAGACATGTTAACTGAGTCCCTTCTCCTTCCGTACTTTAGCGCCATTTACGAGTAAGTAAATCAGCAATCCTTACTTATTACGGTAGAGGTAAGGATTCTAAACATCTCAATAGTCACACTTGAGTCATTCAGAGTCACACAGACCTATGCAACCCCATATCTGACGCGTTCGCATGACGGCGGGTATATGAATAGAAGAGAAATGCAACGGCAACATCTACGAAGCGAAAAAAGCTATAGAAGTGTTCCATGAACTATTATAGAAACGGAAACAAATGTTTATATTGGGGTGAAATGGCGCCAGCTAATAAACCAAATATTTATGGTAATTTGCTTCCCTTAGCAAATTTCGAGTGATAGCGAAAGTTCTTCAGGAGACTTACGAGTAAAGAACATGTTTTGTCAATTGAAGGAAATTTTGATAGCGATAACTACCAAATCAATTGTCAAATTTGAACATATTGGTTCAGTAAATGAACATTTTTACACATCATCATGTGCAGATACACGCCTCAACAGCGTTTGCATGTCGTGAAAATTAAATTCCCAAATCGGCGTTTTATTCATCAAACTTATCCGCAATTTCGGGAGAAGGTGATTTAACACCTAAAGACATTGGTTTGTACGAATAAACCAGCAACTACAGATGTTTGTAAGCCAAAGTTGTTATTTGCGTAATCAGACAGATTTTTAAATTTATTAATCGAAAGTCAAGGTGATCATGGTCAAAATTGTGTTCAAAGACAACAGCCTAGTCATTTACTTGATTTCTGTATGTTGTATGGTATTTCAACTCAAAGTTCTCATGTTCCACACAAAATACATCATTTACCTTTGAGGTGTGCGAAAAACCACTGTCTATACGTGCTTGGCACAAGCAGAGACTACGTTGCTCCTATAAGGGCTTCCTTTAAGCAGAGTGTAGTGTTCCTTTAGGATTGTTATACTCTAGTCGTAGGCTGGAACAATGTTTCTGTCGAGACTTTTAAGACTTCGTATGACATGTGTCTCAAACCACACTTGCCAGTGCTCTCAACAATTATTTAGACAAGTTTTCAGACAAACCTTTACCACGGCTGCTTAGATAATGAGTACAATAGAACACAGTCAGCAAAATAAAACTCACGTAATATGAGTATTTATCCAGGAAGTGTGGACTGAAAATAAATTGCATCCATGGTCTCGAAAATGATGGACGGCCGAGCACAGCAATCGGAAACAATCAGCAAATCCGAGTACACAACTGTAGGCAACTCCCAGAAGTCAGATGAGGTCGGCGGTATGTTGATTAAAGCGAAAATTACATCACTCAGTTATCAGCAGATAGCTAGAGATGGACCGAAGACATTGCGACCTCAGCAGTTCCCAGATCTGAACTTGCAGCTCAGTATCATATGAAAAGGGTGGAGGTAGAGCTAAGTATTCTAAATCTGTACGATTATCTATAAAGATCGCATCAGATCTATGCGACCATACAGTCGTCTGTAATACATCATCTACTATTCTACTAACTATTCATGTAACAATATAAATACGATACATCGAGTGCTACGTTATTTACCTACGTATCTGCACTGCTACTGAGTTACTTTTGGAGTTGTTTAAATTTGGAAACTTAACTAATTACAATTCGAAGACCAATTTTGAATCATCGTCATCTCGGCCGAGAGTCTTTAACTCTTGCACCAATTAGATTCTATAAGCCTTGAAACCAAGATATTTACGCAGAATTTTCCAGATTGAGGTCCTCTTCAAAATAAGCTTCCGCCGCAGCCATATTTACTTCCGAACGAACTGTTCTCATTCTTGTTGGTGTGCGAGTATTCAGTAGAGTGAATTGGGTGTGAAACTTTTCAATAATTCGGTACTGGAAATAAATAAAGCTTGCAAGCTCAATGTGACAGCTGATTTGATATTAGCTTTGTTCAATGAGAAAAAAGGCAAGGCAGAGCAGCGCAAATTTGTGAAAAATGTCAGATCAACTGAGAGCAGAAAAGTACGGCCATATGTTAGTTGTCAACAATGATAACTTCATTTTCGATTGTTGGATAATTATTTGAGTTTACAAGTTTAGTATAAATCATGAAATAAAAACAATAAAATAATGGAACTTAATTTGTTGATACAAATGGTATTAGAGGCGATGGATTCAGAAAGCAACAATAGTTTTTCAAGTGATAGTTCGCGGACAAAACAAATAATTTGCATTCACAGCTGATTTTGACTTTTCTCACAAATCTGCTCTATCTCAAAAGTAAGTGCAGAAATCCTGCCCAGGGCAGAGTCCAGGCAGAGTCATTGAACAAAAACCAAACATGAGCTGGGCAGAAAACCTGAAATTTTCATGCTCTGGACTGAGCTGGGCAACCTCATTGAACAAATCTATTTAATCCCTATAGAAAAATCTGACAATGCAAAAAAAAACATCCATCGCATGTAATATTTGAGTAGCTCGTATAGTTTTTCCGCTTATCCTCAGGCGATATAACATAAGTTTCCAGGGCTTAACAAAATCCGCATAAGGGAGATTGTTACTAAAACGATCGCATTAAATATTCTTCAACTTCTAGGTCCTTTTGGCTAACAGAATTGCCCTTAATAGGACCTTAATCAAAGGAATCAACATTGCGCAAAATGAAGAAATATTTATTACACGGGAACCTGAGAAAAAGAAGACTAGCTTTAATAAGCTTATTACAGACGTTTGAGACGGGCGTAGATTATTACTATTTCCATAAAAAAAATATTCAAAAATAAATCTTCTCGATATAATTTTCTTTTCGAAATGAAAATTTCCCTTTTTCGTAAAAAAAGTAAGTGCCCCAAAAGAGCAGCATCCTACCTCAAGAGTTGAACACATATCCCAAATCCAAGCGACGCACATCACACGATTGGGTTAAGTTAGGTTTGAGTGGTCCATGTTGAGGCTATGAAATCGATGAAGAGGTGGTGTGTATTGAGGACTGTTTGGACTGAGTTTCTATTCGTCGGGCATATTTTAATCTAGCCAGATTTTAGAGATGGGTTAATGTATGCTCCGTATTCACTCTTCACCTACTGCTTTAAACAGCTCGGTAATTAAGCCGTGAGATCCAACAGCTTTGTAAGACTTAAACTTGTAAATTCTGTCCTGACTTCATCTGAGTCGGGTGAACGGAGATTTTGTCTGTTTTTGTCCAAGTTGAATGGTTCATTGTGTGTGATGGTGGAATGTTGTTCGTTCGCCATCACTGTTTAAAAGTGTGTAGAAATGATCTTTCCAGATTCTCAGCACCGCCCGTGGTCCTGTTATGAGATTTCCTTTCCCATACTTGCAGATTTCCGTTCGGGCTTTACTGCTTTGGTACGTTAGTTTTATTTGTTGGTAATATTGTACTTAATTCCTCTGGTAGCACCTCTATATATGATAGAGCACTTTTCATGTTTTTTTTCTGTTTCTTTTGAAGAGCATATAGTCTTTCCTTCGTTTTTGCTCGTAAAGCTTGTAAGCCTCTCCTGTATGTCTGCTGTTTTACGAGATTTTCTTCTCTGCATTCGTCATCGAACCATTGATGTCTTTGTTGGGGAGGGTTGAAACTTGGTACACCAGAGGAGACGGCATCTCTGTTTGCCCTTTGGCAGAATTGCCTCTGTTATTCTACGCATCCGGCTCTTCAAGATCTTAAAGGATACTCGATCAGAAAAGATCCTAGTGGATATCTGTATCGGTATCGTGGCTACTACAAGATAGTAGTCAGAGTCGATGGTAGCTGTTCGAAACGAAACACTGGGACTTTGCCTTGCTCTTCTATTTGAATAATTGTGCTTGCAAACAGATTGCGTTTTAGAAGGGTAAGCCCCCAAAACATGTTACATGTGAACTTTACTGTTGTACGTTGTAGTGCAAAAGATTATTTCCATGGAAACAAGGAAACAGTCTGTGGCAATATTTGTTTCAAGTGCATTGTCTGCCACCCGATTCTTCTGCTACATCTGCGGCGGCGGCCTCGACTATCCATTAGTCACTAAAATCTGCTTTTCAGTTGTAATCTTATCGCTCATTTCTCGTTATTTGTTTGAAAGAAAAATCTAACCTACATGGTGAAATTCATACAAGGCTACATATTCGTATGAATCAGTTGTGTCTGTGAATAAATGTTTTTTTGGATTCATTAAGGGGTTTTACTCGTCTTTTAGATCGTTTAATTAATTAGACTTCCGAAATTGGCATACATTTTACGTGCTGTAGTCCGTGCAACAAAAATACAAATAAACAATATTATGCGCATCTACTCAACACTGAACAATTTTTAAATGCTGCTAACACAATTCATTTGGACAAAAAGAAGTCTATATCTACTCGTAGATATTGTACAATTCGATTATGCTGTTAATGCGCTGAAGTATTTTTGTGGCATTATCGTGACAGAGTCATAAGGCAATTGTCAGTTGCTGATTTGGCATATCAAGTGGAATTGAGGAACAAATAAACGTCTTCCAGTTGACAAATGAATTTCAATGTTAAAGCTCTCATTAGCGCCGCAAAATTATATTGTTATTTATTGGGCAATAGACCGTTAGTGATCGGTTAAGACGGTTCAAATGAATTGGTCTAGGAAGTTGTATTTCTGGGCAGAATGACTGAATGGATTCTGCTTTTCCGGTAGATTAGATAACTCTGATGATAGCAACAATAGGTGTTTTATTTTTTTATTTTAAGTTCGGTGCAGTGCGTGCTTCGGTTGTCAAATAAGAGTGAACGTAAATAGCCGAAAGGAAGAAAATCCGAAGCAGAGCATAAATTAAATAACTTAAGTCTGCAATTTATTGTAGAATGGCACACGCCTAATAATCTACGTATTATTTGTAGACTTATGATACCAGTTGAACTTCGATAACACTCACTGCCTCCCTCCGACGTGCTCTGTTGGCTGGAGTTATTTTTGGCAGAGGAACTTATAAGAATGTGTCAACGACGACTTCCGAGGCAAATCCCGCGATATTTTAATTCAGACTTCTTGGATACACGAGGATTCTGAGCTCAGGGCAGTTTGTCAATGTTGAGATGATGACGGAGGAGTTTCTATCAAATCGTTCAAGCCCCACAATTCTATGAAAGATTTGGCCCTCTTAATTTGGTGTTGCACTATCGGGTTATTTGCCCGACTAAGCAACAAACAGCCTCAGTTACGTATGAACTTACCGATGACGACCCCAGGTAATGAAAAACACAATGGCTTTTGGATATCAGTCAATGCCATTCAAGATTCGAGCTTTAAGTAGCTTACGTTCTTCATTCCACTTCCAGATATCCGCAGTAAGCCATGTTCTATGTCTTGCCTGCCATCTACCCACAATACGTTCCACTCCAGATGTGAAGAGTAGGCCAACAGCTACTGAGGGGATCTTTAGCCGCCGATGATATACATACCTAGGCATTCTGGTGATATTGCGGAGTTTTTTTTACAGAGGCAGTACGTCATACCAACTAACGTCTAAAAGACAACTTTTGAAACATCTACTGATCGCCAAATGGTCGATTTGGTTGGACAATTATTGCCTGTCAGTTGACATCCGGCTGACTTTGTGGCAGGTCTTACGTTCACACATGGTACCTAATATGACTAGGCGATTGATGTTGCAGAAATCAACAAATCGTTCACTATTATCATTTCGTTCGCTAAGGCCGTCCTTCCCGATTACATGTATGAGCCCCTCATTGTCGTTGAATACCTTTGCCTTCACATCCTCCCTCACTATGACGATATCTCGTTGTAGAAGTTGTACTTTTCATCCTCAGTCGAGGAATTCGTTGGGAGGTAACACTATACATATAATCGTGACGTGCCGTTCTCTAGTCCGGAATCTAGCTATCTAGATCTAGATTCTATAACCATTTGGGGGCCAACTTTACTGAAAATAAATGAAGCCTAGCGGCTCAATGTGACGACCGATTTGACGTTTAGTCCCTACTGAGAAGTCTGTCACTACAAGAAATCACCGTTTAATTTCTATCTCTGAAGAAACTTGTCACACGGAATTGACTATATTGAACGTTCAAATCAATTGATTCCCTCATATGCTTATGAAGTCACATAGTAAAACGTTTCCGGAAATATTTGGCAGTTCATTCATTCAGGTCATCAGGTGGCGTTAAACCATTCGAGATGAAAACCAGTTTTCCTTTTAAATTCATTTATTTCACCAAACGTTTACATGGTTTTATGACTTCACCTTTCCGGGCATTTTATTATCAGATTGTTAGGCTTAATTTTTTAATGACGATATCAAAGCTTTGCCTGCCACGACCGTAAATGGGCAAAGCAAATACAGTATATTTGTTTGTATTGTTTGCTTGCGGAGGAGAAAATCGAGATACGAATACCTGTGCGATGTTAGCGTAAATTATTAGCGAGATTTTTGAATCTGACAAAACAATCTTGACGAAAGGCAAATTTGAACTTCAAATTAACGTAATTTTCACACGTTATACATTCACTTGGCTGATTGATGATTGATGATTGATACAGATATTTATTATCTTCTTGTTGAAATGTCAAGCACAGACTGACGTCTTAGTTTTCATATGATAGGATAGATACGATATGAAGGTACGTATTGGACCACCCTCTGGTGAAACATTTGAGATACTTTAAGCTATCTGCTTATGTTTTCGTCTACTGAAAAGCAGAGTATGGATGCTTAGATATCACTAACTTTGGACTTATTTTTAGTAGGGAGTCTACACCACGCAACATGACCTTTCATGTATCAGCATATACTTCGAAATTCTATTTAGCACTAGTGCTACTCACTAAGTAACCTTGAACAAAAAAAAAAAATCAAAACAAAATTTGACTTTTGTCAATTGCCTCAAGGTGTTAAAAACATCTTTTATTAACAAGACCAACATATTTTTCAACTCGACTTGGTAGATCTACTTAGCATTTCTCAGAAAATTGATGTTGAATGGGAAAACAAATATGGGAATGAGCAATTGTTCTTGAAATAAGTATGCCAAAGCCAAGCATAAGTTGAATAAAGAATTTCAGGTTTTAGTATATGGAAACCCACCTTTGTCCTTTTGAGTTTAGATAATCAAGTTTAAAGTGCTTTGCGAATACCGTTCAATCGGCAAATTAGTTACATGACCGACTTCAGTGTGCAACAACAAAACTCATCGAATTCGTGTTCATCGTCCTCGTAGCCCTCAAAAATGGAAATGGAAATTGTCGTCATTCTAACTGATCTCACTAAGGCCTTCGATGAAACATTTCATCAATTGATCGTTTCCAAATTGTCGGCCTTGAACACATATTATTAAATTGGATAAATTTTTGTATTGCTACATCTGGTGTTCCAGAAAGCATTCACCTTGGTCCTCTTCTTGAAGTGCTGCCATTCATGTGTCCAGAATTGAGAGTAATATTCAATGTCATTTTCTTCGATTTCCTCTTTGTATTAGGTGCGCAACTAAGTTATCGATGTTTTTTTATATTAAAGCGCAACTTTATTGTGAACAAATGGTTTCCAATGAATCATTCAAAGTATTACCCATCGCTAGCTATAGATTTTTCCCATCTTTCTGGCAGAGCTCGAATACCGTTACGGTAAAAGTGTTAATCTTTTGAGGCTATCCACGAATCATGCCACTTTTTGATGTCTTCATATGAGCGGAACTGCTGATCAGACAGACCATGTGCCATCGAATGGAACAAGTAATAATCGGACTGCGCAATATCTGGGTGGGGTAGGACTTCCCATTTGAGGACTAACCCAGGTAGATTTTAACGGGTTTGGCAACGTAAGACCGATCGTTGTCATGCTGTAGAATCACTTTTTCGTGCCCCTGCTCGTATTGTGGCCGTTTTTCTCGTAATCCCCAGTGATGGTTTCGTTGGGTTAAAGCAGTTCAGAATAAATAACACCGACCTGGTCCCACCAAATACACAGCATAACCTTCGCAGCGGGAATATAAAATGACTTTCTTCTCTTTAAGTTGCTGTAATGAATCTATTTTTCATCACCCGTCACAATGCGATGGAGCAGTTGTTCATAGGCGAAAAAACGACGCTCAACGTTCCTTGGCTTCAAATCATAAGGAACCCAAGTTCCTTGTTTTTGAATCATTCCCAACGCGTGCAATTGCTTGGAAATGCCTTGGCGGGTAACTCCTAATGCTGAAGCAAACCCTTCTTGCGTTTGGCGTGGATCCTCATCGAGCAATGCTTCCAATTCAGCATCTTCGAAGAATTTTGGCCTTCCTTCACGCGGACGGTCGTCAACATTGAAATCACCGTCTTTGAAGCGACGGTACCAATCATGACACGTATTTTCACTTAGAGCAGCATCTCCGTAAATTTTTTGGAGCTCTCGATGCGCTTCAGCCGCCATTTTCTTCGAATGAAAGAACAAAATCAACACTTCCAAAATCAACAGACCAAAAGTTATATGACGCCAAAACAAAATCACTAATGTGTCAAAACGGTTTGTTTACCATATGTCTAAGCTTGTTTCATGACGTTTTGGATATGTCAAAATCGACAAGCACTTACTGCTGGAGCCATCTATTAGTTAGAAAGGAGGTCTTCCTGGATAGATAAATTTGAAACCATAGCATAGGTAACCTTCACGTTTGGAAACGAATTTAGACCTAACGCATGGTTGCCTAACAAGAATATTCCGAAAGAAAACTAGTGGCCATCGGATTATAAGACAATCACTCAAATCAATCAAACGCAAAACTATTTGCAAGTGTCATAGATGCCGGAACATTTCAAAGATGACTCGGATCACAACCTGTTTACAGCTAAGGTACGTCCACGGATATACCAGACACTACAACCAGGAACACTGTGGGGGAAATTTGACGTTTAACCGTTGTAATCGCAATAAACTGCCAGACACTTTACCGATCGAAACCTTCTTATGCAGACTTTTGTTAGGTGATAAAAGGATCCAAACCAAAGATGGAAGTCGGTCCAAGCAAAACGAAATAAACATAGCAATATTTAAATTTAAATACATCAAGGCTGCCAGATCCGACCAGGCCGAGCTATTAAAGGGAGCTACCAAGTCATTTCCAAGATTTGGTCGGAGGAAAGTATATCACCTCGTCTTGTCAAAAAGCATTTATCATTTCAGTCTTATTCTGGGCATAAAAAAGTAGATGGTAGCCAACGTGGATGAATTATATCCTTGGACATTTTAAGTGCTGAAATTATTCTCGCCCCCATATCCATTGACGGGCTTTGCAGGAGGAAATATAACAATGAATTCTTAGAGCAGTACAAGGACATCGATCTGGTTAGGAAAGTGCTGTGCACTAGTCGTCGGTATGGCTACGATATTTAGAGAGAACAGATATCAGTACCTCGGCCCGATTTTTTCGCGGATTAACAACGTAATAGGTGCTGCACAAATCGAGTGGGAACTCTATAGAAGCACAGAATTAGAGGCAGTTGACTAAGGGCTGCGCTACCTGTAGATGTTTGCTGGGTAGAGCGCAGGTTCAGTTCGGACTTTAGCGTCATCCATGTAAATTAGTAAGCAGGTAACGTAAAACAGTCTGAACGGCGCTGGGTGCAAACATTATGTTGATCAACTGTTGGAGCTAGCTAAAGCAGATAATGCTTGCATTCAAGGAGGGAGCTGCGATATGGAAGATGGAACTTTAAGAGTGAAGCGATCCACGCAGGGAACTCTTGAAAATTCTCCATAAAAACTAAAGTTTTAGAAACTGACTTTTCAGCCCACCGAAACTGCTGGATTTAATGGCAACTCAGAGATGTCTTATGCGTATTCATGCACAGAATCTTGGACTCAACCCCGAAAGTGCTAAATCTAATCTCTTTTCTCGTTGCAGGCTTAGAAAAAGCTTCTAAGAAGGTTTCTATCTGCAACTTGGAAGCGTTTATTTCCAATGGAGCACAAACAAGAGCCCATTTTACTACTAATCTATATAGTATACTCAGATTAATCTTCAACATTCAAAATCTGCTAATGCGTCTCGTTATGCAAAAGATATACGAGTATATCGTTGAACACAAAATCTCTCATAGCATCCATAGAGGAACAATGGGTGTGGATTAAAGGGTTTCTCACCACTATATGATGAGCAATCGGAAAGACTGAGAATTTTCTTCTTATGCCGAACTTATTTGGGCAGATTCGCAACCAAGATTTAGTTGCTGCAGACATACGCTACGAAACCAACGGAGAAGGGTAAGTCTTTGAGTCAGCTTATTTCCCTTGGACGCGGTTTTACCCTCGACTTTTCCTACGAAAACAAGGCAGCAAGTTATCGACCTATCGCAACCCAACAAGTATTCTAAGAAGATTATCGGTTAAAGAGTTCTATATGGAGGTTACTTTGTCTGACCATACTTATATCCAATTCGGGATCAGATACGGGGTCTCGACATTGTTGAAATGGAAAAATTCGCAGAAATTGAAACAGACATGCTTCAATGAAGAACTCGGCAAGTCTGATCAGCAGGCTGGTTAAAGTCCTCAAAAGGGGCATATAAGTAAACCGGAAACATTCAACAAATCTGATGGCACCTACACTGAATCGAAAGCAGAAACTCTGCCTGAGACTCACTTCCCAGGTAACTTAATTAGAATCAGCTCCCAATCATCTCCTAGCACTGAAGCTGCAATTGAGCAGAGTAATACAACACACCGTAGCGGGTATCTATCATCAGGTCATCAAACACGCTGTTGCAGTACTACAAAAAGGTATAGACTTGCTACTGGCAACTCTGAAGCGAATCTTCACTGCAAGCCGGGCACTGACATACATACCAAACCCCTATCGAACAGTAAGAGTAGCCTGTATACCGAATATAGGAAGAGATGACTGCGCGATCAGTCTGACTGACTGCATGCCGAAGAGCATGGAAAAAATGGGCGAACTTTATATGCACAAAACTACTTCACTAATGCATCCTCTTTGCAAGATGCGATATGCCAAGAAACAGTCGACAAGGAGTACGCACCGGGCATTGTCACCAACATTGAGAGTGCTTTTGGCAAGATCTTTCAAAGGGTTATGTAACTCGTCCAGACAACACTGCGCAAATGAATCACTAGTAACCTTGTGCGACGACTGTCTTTTGGCTTTGATCCTATGGACATGCTGTCTGATGCAATGACACTCCCTGTGGATAAAGATACGAAATCGCCTTTCCTGCTCTCAGAAATGGTTCCGTGTCTTCTCGGCTGGCTCTAAAACTGATTTAGTATGCGATGCGTATGCCTTTTTAGATTTCACTCCTCATTAGAAAAATTTGCGTCTGTCTTCTAAGCGGAGATATACGCATTCCTGATGGCAGTGAATTATATTTTGAAGAATCGGGGCAAAGTATCGGGATCTGTAGTGACAGTAAGCTGTGCTTGTAGCCCTGTTAAAATCTCTGACCACTTTCAAGCTAGATCGAGAATGTAATACTTCTCTGATCGTAATCGGAAGGCTGAATTCACTGAGTCTTGTTTGAGTCCCATGACACAATGGGATCACGGGTAATGAAATCCTCATTGAACTCGGTAGGCAAGGTTCAGAGGAGAGTTTTTCAGAACACGAACCTGTGTTGTGATGGCCTGCGGCCTCGAAGAACAGCGAATTTTCTACTGTTACTCAGTTATAAAGACTATGGACTGCTGAATTGGGCTATGACGGTGTACTACGCTTTTCCTTAGCACCTAAGTATGCTGCGCATAAAAGATATAACAGCCTGGGGTGCTTGTCGTGATACTGCGAAGCCATCATTACAAAGCCATAATCAAAACCGACACCAAGCCAAGACTACGAGTATTTCAAGGTTACTGCTGGACATTTGCGAGCTCAGTATATTGGAAAATAAATGCGTCGCATTGACTGCTATGTATGTCACTCCAGGTAGTCCCAAATGTGAGACAACCTTCACGTTCCTAATATTCCAATTTTTCAAGGCTGAACAATACGTATTTACCATTTCGATCGTGGTTCCAACTTGATACAGTTAATTACCACTTAAATCATCAATAATTCATACCCTGACCTTCGCTTAAGTCGGCAAGTCGTCACAATATTGATATTTGTTTTGCATTCGATCAACTCAAATGTTATGACAGATTACATTCATTCTAAAGCTTATAAGTTACGTATCTAAATTAATAATAACCATTGGCTAATGCTGGTATTGCAACGTCTGAAAGCAAGGCGTACCCATATTTCTGAGTAGTGCCCTTCCCAAAACGACGTTCAATTAAACACTCACAGCCGCAACTAATGCAAATCACTTGGCACGATTTTGCATAATTTATTTCGTTAATTGCCACCCACTAAAAGTTTCTTTCATGCATCGCTTTGTATCTATAAGTGTTCTTCAATTAAATCGTATGTTCCTAGCTAAATATTTTACAAGATCACAAGGGGCATCGGATAAAATGACGTTCTAATCGAATTTGACCAAAAATGACAATGGCATGACTAGGCGGTTTGAACAAATGGATTGGCAATAACTTCGAATTAGTCACCAAATGTCAAATGCATCTTTATAGCTTGAAATGTCACCGAGCCAAGCCTTTGACACCTTTGGTGATATCTCTGTCTTGTAGCAAGAGTAAACATAATAAAAATATTTTGACTTCTTTTCGGACGAATACCCATATAAGAGCCACTGCAAAATCTAACTCTTTCTACTTATGATGTACATACATATATATTCAATAGCCATATAAGGTGATAACAAATGCAAAAGGTGCTAACTGACAAATTCTCATAACTTAGTTATTATGATACCTTGCATGCATCTTTCACTAGGAAAAAGATGACTACGAGTCCAGACACATATTCGTATCTGTTATTGTGACAATTGATGACACATGTTGGGATGTGTTTTGAGTCAAATGAGTAATCCTTTCCCTTAAAGACAGACTCACCGGAAGAGCTACTGATCTTCCAAGGAAAACCAGATTGACAAACTGTTCACACGAGCCTTCTAATTAGTTGGTCATTCTCTAAATAACGATGATTGGCAATCATTTCTGATTTACTATTTTGTTCTGTTTATGGAATTCTCCGGTGACTACTGAACTGATAAATTTCCCCTTTGACGTATTGTTTGACACATTCTTTTATTCAAAATTTCTGACACTTTGATTTGACACTTTGTTTGGCAGGGAAGTGTCAAACTCTTTGACACCTTGTTCTTGTTACTAGACATCAAGTATTGTTGCAACTATCTGAGCTAATCAGATCGACAGACATCTACGATGTACGAGCTAAGTCAATCGATGAATGACAAAAGTGAACATCATACACCCTGTCATAAACTCACCATTATAAAAGACAGCAATTTCGAAGGTTTTCGCTTCCATGGATTATCGATGGTAGAAATTTCTTTCATATTAGCACAATTAGAGCGGCCAATTTCTAGCTAGTTCAGCAATTAAAATGACAAGAGCGTAACGGATTCAATTGCTATGGTGCCGTTCTTCGTCTTCCGAAACATATCTTAAATTTTCCGTTTGAAACTTATGATCACACGTGTTACTCGTACGATTACCGCAAATTGAGAATGCAAAACGTAAAGCAAATTGGTGAGATAGAAAGATGGAGTCGCGAAACTGTATACAAATATTTGCAGGCATATGTGAATCTTGCATATTGTGTTGCGGACGAATAGTTTTAGCCATCTTTCCTTGAAATATCGACATTTTACTACCTTGTTAGCTGACAGAAATCCAGATTAAAACCCTATACGTTTGTGCCAACCGGAAATAACCTATGGCCAGAACACAAGATTGTAGAGTTCATAAACTCCTCCATAGGATGAGGTATCTGGCTTCAGTAGCAGTGTGAGCCCAAGTGTGCAAGAGTGCAAGGCTCTAGGATAATCAGCCAGGAATGAACTCCTTCAGATAACAGGCGAGATCTGTCGATCCAACCTTAACCCGGTATGTCTGCTCTACCGGAGCGGACACGCCTCCCGTGCTACTCGTGAGACAAAATATCGAAGATCAACAAACAAAATAAATATACCAGCTTGATCAAAAAGTTCCACCGTGTGGCGTTTCCATTGTTCCGATTTGAGTTCTGTTTTTTTTTTTTTAAGTTGGTAAATCTGTTGTTGACATTCCCTCTAAATCTTAGCATCATAGCTTGACATTTCAAAAGTTACGTAGCCAAGAGTACATCTATCTCTGTGTGTGTTGGCGATTTTTTACAATTTTACAAATGGATTTAAATTTGCAACAACGAACTTGTATTAAATTTTGCGTAAAAAACGGATTTAATGGTGCGCGAACGTTGGAAAAGTGTTTCGGCAACGATTCTCTAAAGAAAACTGTCGTTTACCAGTGGCACGAGCGGTTCAAAAGGAGTCGTGAGTCAATCGAAAACCGACATCGAAAATAGACGACAACATTGATGGAGTAAAAGAAATGTTGGTCAATAACCGCAAATTAACCATCAGAGAGATAGCGGAGGTCTTGAACCTTGCCTATAGATCCGTCCAAGATATTTTGGTTAATGATTTGGGTGTTGAGACCGTGTTGACGTCGCAAAAGAGATGATTTGCGAGGCTGAATCCGATCCCATATTTATCAAAAGGATCATTACTGGAGACGAGACGTGGGTTTATGAGTACGACACGCAATCCAGACATCACAACCACGTCGTTTTCAGTCAAAGGCAATGATCACGGTTTTCATGGATTACAACGGTGTAGTGCATCATGAAATTTTGCCAGAAGGCCAGACACTAAGCAAAGAGTATTACTCGTATTTGGGCGTTATTAGACGTTTGCGTGAAGCAATTCGCCGAAAGAGACCAGAATTGTGGGCAGAAAACTCGTGGATTTTGCAACATGATAACGCACCGTCGCACAGTGCCATCATTTTTGGTAATTTTTTGACGAAAAATGCAACAAATACGAGTACCACCCAACAGCTACCGAATTCACCTGATTTAGCTCCCTGTGACTTCTTTCTGTTCAATCGAGTTAAAAAACCACTACGGGGAAGGCATTTCAGCAGCCGAGAGGAAATAATGGAAGTACTGATGGACATACCGAAAACCGAATATAAAAAATGTTTCGAGGATTGGATCGAGCGCATATGCGCGTTGCAGTCGATAGGGATTACTTTGAAGGGGACAATATAGATTTAGATGAATAAACTTGTATTTTTAATTTTCTGAATAAATTCCGGGAACGTTTTGATCGATGCGGTATACAACAAAAACAGCAAAAATGCAGGCACTAATAATAAAACCGACAAAAGCAACTCACTCACACAAAAACGACCTGGCCTCACAAAACAACAAAACCTTGAACGGGACACAGACTCAGACTCTTCCTCCAAGTAATCAACCGGTATCGAATCGCAATCGCAACTTGTGAAGATTGACAACCTGACACTTAGCGATACCAGGGAGGATACCCCTTTCCTTTCAGGCAACCGACAGGATAGGTTCCGACACTGAAGAAGAACTGCTGAACTTAGACGCGGACGGGAATTTGGTAGCGAAGTTTACTTAGAAACTAGCTGGAAGCAAAAGTTCAAGCACACTTGCTAGTCGAAAATGAAACTGCAAAACTTGCCAAAGGTTTCTAGCTAAGACGATGAAAAAAAATCCTAGCACTCTGAACGATCGATCCGAAGACATACCAAGACTGTAAAGGCGTACAAATATCTGGTGACGCCTAAAGGTCGAGAACTTGATACGTCTGAACCAAAGGACACATGGAAAATGATGGCGAACCACTCCGATCAAAACCAAATTAAAGCCGTCCACGTCTAAGTTGCCTCCAGCAAAAAAGGGCCAAAAATCGGACCAGCCAGCTACCCTTAACCTCCTGTCTCCCTCGGGACTTTCAGCAAAACTTTCAGTTTAAAGCGAAAAAACCTTCGACTAGTTGCGAGAGCACTACCGTAGAGCTGCAGGTAATCATTTTCAACCTTCAAAACCCGGATGGCAAAATTAAACAGGAAGACTGTTAACGAAAACTCGAGGACCACATACTAAAGAGCATGGTTGATAATATTGAAACCAGCTGCCCGGAGGAAATCGTTTTCGACGGATAAGGCTGGCAAAACGGGGTTAAAGTAGTTCGTTTGTCCAATACTATCTCTGAGGCTCCATCCATCTCCACAGCTGGAGTACTATGGAAAGGATCCTCGTTGTCCATTATTCCCAAAACCGACCTTCCTCTTCGCCATCACATAAAAGTATGGGTCCCTCCTCCTTCAACTCATGAAGTGGCTAAGATCGTGAAACTAATTGCGAAGAACAGAACCGAAATCTTGCTGTAAAAAAGTGGTCAAAAGCCACAGCAATGAAGGAAATCTGCTATTTGTGTAGACAGGCGGACTGTACAGATCATAAAGGAAAAGTCGGGCATGATAAAATACGGGATATGTTGTCTAAAGGCAAAACTATATGATGATGGCAGAAGCGTCAAAGAAGCTGCAAGTGGTGCAAATCAACTTTCAACACTGTAAAGCAGCAACTTTGGATCTGATGCTCTTCATGTCCACTGCGAACATTGGCGTGGATTTAATCCAAGAACCTTGGATTCTTGTTAAAGTCTAAAAAATATGCTCTTTTCAATCGAAACTCAGAAGCTGTGATGGAGAAACGGTGGCTGGAAGCTTAGAGAACATGTTGAAGAATATCATCCCACCCTCCACCAACAGTGGTTCGTGAACTGGTGACATACGCCGAATCAAGAAAGGCTGGTCTGGTAATCAGCTGCGATGCCAACTCACACCACAGTCAATGGGGAAGCACAAACATCAACGCTAGGTGTGAGTTAATTTTTGAAACAGGAGACATCGCCCCACTTTTCGTACAAAAATTCTCGACTTATAATCACAAACCTGCATGCTGAAACAGATATCAATAACTAGAGAGTACGTACTAAGGAATCCTTCTCGGACCACTTTCACCATGTGAAAAAAATTTACCCGACCATTCCAAACAAATACCGAAATCCTATGAAAACTAACTGGACGGCGTACTCCAATTGAATAAGCGAACACATGGAACCACCCGCAAATGTGTACCATCCTGATGACTTTTATATTAACTCTGCCGTAAACCATGTAACTTCTTCAAAGCTAGGTTGGGGAAAGCCTTATCCGAAGATCCAATAACCCCATGATATCTGAAAGACTCCAATAGAGTCAGGACAGAGAATATTGGGGAATCATTATTGCTTTTTATGTAAACTATAAAGATGTTGGTGAAAAGCACCACAACATCAACTTTCTACGAACCCAAAATCTCTAGCCTGATCACACAGAATGGAATAAGTTAAACAGGGATAAGCTTAGGACAATAATAGGAATCCTGACCGGACACTGTCTCTTGCGGAAACACGCAAATAGACTCAAATTGTCAGATACGGATATTTACAGATTCTGCGGTGATCTGCAAGCTGTTGAGGACATAACACACATACTTTGTGAGGCAATATAGCGAGGTCGAAGAAATTTTTTAGAAAAATACTTTTTCGGAAACCTAAAGGAAATAGACGGCACGAACTTCAAAGGCCTTCTTTGCTTTTGCAACAAAATTGGATGTTTCACCAGGGAGATTGTTTAGGTTTTTGCTATTGGAAGATAAATTCAACTGGTTCCATTTTGGTGACTGGTGTCTGTCTTAACCTAACTGAACCTTCTTCGAGGCCACGTAAAAGAGAAAGCTCCCCTGTCAGTTGGAGCCAACATCTGCAAATGAGCGAAAATACGAAATTTCATTAAAAGAATCTGAATGGCCAACAGAGGTCATTTGGTTCATATTGTTTTTCATTATTCATGGCAACCCTACTTCTATCGGCTTGAATAGAAATCAAATCTTATTTCAGGAGAGATTCGTGTTTCTGTGATGAATCAAAATTTAAATTTTTTTATTGAAAAACTCTTAAGTTTCTAAGAGTTCAGCTAAGATTTAGCTGAAAAACATTGTAAAGTGGCGGCACTTACTCCTATTTCACAATCCAATGCGAAGAAAACTTATGTTACTACCGTGAATGCAATTTTAATAAAAACAAAGCATAAATGGTCGGAATATCCTGGATAGCATTCGACATTTTCCTTATTTAAAAAATGCTCTAGAGTTCTTGCTAGCATCTAGCATTAACAATGCCAAAAAGACATCATTAGGTGAAAACATCTAGACCTTAGCAAAAATGAAAATAAAATTCCATCTACTGTTTCCTACTTGGAAATCCGAATTTGAATGGTTTTGTGTATTTACTCGTACCAATGTACGCAATTGTTGATAGAATTTGTTGTTTTCCAGCTGCATTGATACGCCACAAGTCCTAGAAAAAATTACTGAATTCGGAAATAAGTAGTTTTCAATGGTTTTTCGAGGAAAAATAAAATTCATCTACGACTTTTTCTGGAAGAGATTTCTGTGAAATGATTACTCCTCAGCCGACTCATGAGATAACGTAAAATATAATTTTCTATTTCGCTTTGAGTTGAATTTTAACTTTACGAGTCTGGTGGTCTTATGTAATCGAAACAAATCTTTTGGAATGTCTCCGAATCGATTTATTGAACTTGATTTTTAAAATTGAAAATAATTTCTTAATAACAAAAAGAGAATTGTTAATGTCATAAGTTCTATGGTAGGTGCCGGTTTTTGTTTGTTGTTAATTTGTTTTGCAATATATTTTGACTTTAATGAATAAACAAGCTGAAGATATGAACAAGTCGCTCTATGCAGGTTGTATAAATCATCCCCGTTAATCTGGAGACAGCACGGTTTGAACCCCCGCGACGTTGCACTTCTGATTCAAAATGAAATTAAAATGCCATAAGCAGACCCTCGAGGACCAAGGCCGTCAGCCACATCTGCTTGAGATCCAGTTCTGTTTCATTGAATATGTTGAAGCCCTTTCCATCTCATCCTCCGAGATTTAGATTCCTCTTCAAATTTTTTACGAAACAAGTGACCTGCCATTTTGAACAAGTCGATTTCATTGTATGACATGGTCATGCAATGAGGGCATCTTCAAGCATTAAATTGTGATCGATTTATTGCCATGGACTAAACCAGAAGATACGATAGTACGAGTACAAGCACATCTTTTAACAAGCGATTTCAGCCTGCAAATAATTGATATCCCTGACTTTTGACTGCATTCCTTAAAAAATGTACGGTGGGTTTAGACATTGACCTTGAGAAAGCGTTTGATTCGCTTTGGCATAAGGGCATAGTTTTTAAACTTATAAAATTAAACTTTCCAACATGGCTTGTACGACTAATCTATAACTATCTACAAAATCGTTTTGCCTCAATAGTTATAAAATCTGAGTTCTCAGAATCATTCCCAATACTATCGGGCATTCCGCAGGGGTCTGTCCTAGGTCCGATTCTGTACATAATATATTTGCACGACTATCCATATGAGAGTGTAACAAATAATGGAAGAGACTTTGGCGAAATTTTCTTTGCAGATGATACTCTAATTTTAGCTAGCGATTCGAGACCACAAATTGCTCTCAACAAAATCAAACAAAAGCTTCCTTTGCTGTTAGGCTACTTCGAGAAATGGGGGCTAAAACTCAACTTAAACAAGTGTGGCATAACTTGCTTTCGCAATGCGAGTGGGAAAGGGCACCGCCTAGCTGTGAAGGAAAGCAAAACGTTGAATCTGCAAATCGACAACCGCACCATTCCCCTGCGCTCAGAACTGAAATACTTGGGTGTAACATTTCACAATAGATTTCTTTTCAATAAACATGCCAGGAAAACCTTAGCAAAAGCCAAAGCCGTTTCCGCCACGTTAAAGCCCTTATTGCAGTCCAAAGCATTACAATCAAGTACAAAGATACTCATATACAAAACCCTTCTACGACCCATTTTAGCCTACGGTTTTTGCGTATGGTTCACCGTCTCCCCTACAACCGCAAACGAGTTGGAAAAATTCGAAAGAAGGATTCTTAGATTCTGTTGTGGAAAATATCGGAGACCAGATAAGAAATGGTATCCAAATAAACTTCTTTACGAAACATGCAAGGTAACACCTCTTATGACATACCTTATTAACCTTACATTAAGAAAACTTCAACGAGTAGAGTTTCATCCTAATGCATTAATCAAACCTTTGTTGGATTCAAATAAAAATGAAAGTTTAGACGACAATTACTACCTTTCGCCATTCAACCTTCTTAATGAAAGATCCCATTCTCATATCGAACAATATGTTGGTAGAAACCTATCGTTACCCTTTTATCTGAAAGCGTCAAGATTTAATTTAAGAGGATAACTCATAATATGTATATGAACAAAAAATTTATTGGTCGAAATTCATGCTCGCATTATAACAGTTTTGAGATTATGTACATGTTTAAAAGTTAATTCTGCTTTGGATTATATAATAGCTTATATATTAACAACTAAGCAGATTAATGGAAAACTCACATATAGAAAAATATCTGTATCTTCTGGGTATTGTAATAATAATTAATATTGAAATTAACTGCACTTTGCGGAATGAGCGGTTATGTATAAATATATTCTAGTCATTATTTTAAGTTATAATAGGGATTGATTTAAGTATGCCGGGAGCAAGCATATAGTGAAATACTTATACTGTTATTTTATAATATAACACATATATACTGATTGTTAGCTTATGAAGTTATATACCTTAATTTAGAAGTTTTAGCCAGGCATACGCTTTCTAAGTCGGCTACAATTAAGTTAAATTAGACATATACTATATGTATTATAATTGATTTTTTAAAGTCTCAATAAAGAAAACTTGAACTTGAACTTGACTGCATTCCAAATACAGCCTTTTCAAGGGTGATTGTGATTTTCAAGGGTAATGCCGTCAGCAAAGACAACACTTTCTTGGTACTGGAGACTCATTTTTTTCAGCTGCCGTACTACTGCCGGGTTAGAGAAATAACTTTTGTTTTTGCCTTTTTGAAATTTTGTTTTCCAAACTGGACGGTAGTCCAGTGCTCCCTCTAAGCTCAGAACAAAACAAAAGCTAGAGGAAGCGGTTCAGAACCTGAACGGTACCCTCAGCAAGTGATTTTAAATGGCATGTCCAGCTAGAAGACAATCGTGCAGATCGTCCGTTACTTGATGGAACGCAGATCTCCTGCGTCTTTATAAAGAAACCAGAAAACTTCTAAACAAGTCACTTAAGACTAATTTGGAGGAGGACCGAGATCAAAAGCTAGCAAAGGGAATATAAGAAGCTTATTCGGAAATCGAAGAGTGCCTCTTAAAAAAGACTTTCGCGAAACCGGGTCAGAATTTTGAATAGCGAAAAACCAACCAGCCTGGAACCACTCAGAAAATCTGATGATACACACACTAAGTGGAAAGTAGAGACTCTCCATCTCATGCTTGAGCCACACTTTCCAAGTAACCTAATCAGAACGGTTGTGGTGACTGATGAGGCCATTAAACATGCTGTCTCTTCCTGTGATGGCTTCAAGTCGCCTGGTACCGATGGCATATATGTACTCAGTTATGTTACACAAAGGTATATATCAGCTCCTGGTAACCCTGCTAGACTGGCACTGGCATACATACCGAAACCCTAGCGAACTGTGAGACTAACCTTTATACCGAAAATCGGAAAAGAGGACTTCAGACCTATAAGTCGGACTTCCTTCATGTTAAACAGCATGGAGAGAATGGTCGAGATCCATGCGTGCAAAACTGCGATGCACCATGCTAACCAACACGAAAGATCTTGCGACAGTGCGCTTTAGAATCTGGTAGGCAGAATCAAATGCGCAGTCGACAGGATGGAATACGTGCTGGGCATTTTCATCGACATTGAGGGTGCCTTCAACAACGCAGTTTTTGATGGCATGTGTAACTCGGCCAGACAACACGGCGTAGACGAATCACTAGTTTTGTGTTTCAATGCTGGACATCGATTGGGGATGCTGACTGTATCCAATATGTGATGGCGGAAGTAAACAGGGGTTGCCTGTAAGCCGGCGTTCTGTCTCTACTGCAATGGTGCATGTTGGCCGACTCATTGCTCAACGCTCTCTCCGCATACGCGGATGATGTAGCTGTACAGTCTGTTGGATCGGGTCTAGCAACTGTCTGCTTTAAAGCTCAGACAGCCCTAGATGTGATTGACGACTGGTGCACAAGCAATGGGTTTGCAATCAATCCTCTAAAAACTGAGGTTGCTCTCGTTATGAGAAGGAGGAAGCTGGATGTCATCCTGTATATCAAACTTCTCTGGACTAAACATGTTACGTCGAAAGCCTATAAGGCGCTGTCGGCCTTCTGGCAGCGCAGAGGAGCTATCGGTAAGTTATGGGGCCTGTCACCGAGAACGATCGTTTGGATCTACGAGTGCATGGCTATAATGAGGCTAATTACTCGTATATCCTATGCGTCTTTTGTCTGGTGGAATAAGCTCTCGCAAAAATACGCGTTTGCTGTTTTCGACAGACTATAAACAACAGTTTGTCTCTGATGCAAAGTGGCTTTCTCCAGCACTCCTGGTTCTGGTCTACACGTATTGATGAATCTCCCTCCCCTTGATATACATATCATGGACTGCAATATCAAAGCCATGTTCCGTTTAAAAAAAAGTGGTCTTTGGTACAACATGAACTGGGGCTTTGGTGACCTTGCACAATGGCTTTCTTATGACTCTGGTCTTGGGGGAAAAAATATGAAATCGACTTTCGTTGTGCCCAGAACTGGTTTCGGCCAGAATCTGAACCAGGAAAGGAATGCAGTCGGATCTTCACGGACGGCTTTAAAACCAATATAGGGTGTGGCGCTCTGGTGTCTTTCTGGAGGACGACAACATTAGATTTCACTTCACGTTAGAAAAGTTTGCATCTGTCTTCCAAGCAGACATTTAAGCAATCCTGATGGCAGAGAACTATATTGCGGAGAACCGGTGCATCTGCAGCAATCGCGATGAACAGATAAGGCTCAGAAGAGAGTTTTTCAGTATCCATGCCTACGTTAAATCTTCCTGCGTCCTTGGTTAAGGCTTCCGTCGACAGTAGGGGTTCATATGAGAACAACTGCAGTTGGCATGAGTCTCCAGGTTGAAGACCAAACCAATTATTCCCGACGTCTATAAGAATTCAGCGGCCTTCCTGTTGTCCCTTAGCAGAAAAGACTGCAGGTTGCTTACTGGCATCGTGATGGGGCACTACACTCTTGGTAAACACTTAAATATGCTGGGAATAAGTGATACGACATCCTGCGACGCTTGCTGCGAAAGTGATGACGACACCGCGGAGCACAACCTTTGTGAATGTCCAGTTTACGCTCACATCAGTCAGCAGGTACTCGTCTTTGAAGTGGTGGGTGCTGTAGGTTCTTTATCACTGCAGAGTTTAGTCGTCTTTCTTCGAAAGACTGAGAAGTTCAATTAGGAGGAATTTACAAGGAGCACAACGGACTGAGTGCTCTGTTTTCACAGAAAATAAAAACTCAAGGCATTTTCACAGTTCTATGTGTTAATACTCGTACGTTTATTGTAGAAGGATCCAGTCAAGTTCAGATATTCATCTTCAACTTCTTCAATTGTTCATAGATTTTCGGTGAGCCTACGATAGCTGAATCTTAGATTCACTCTTAGATATACGGCGAGCTCTTTGAAGGGGAAAATATACAATACAAATTTGGTTCGTTTTATTAAGACGAATGTTAGGGTGGGGAGCCTTACATTCTAAGTTAAGATTACCTATGCAAAGAATTGGACACTTTTGTCTATGTTGTAGGCTGTAGTTATCAGCGATGTACTCAAAGCAGCAATGCTTGGGAAAACATGAAACAACTTTGGGAGGTTATGGTTTTCCACCAATGTGCCAATTAAAGTTCTTTGGATCTTTCCACGATCTGCTAAAAGGTGAATATCCGGTCAGTAATGTACTTCCTGGATCTACAAAGTAACCAAGGGCTTTTCATATTGTTGATATGTGCTGGATGGGATCTTGTACGCGTTAAAGACACTAATTCCTCTATAGTTGGTGCGGTCCAGAACATCTCCCTTGAGAATTATGCCACCGATGCTGAGATTCCACTCACAGGGCACATCAGTTGAGTTGATGTCTGCTATTTGCCAAACTATCGCCCGTTCCTTTAAATAGTTCGACAAGGATTCGATCTGTTACATCCAGAATATTTTTTGTTGACATTGAATGGTTCAATCTACTTGGTTGTATTCGTCCTTAAACGGCTTGGAATATACGTAAATCTTTCTTTTAATTATTTTGGGGACTTCATCAGATATTTTTGGATACTCGAACCGGAAAGGTTTTGCCGCTGTGTCTCTCTTATAAGAGTATTACATCTGTGCCGTGAGATCCTGTCCGCTTTATACTTTATCTAGATATAGAGGTTACCCTAGCTCTGATTGCGAAGATACGAATGTTCAGTACATTTGCCGGTCAGACCAGCCGGTCAACCTGGACCTTGAACAAGCTGTGACAGAATTCGGTTTCCCAAGCAATACGCATAGTCGTAGGTGGGTGCGATAACTTAGCAGAAATTTTTATTGCTCCTTGTAGGAGTTCTCTATTACCTGCTTTATTTTCTTAAGAGCACTCAGAGTTGTTTCGTGATCAGGTCTCTAGCGACCAGGTTTCTAAGCATCGCTATGTGCTTTGGTGGTTTTCCTTTTACAGACAATTACAAGTATGTCTGCTCCAAATAAACTTATCTGAGCCGTAATCCAATGGTCGTTTCTATTTATTAGACCGGACGTCTTCGCAGACCCTATTTCCGAGTGTCGAGTGCTGTATAAAGTGATATGTTTTACGTTTGCGTTCATTTTAGACGTCTAATAGACAATTTTCAAAACATTTACTTATCGCTATGCGAAGGATTTGGGTAGACGTCCGTTGCAGACTAGTACAGAACGATTTTGTGGTGTGCTCGAACAATGTTCCACGAATGTTAAGGCGAATGACATTACAGAAGACAATGAAGCTTTTGGCATTGTAATTTCGGATTTTGCGGCCTTGCTTTCTAATAAAACATTAGACCCATATATTATAGTTGCCTACATTGGCGTTGAGTTGCCCTATTACTAAGACCCTTTGTACTTGTTGTACTGGATGCCTTACCTTCATCAATGATCAAACGGCAATATTTAATGTACTGGCCACTAATTATCACCAGCGTGATTATGTCGAGTTAGAAAGATCCAAATCGAAATGTAAAGTGTGGCGAAAATATTACAGAATTCAAAAAAGAAATGCTGGCTCCATCTTCTTAGTAGGCTCCCATCCAAAATGAGCAAACGACTCGCTAAATCGCACCTATTTTTTGTCCTACTTCTGATTTAGTTTAATGACTAGAGCTCACAAGTCTCTTCTGCTGAGGTTGAAGCAACATGAACTCTTACAGTCTTTCGTTGAAAAATGGCTTTTTCAGAGCCTTTAGGGAGGATGCAGTCTTCCAATTTCATCTTCCGCCCTGGCATCGGAATCATGTTTTAGAACATTCCAACGTTGCTTGTTGTAGCTTGCTTCCAATGATTAAAAGAGACGTTTCTCTATTTCTGTAACTGCGTCTATTTAGTTACTCTTTGACAGCTTCTTATCAACAGAAGATTTGGAAAATTAGCTTTCGTGAGACAACAGCCAGAGGGAGTTACTCCTTTAAGCGGAACCTCCTAAAATGTTTTCACGAGACCACACTTAAGTATCTTTGCGATGATGCTTGGGAATGATGGTTTAGGTCCATAAGAATCCATCGCAGTTGGACATGGTTGCCTATATTAGGTTCTCGACGTTTCTCGTAATAACAAAGTAACAATTCTAAAGAGTCACATTAAGTTTTGAGTGATCCCGGTTCTTTTTGGGATCAAACACTTGCCATTTAAGCCATTGTTAATTAATTTTTTCGAGTCTTGTTTCTATTTACACTTCAACAACTTTCTATAACCAACCTGGAAACATCGTTTCGGTAATTAATGATGATACTACCAAATACTGTTAATTATGTAAAGGCGGCACCGCAGCGTCGGGGTTTTAAATCCCGAGGATCCCACAAAGTGTGTGTTTTTTTTTAGAGGTCTACAAGTTCAATATGAAATAAAATAATTAAAGTTAATGTTAATGTCTATTATATTAGCTTTGTTTAATTGATAATTATACCATATCGTCTAACTATGATATCGGGCATATGCGCGCCACGGCTAGCTAGAATGAAGCGCAATCGTGAAGTTAAATTTTCGACAACTTTATCCAGCAACTGGGGCCGTATATCAGCAATAACACGGCGAATTTTGACTTCCAAATCGTCCAACGTCTCTGGTTTATCGGCATAGACTAGTGACTTCACATACCCCAAAGAAAGTAATCTAAGGGTGTGAGATCACAGGATCATGGAGGCCAGTTCACAGGTCCATTACGCAAAATTTTGCGCTCAGCAAATGTTTCCCGCAATAAATTGATGGTGTTGCGCGCCGTGTGGCATGTTGCGCCATCTTGTTGAAACCAAAGCTCTGTCACGTCAATGCCATTCAACTGAGGAACGAAGAAGTCAGAAATCATGTTTCCACAGCGCTCTCCATTGAGGGTAACATTCTGGCCGGCATGATGATGATTCCACCAACCCATAAAGCACACCAAACAGTGAGTTTTAATGGTTGTAAGGGCATCTCGACAAAGGCTTCTGGGTTTTCTGCACTTCAAATTCGGCAATTTTGCTTGTTTACATATCCATTTAACCAAAAATGGGCCTCATCGGAGAACAAAATTTTGCGTTGAAAATGTGGATCAAGCTGAATCATGTTTTCGGCCTATTCACGGAACCTACGACAAGTATAAAGTTCACGCAGTTCCAACTCTTGCACAAGCGGTATCTTATAAGCTTTTAAGCCAAGATCTTTCCGTAAAATTTCCACAAAGTGGATGAGCATAGCTCCAATTTTACTATGTGCACGATGGCGAATCGACTCATTCTCCTCAACACTGCGCTCCACAACGGCAATAACTTCTTCGGTTCGCACTCTTTGTCATCTTTGGGGATTCGTATTATCCACTAGAGTGTATGTGGTGCGAAAACGATTCATTGCGTTCCGAATAACCTGTTCAGATGGACGATTATGTCGACCGAAAAATGGTAAAAATAAGTTTGGCGAACCGAATCATGGTTTTCAAAACAAGTTTTGCACAATTTGCACGCGTTGTTTGTTGGCGTTGATCTATTCATCGTAAAATGGCAAAACGTACTAACCACAAATCCACTTTCAACTGTCAAATTGACAATTGAAATAGAAACAGTGTTGCCAGTTTAAAAACCTAACCTCTAAATAATTACCCTTTATATAAATAGATATGTTGTAACAATAAAATTTAGTTGAAAATGCAGATGAATATAAAGATAAATTACTCATTCGATAAATTGTCACCGCGTTGCTATATGTTATGTATGAAACTGCGAACATGTGCCTGGTAAGTGATAAGTTTTTAGGGCGGTTGCCTCACGGAAATCCACTTAATCTCTTCCGTACCACTTGGGTTATGATATCAGTTAAAACTAAATATTATGGGTTGTGTTAATAGGTTTTCGTCCACCTCGCGTTCCATCGTCATGGATATCTAAAGACTCAAACAAGATATCAACTAGTATTTCTTCTAAAAATAAAGTCCTACAATTTGCGTTAACATGGGTCAGGGTACACCAAAGTAAGCCTTTTCTTAAATCCTCGATAAATGATGTCAACATTGGAGATAGACCCTTGCTGTAGAACGATTTTTTTCATAGCATATGCCCTTGAATCATTTCCCAAGCTGTCGTTGAACAATTAGGGGACACCCTGTATTATTGTAATATATTCCTCATACGCGGACACATACAATAGTTGGTTCGCTTAATTTGATTATGCTGTCCCGTGTCGCGATCAATAGATAGTTGTGTTCATTTCCGCGATTTTTGGGAGGACTTTAACTATATTCTTTTTCTCTCTCTTTTTGTATTCTACTCGTAAGTTATTGTATATTAATTGTTAATGTAGAATTAAGCTAGATTGTAAGACTAATATTTTGTAATACTAATTGAATTAAAGGAACCGAAAATTTGTAACGTTGGGAAAACATTCGTATTTTTTTTTCCATTTTTCTGTTGTTCTCTTTTTCGTAGTGCGAAGAAGAGCGAATCCCACATTTAGTCGCGATTCTGGGTCTTAACCTACCACCACTCTTTTTGGTGTTCGGGCTCTCTTCGGTGGTGCGTCGCGTTGGACGGAGAATTTAAATGACCTACAAACAGACAGTGGTACACATTAGTTCACTCTTTACGATATATTGGACAATAAGGATTTATTTGGAAGACTGACAGGACTGGAAAGGAAAAAACAGTTTCCTATAAAAGACACTTTGCCACAGGTTAAATTTGAATTAAGTGTAAAATATATCCCGAGAAGCAAATTTTTAGTGACCATATGTTTTTATAGGAGGGCGTTTGTGTTCGCCTTGTACGATGATATTGTTCTCCAGAAACGTAGTTGGAAGAAGATAGGTATGTATGACTATTATATATTTGGATCTTAAGGTAAGGTAACTATTGCACAATGAGTCTATACCATGCAGGAAGGTAAAAGAAATAATTGGGAACTTCAATCACTGTCTCTATGCATGAAAAAGCGAGCTCAAGCTATTGATGCTTCTTCGCTATGGTTTTTGAAAGTGTCCTTCGGCGGAAAAAGGCCGAAAAGTGCCGAATCAACTTAGGAGATAATGAGATTAGTTCCATCTTTAAGTGTTTTTGTATTTAAATAAGCCTAACGAAGCAAATTATTCCATAGACTTGCCAAGCCTTGTAGTAAACACAACTGAGTTATCGTTGTAGCTCTGGGTACTAGCCAAAAATAATTTTCTACTCCTGATTGAATCAATGACATTCGCCAACACTTTAGCGAGTTTCAAGTTTGGCTAAGATATATCTATGCCATGAGCTTTAAAAACTCAAGTGCTCTCAACCTGTCAACCAATTTATTTCTTTATCAGTCTCCTCCGCGAAACTTTCTGGTGGACTATTACCCGTATTAATGGTACGAATATATTATTATCGCACGCATTAAGCTGATACAATTTGCTGCACTGAAAGCAGCTTTGGCATCACTTCATAACACTCCATCTGGGATATGGATTGGCGACCCTTTAACCACTGCATCTATGGTGGATAGTGGAAATCATTTTGTTGTTTTGGAACACTTTCTGATTCAGTTATTGGGAACAGTATTCCGAATATAATCACGCATCTTCCCCATTATTTTTCGACCTAAAGGGACAACGTCAGAGTGGTGATACTTTTAAGCACTACATGAATAAGACCAGTCAGCTTCCTTCTTCCCATAAAGAGAACAAGCTGCGTTTTGAGAGGATTAACTGAAAACCCAATACTAGTGACCCAATCGTCGATCACGTCTAGGGCTGCCTAATCTTTAGAGCATACAGTCTCTAGGTACGATCCAACAGACAGTACAGCTACATCATCCGCGTATGTTACTGCATACAAGTCAGAACTATTGATCGCGTTAGGTAGTGAGTTGAGCAGCATGCACCATTGCAGTGGAGACTAAATGCCGCCTTACGAGCAACAACTGCTAACCTCACATATTGGACTCTGTGAGCATCCGCAATCAGTGTTCTATTCACCAGCATCACTTTGATATACAAAAGTTTGATTGGTATACGCCGCGTTGTCTAGCCCCGTCAATAGCTGCGTTTTCTAAATCACTTTCGATGTCGATTAAAATGCCCAGCGCGTATTTCTTCTTGTCGAATGCACCTTCAATTCTGCTTACCAGATTTAGAAGGGCACTGTCACAAGATCTATCGCTTTGGTTAGCATGTTGCATCGCATATTACTGCATAGTCAATGGGACCCACGGTCACTCGAAGAATTTTTTTTCTTAAAACGGCTTACAATAATCTCATCTATTCTTGGCAAAGCTATTGCATCATAGAGTGCAACTAAAATGACGAGGGTCTAATTTATATACACTTAAGTTATTCAAAAGAGAGCTTTGCTACTCAATTGCTTTCTTTGCCCCCCTAATTGCCCTAATTGCCTGCCCGTGTGGCAAGAGTTGTTCGGCGTTTGATCTCAGCGCTGGTGTTATTGAAAGAATAAATAGCAAAGAATAGGTAGGCAAAGATTCTTACTACTCCAAAGTTATTTCTGTCCTATGTGACGCAAAGTCCCAGACCGAAATTCAAAGCAGTACTCACAAACGTGATACTGGCATTACGCTGTGTTGTCCATTTACGTCAGCGCCGTCAACGTATAATATTAACTCAACGCAGTTTTGGAAGACTATGGCTATTGTGTCGCTGAGTGAGATTTGCATAAGTTTCCGAAGAACGATGTTAAAAAAAAACACGTAACAGCTCTTCGCTATTAGATAAGATAAGATACTAAAACTAGGCATGGCTATTTTGCAGATAAGCCTCAACAGCTTTTTGAAACTTAAGTTCGGATATGGGTATATTTTCTCCGACGAGGTCAAATGACATATTCTTTATACCCTTTGGAGGAACAGCATAACATCTCTCTACATTCCCGATCGCATGCTTCTCAAGCCGGATCGAGCTGCTTCATAGAAATGGATGTTTATCCCGTTTGCCTGGTTTTTCTATAGTCCGCCACCGGTAAGTCCTTTATGATAACGGCATGGGGCGTCATGAAAGATCAGTATAGCGATCTCTTGCGATTCTAGTCATACGCTGTTAGACTTCCTTATAGGGTACTGGCTATACCAAGGTAGTGGTTCGAGTCAATGCTTACAATGTGATAAATCTAATTGGCGACTGTAAGACAGGGAGCCTTTCATGTCCCCTTGGGACTAATAGCCGTGCCAATGTTTTGTCTAATTTGCAAAGTGTCTAATAGCTTGAGTCCTTTACCGAAAATGGTGTCGTGCAACCTATAATTTCCTTGCAGCTCCACTAGGGATACCGTCGTTCCCTAGCTTTAGGTTAAAATCGCTCATGACAATTTTACATCATATATAGGTATCTAGGGTACAGCTTATAGGTTTTGTTAAGTGGCTCGTAGAAGCTGTCTCTCCCCATATGAGGCTAATATGGAAAAATGTACTCTGAGTACGGATTGCTGGGTTGAAAATTTAAGATTCATGGCATGTCTGGTTCCGGTGATAAATCTACATCAAATGGACGCTGTTTTTGCTATTGCAATTTTATATTCTCTATTCGCCCGGCTTTCAAAATAGCATGTCTTTGTTTTATCATGTTAAAGGCATGGTCATACTGTTCGGCTGCGCGAAGTATATAAACAGACCTAAAATTCCACGTCCAGACCTGAAGTTCGTTGAACTTATTTCGTTTGCATAGTTTGTCAACAGTAAATGATAATAATTGGCCTCTGTTTCCACAAAAAGTTTGTTTGAAGGAGTAAAATAGATGACATTAAGTTTAAAAAATGATATCGGTCTGATGACCACCTCCTAAGTTGATGAACATTTGTGCTCGTTTTATGGCATTTTGAATTGTTGCTCGTAAAATATCTGACTCCAATTTGCCTTTCATTGTGGTTTTGTGCAAAAATTTGTGGTTTGTTGTGTTGAGCCCGAGATTTCAAAAAGCCCCAAAAGAAGAAGCAAATCGCCAAAACGGGAGATCACACGGTCTGGAAATAGGTGATTCAAAATCTCCATCGTTGCTCGAGCTGTATGAGCGCTGGAATCGTCAATGCCAAGACCCAAAAAAAACTTGCAACTTGCGGCAAAAAAAGTTCGTTGAACATCTGTCTGTAGCGCTCATCAGTTACGCTTACGGTAGTGGCGTCGGCGCCCTCAAAAAAAGGAGGGCCAATCATTTTTTGACTGCAAATGGCGCACCAAATACTCACTATGAAGGGATGCAATGACGCAAAAGCAAGTTTTGTTTATTCTCTTAGCCATTTAAGTAGAAATGGACTTCCTCGATCATTATGATATTGGATACGAAATCACCCAATTCTCGCACCAGGTTTAACAGAGTATGGGAGTAAGTTAACCTTACTTGACCGTCAGTAGGCAGCAATTGGTGAAAGGTTTGCAGTTTATAAGAGAACAACTTCTGCTGATGCCAAATTGTGTGCATCGTTGTCTCGCCGATATTTGTGGACTTTCTCGGATGTCCTCGCCCACAACAGTGGTATTCTCGGTCGAACGAGCAATACGGGGCCGACCATTTCTGTAGTGGATGCAATTTGCACGAGACGCCTAATTGTTTGCGCATATTGTGAAGGAAAACGACGAAATTCACTCTGCCGGAAATTGGTCAAATAGGCAGCACCAATAATTCCACGTTCTTCAGGTGTGTGAAGCTCCATTGCTTATTGTCAGATAATTCTCTATCTGTCTACAATATAAATGTCAAAGCACAATGACACCTGACATCATTTGCAAAAATTATGGCACGTTCACATTTTATTTCTGCAACCGAATCTCAGCCTTATGGTGAGAAAGGCTTTAGATAAATCGAAGTCACAAGACTTAATGCTTAAGACTACCAAATGACTGCGCGCCTGAAATCCCAGTACAGTCAATTGCATTGTAATTGTAAATTGTACAATAATTTCAAATTCTATGAAAACATTAACTTGCTCCTGGTGGAAGTGGAATGCGAACATTGTGATTTCTGGACTAGAGACCATACTTGCCGGAACTTACTTGCCGGAAAGTTAGCAAAGAACGGAAATTTAAATTCAGCACCAAAAAGGGGAGGGGAAGCTGGGTTCAACCATGCAAATCACCAGACCTGTCGACGAATACAAACCATTTCAAATTGATCTACGTGAAGTGGTAACTCTTCGCAAAAGGTTAATTGACTTCCCACACCGATCTGCAAAACGCTTCACCCATCAGTCCGTCATACTTTCCTTTGAATATGAAAAGGGGTCCAAATGATATTCTCATTCGTTCAAAATCACAAAACGGGAATATACCTATCGTATAATTTCTTACTGCAATTATTTTCTTACAGACCCTTATTTTCTAAAAGTCACTCTGGCAAAATCCCTACCCAATAAAGAATTCACTATGCCAACCATCTACTTCGAAGAAAAAGCCAACCCTATGAAGGTTGACAAGTACCTTAACTAATTAATTGTCAGTATCCTAAGAAGCAGGCGATTCATATTATACAAAAATGTAAGATCTTTAACAATAATATCTGCTGCAATCTAAAGCACATAAAAAAAAAACACTACTCCTTACAACGCATAGAGTTAACCATTTATTCGTATAGGAAACTTCTGGGTCCGAAATGAAGTTTTCATCTCAATCCAAGCTTGTCTATTTTCTCACAAATTGTCAGAATCTTGCTGCCGAACACCGTACTATACTTTAACTTACGGTCCTTCAATACATGAATATCCAACCTAAATCCAACCTCAATAATCATAGCTATTTGGATTTAGCAATCTGACATTAGCAATAGATTGATCTGTAAAGTGGGATCTGGCTTACGTTTTGGAGACATTTATTTCGTCAAATTCAAGTTTTGCCATTATGTAGGCCATCACAATGAAACTCTTGGTTTGATGAAGAGTACCAATAAATACATGCATCGAAGTAAGAAAAGGACGAGACTTTCTCTCGAGCGACATCAGGGTTTAAAAAAAAAACAAGAAATAGCAAAACACTCAATTGAGGCCATATAAATGTGGTAATGTCAAAATGGCATTCAAAACTTGACAAAAATCCCAGATAGAAGCGGCTATATATTCGTTCCTTTAATAGTACGAGTATAATCGCGCCGATGCAGTCGCCATTGCAGTTGAAGCGAAGAAAATTGCCCTCAAATCAAAGAAAATATGAAGTATCATATATTTTTTTTTTATAATGAGCGCGCGCTCAAGGGGTTTGAGTACCCTTAAGGTGATTGTACACAGCGCGGGCAAAGGAAATTTAGGGAGGAAGAAAAGAGAGGTACCGATGTACATTGTTTTTAAATGTTTGCAAGTTATAACGACCAGGAAATACAGAGATCGGCAGGGCATTCCATAAGCGAGTTGTACGGCTTAGGAACGAATCACGATATTTTAGAGTACGTCCGAAAATGGGCTTGAGGGTATACTAATGAGCATTCATAGCGAGACGGGTGTTACGGTTGAAAGTTTAAATGGGCGGAATGCTACTGGCGATTTCAGTGGAGCACTGGTGGTGGAAATAGCGATAAAACAAAGTGAGACACGAGACATTTCGTCGGTGTTCGAGGGTGTCCATTGATTGACTGATATTAGTATCGTCAATAAGTTTTATCGCACGGTTGTGAATCCTATCTAGCAGGTGCAGAGATGTTTTAGGAGCACCTGACCAGATGTGGGAGTTGTACTCCAATTTTGGGCCGATGAATGCCTTATATATTGAGGCCAGATCAGAGGGGGTAAAATATTTCTTACATCGCTTGAGGAAATCTAGACATTTCGCAGCACTTTTGGCGACATCAAATATGTGGTCATTCCAACGTAAGTTGTCATTGACACACATACCGAGAATGGAAAGTTTTTCGGTTTCGACGATGCAAGTGCCATTCATAGATAATGGCTGGGTGTTTAAATTTCGCTTTAAGGACAGCTGACAGCATTGTGTTTTGGAAGCATTAAATTCCACTCTATTGATAGTTCCCCAATTGGTTATGCTGTTGATATCGGAATTTAATGAGCTTAGCATACGCTGCCGTTCTCGTTCTACAGCCGAAGAGCAGGGCCGTGAGTCCGGGAACGAATATGAAAAGCAGAGATTACTGTCATCAGCAAAGGAATATATTGGATTAGAAGTAGCAGACAAGAGATCGTTAATGAAAATTAAAAAGAGTGTCGGTGACAGAACAGAGCCCTGGGGCACACCAGCATTTATTTTGTGAATATCAGACTTGAAACCGTCCAAGACAACTTGAATTGAACGTTCCGAAAGGTAATTTCAAATCCATTGAAGAAGAGAGTCGTCGATCCCAAATGCACGCATTTTCGACAAAAGAGCCTGATGCCAAACTCTGTCAAATGCCTTAGAAATATCAAGTGCAACTATCTTGCTTTCGCCAGATTGATGTACGCTTTGGTTCCACTTTTCGGTGAGACATGCCATCAAATCACCAGTGGACCTGTTGCTACGAAAACCGTACTGTCGGTCATTGAGAAGTTTTCGTGTTTCGAGATATTTCATGAGCTGACGATTTATCAGTGTTTCCATGACCTTGGAAAGAAGGGACGTAAGTGCAATGGGTCTGTAGGAGGAGAGAGAAGATGATTCGCCTTTTTTAGGGACGGGCTGGACAAATGCTGTTTTCCATCTGCTCGGGAAGAGTCCTAAAGTGTAGGATTGATGAAAAATCTTACGCAGTGGTTTTGCCAGCGAGGAAGAACACCTCTTCAGAAGAAGGGGAGATATACCATCTGGACCAGCGGATTTATGTATGTTGAGATCTTTAAGTACTCTTGCTACCACACGAGTGCGAAAGTAGATTCGTCCCATTGAAGATTCGACGCACTCAAGTGTAGGCGGAGACAAAGCACAATCTGGGAGTGTTGAGCTGGCCGCAAAGTGTGCAGCAAGCAGATTGGCCTTATCCAAAGAGCTGACAGCTGGAATGTCATTGTATATGAGCGTTGGGATGGAGGATGAGGCGGAATTTCTAATGTTTTTGACGAACGACCAAAAATTGTTACTGCCTTTGGGACATTGCAGTATTTTTTGCCTCAGTTTTTAGTCGTATAGGAATTTCACACGCTTAAGAAAGGCGTTGCAGTCATTTCTGGCTCGTTTGAACTTTTTTCGGTTTTCCTCTGTCGGGTTGGTCTTGTAGGACCGAAAAAACATTTCTCTAACCCTGACGGCCTCTTTACAGCTCCAGTCGTACCATGCCTTTTCTTTTGGTTTGATACTCTTCATCCGATGAGGAATAAAGGATCTCATTCCAAAGAGAATGGTGTCTGTAATCATATCAGCAGCGGCATCCACGTCGTTATCGAGGAAGCATAACGACCAGTTAAAATTCCTAAAGAAGCTGTTAAGACCGCTCCAGTTAGCTTTCTCGTATTGCCATACGGTTCTTTTAGGAATTTTTTCTCTAACTGTGTGGTCGGTGTACGAGAAATTAGCTGATATGACACAAAGGTCCGACGAGCCTAGAGGGGAGAGCACATCAATGGTGTACTTATCAGGGTGTACACCAAGTACAACAAGTCCAGGGTGTTGGCGGTATGACTATCAACGTCTGGTATTCGCGTGGGCTCATTTACAAGCTGCGTTAGGTTGTTTTCCGCAGCGAAGATCTCAACACTCCGTCCTTCGGGTGTTGTCTGGCAAGAATGTCGAAGCCACCCAGAATTGTGTATATTGAAGTCGCCCGTAATAACGATTTCAGTATGAGGATACAGGGATACAATTCTTTGAATGGAGTCAGACAGCGCATCAAACTCGTTAAAGGTTGAATTGCTGTCCAGTTTGGGGCTTCTATAAATAAAGCAGTAGTGTATAATTTGCTTACGGATATGGAATTTTAACCACATGAAGTTGAATTCCGGATTGGAACATGGATCACATTGTGGTGGAGTTTGGTAAGCTACATCACTACGCACATAAATGGCGAGACCGCGGTGAGAGAAGAATAATGGCACTAGTTCGTAGCCAGGTAGCTTCAGATGAGAATGATCTGAGAGGTGTGGGCGGGGATCTACCTGTGTTTCACTAAGTGCCAAAACAGCTGGTCTGTACTTACAGACGTGGACGTACGCAGAAAAGTGATTACTTTTTAGCCCGCGTATATTGGCTACGTCTACCCTGAATTCCCTAGTCATAATCACAGACAAACACAGAAAACACAAACACCGACGATACTAAGCAAGGCTGCGAAGTGGAAATTCTGACGCTAGTTTACCGAATCAAATTGTTGTAGGTGTAATGCCCTTACAACAATATGAAACAGTGCACCAACAAAATTTTCACTCACAACCCCGCTATCCATCAGTTGTTACATACACTCAGCCACTGCCCGTACCGTATGGTAAATACAGTAACGGCAGTGACTGAGTGCAAGCAACAGTACTTCGACTAGGAGCGGGTGAGGTGGGATACCCGAACTGTGTGATATTTTGCTTATCAGTCACTGCACTGCACTTTTTTTTGTTTTTTTTTTTGCTGCACAGCACACAACAATATTGCGAGTGCACTGGTGGAGCTGTGCACTCGACGGTGATCGACTCAGTGCTCCTGACTGTCGACAAAAAGACACTCGTACCAATAGCTCAGAAAACGTCGCAATAGAAAGCAACGAAGCAACCGAAGAATCTTGCAAATCGGATGAAAGTGCCCTTGATTGGTTCAAGTGATTTTCAGTCCCGTCTGCATAAGTGAAATTCTCGGAAGAAGGTACAAAAACGAATGAAAGAAAGGTTCACAATTCACCGACTTAGATAGCCACCGTTTTGTCCGAATAGTTTTTCAATCCATCGTGTAAGGACAACGTGGTATAGAAAGACATCACTCAATTGGAAAGCGATTTCAACCAACTTGGTGTCCAGGTTTAGTCTAATTCTTACCGCTCTTCATGTAAAAATATCTATGAGGGCTGTTTAGCCTCAGCTAACCCTCGGCAATAATTATCACTTCAGATACCATCGGCTCCTGTACACCGGATATTATTTTCGATTTTAAAGATGACGCCAGAGCTCCCAGAAAAAGCTGACTGGGATTCTTGTGGCGTTTCTTATGAGTCGGCGGCAGAATTATACACAGATGAATCAAAGGAGGCTCATGGTAAAATATGAACACTGATATTTTCTAAAGTAGCGGAACGTTTACTATGATCCTGAAAACACTAATGACAGTGAGCTTTTTTTCAAGTAGAAACATTTTCACACCGTCTATGTATATTTCTACTTTCTGATATCTGCATACCAATTCTTCAGTCGTCGATTCCTTTTAAGTGATTCAACCATTTTACCTTCTTTCGGCTCGAACATATCAAAACCAGCTAATTTGCTCAGCCTGAAATGTATTAAGAGTTACTTGAATAGCGCTATGACGTTTTGTTTGCATTCACATTCATCGAGCATTCATCCAATTATCTTAAATTAACTGTCTATGTAGTCTGCGTATAGTAAAAATTGTACTCCAACTCTGGTTCTAAAGTTTTGTCTTTTGCTTGTCATTCCAAACGAACAGCTAACTAACTCGTTGCTTCTCCACCTTTTGCATTATTATTTTATTCACAGGGAACCTTCTATATCGTTATCGATTCCTCAAGAACATTCATTGGTTTCAGAGATTTCCATAGTTGTCGCTCACTGTCTCACTCCGATTTAAGATCAACAAATGATTTCCCTTAGTGATTCATTTTTCTATCTTCATCTTTTGAGAATGGAACTGTTCAGATCAAATTAACCTCATGCAACATCCACTTAAATATTTTCTATACATTTCAGATCAGCTCGTAATGTGCCCCAAATTCAGAGGAGAAAGATTATTCTACTTCGATTATCCGGCTAGTGCCTCTGTCGGTTGAGTATCAATAATAATTGATAAGGGGGTTACGGTTCCAGTCAATGCATTTCTAATCAACAAGTACACCCGACCTAGATTTTAATACGATACATTTTTTAAAAAAACAAACTATGTATGTACATACGTCCTGCTAACACTTACTCGTATTATCTCCACGTACTTGTCAGTTTACAGACCCTCTTAATTTCAGCTCAAAACATCTCGGCGATCAGTGATTAGGCATGTTGTTTTTCTATATGGACATTTCGCAACTCAGCTCATCCTCCTACAACTGAAATCAAAGACAAATATTCAATCATATATATAGATTAAATTTTTGACAAGTTAAAACCTAAACAAATACCATTTGTTAGTTGAGCCAACGAAACCTTATTAGAACCTCCATAACCTACGTCATACGCGCTCCATTCACACATGCATTGGTACATGTAGGTGTATCGAGTAATATAATCGAATGTTAATATAACATCTACGCATGACCAACTTCTGTTAAATTCATAGAATTAAATGGAACTTTTTTCGTACGACATTCCGTGAGTTTTTTTAAAAAATCAAAAATTTCCATTAACAACTGAAGCATATCAAATTAGTCTCACCATCTAATAATTACCCCAAATGCCCCAACTTAACCACAGGAGAAGATACATTTCCAATAATTACCATCTGATTAGCTACAAATTAGTAAAAGACAATGAAGAAGTCAACACAATATCCATAATATCCACACAATCGATAAACAAAACTCTTTATCGTGTCCAAGTTGAAGTCAAATAAATTAGCACCTCACAAGCGACATCATAATCTCTGCAGCCGATGGGTGCAGGCAGGTAGGAACAAGCAGCATTCCTCCTTCCATTCTCAGCCATCGGCCATAGGTTATGAGAAATCGCTTTAACTTGAACTTCATTATCACCTGCAAACGTCAATGACGTCTCCTGTCATATTCATACTCGTAATTCTCGTCATCGTAGTGCAATTTTTTTTTTTTCACAAAACCGGTTCTCGTAGTCTCTCCTCTCACACTCTGGCCATTTCTATTTCAATGATGATGATGATGATGATGAGCTACCCGATTTACTTTGAATGGTCCAAAATTTTATATAAATTCGAATATGTCAACGTGATTCTTGACAGTACTGTATAAATATTTGCCAAGCAAACACACCTGATAGTGTATACCAGTGAGAGAACATCAATTACAAAAGCGAACATCGCAACATTTTTGAACTTTGACAGCACGAGTAGTTTTTCGTTATTTTTCGGAATTTCTGATATTGTTTAAATAATTTTTGTGCAATTTCTTTTGAACTACTGTGATGGGATCTCTAATTAAAGTGAGTGTGTTTTAAGAAAAAAAAAAATCAGAAAAATTTTAACTCTAAAAAGGATTAAGTGACAAATGTCAAATTACCTATAAACTGTCATTAATTTTTTATTCTCTAAATCTGTGAAATTACTGAAATTGTATATTAAATAAAAAAAAGAAGAGTTTACACTGATAATTTGATCTGCAAGTTCTCTTTATGAACAATTTCAGCGTTGAAGATGTAATGACACTTCAATGTCATCGAAATTGTATCTTGTATTTGATTTGACATTGTATCTTCGTCTTGTCAATCAATAAATGATAAATGTCTGCATACTAATTTTATAGGAAATATTCCCTCCTAATTTTTGAGACCTCAAACATGAAAATAAAACATTCAAAAAAGGCCGGAATTGAAGTGAAGTGTGTTGGACTGCTTGACGTAGGAAAAACAATTCAATTAGCACATTCGGATGGATTTCATAAAAAAAAAATATATACAAAGTATTTCTAATTAATTTAGAGGTGTTGACAGTGTTTTTTTTTTTTTGCAGATTTATCTGGATGAGTAATAGTTCTGGTCTATTTACAAATAATTCATTGAAATTTTCGAATCGAAGGATTATTTAGATACATAAGGCCTTTATAACATAACTTTTGTCTCTCAAAAAAGATTTGCTTATGCATTGTAATTTTTCAAATACGAGTATCATTATTGTGAGAGCTATATCCAATCACGTGGTTATCACATGATTAGTAGCGATTCGTAGCGATGGATTAATTTCTCTCCAATTTGTTGTGTAAACATTTCTAATAAATTCCAGATATATATTTACATATGTATATTTGAACATGTTAGAGTGAGTAATATTGACGTTGAAATTCCTGCTAAAGCAATTTTGTGCACACCAACCCAGAAGTATGAGAATCACGAAGAAGGAACATTTTTCTGCAAACTTCTGTTGGCCGTTTTTACTGTATATGCCCTAGAGTAAGCTATTCGGTTGAAGCAAGAGAGAGATATATAATACAATAATTCTTGATATTAAAATATTTCTATGTAAGACGATTTACTTTTAACAGAAGTAAGAGCTAAAGTAAACAAAACCACATGCAAATCCAGATCATCGATTGAAATTGAGAAATGCAAATCTTCGCTTCTCATACTAGAAACGCCTGCCAGTCAATAACGGTCAAAAACTTGCTTACCAGTTTCCAACAAAATGGTTGATGGTTGAAAAATATTTATTGTACTTGTAAGAAGTTTGCAAATGCCAAAGCACAACATCTTCATGTGCTTCATTCGGGAAAATTCCTAATTTTTGGATACTCTTAAATTTCATGGAATAAGCAATATGGCCATCAATACTTGAAAGAAGGTAGTCTATATTCTTTTTACTTGTACACTTGTACACAAGGACTCTCAGGGTGACTTTAGAAATCCGGTTTTGCTATATGTTATCTTATAATTTTCAGCAGCTCAGGTCTACTCAAAAATTGAAAGACTTTATGTGAAGAGGCCTGTTTAAGGTTGTCCTAGTCGTTTAAGTCGCATTGTGGTTTCTCTTCATAGCTGCTTTGATCCGATTTTGATCCTGAAAAGAACGTACCTGTAGTCTGATTTTTTCTTAAAAATCCAGGTTCGTCAGAGTATCAGTTTATGAGAATAAATAGAAAACTTGCAGTAAAAAATAAAATAAGAAATAATAAACTGTGTCGTATATGATTATTTGCCAACTTCGAATGGCGGAATAATGAAAAACCTTTATATACGCATTGCTTGCGGAAAGGATGGTTACGACAAATATTTGTTTTTATTTTTATTTTGGTACATTGACAGCAAGTCAAACCTGGACCATTTGGCGTAGTAATCTACGAACTAAACTACGTGATATTTGGGTAGAAAGGTCTTAAATGCCATATTTATTGTGTGCCTCCTATAAGTAGTGCTACTGGCTAAAACCATCTCAATCTGGGTAAGTTTGGCGAAAGTAGAACCCCTCTATGACTCTAGTTTGCGGATATCAGAACAAATAATTTATCTCCAAATAATTTTTGGAGACATAGATGTCTTAAGTTGTTTAGTATGCATAAGACCACATTTTTTACGATGATTCAACCTTCGTGATTCAATAGCTTGTATGTTAATCTATGATATGATCAGCAGTAGTGTGGCCATGGCCTAGTTTTAATTTCCGAGGCAATGAAAAAAGGCATGTTCCGAAATAGTTTCACAATAGGGATTTCTTGTTGGGCTTTTTCTGTGAGAGTCGTATCAAACAAACATGAGTAAAGATATATTTAATACTGAACTTAAGGAGTTCCTGACTCATGAATTAGTCAAAGATGGTATCTTCAGTGTTGAGGTGCGCTTCGCTCCATTCCATGCTCAATTCATCATAATGGCCACATAAATCCAACAGACTATGATTGTGAAGGATTTTCACATTCGTCAGTTAATCCCCATGATACAGAAACATTTCAACTTTGATACTGGCCCTATTGAATTGTACGTTGAAAAGTTTGCCATTAAGCTATTACTCAAACTGAATGACTGCGTTACAAGTTGACCGGACTGCTGGTTGTTTGTCGTCCTTGCTATGATTTTCTTCATTTCATCATGGAATCTGGCGCTAAGACCTGTGAAGTCATTGCGTTCGGTAAATTACGGGGTTAAGGTGACAAGTTGAGATACCTACTCGTCATTTGTCGCTTCGTCAGGCAGTTTTGTGTATCAAAGTCAAAATCATGTTGCCGATCCCAAGAAGAATATTAGTCCCAAGAAAAGAAATCATTGACAGTTAAGCCTAAGGAGGAGCTGATCTACAAGACTTCAAAGACGGATTACAAAAATACATCACCAACTAAGTCTCTATAGGAAGTTGCCGCCTCTACCCAAGGTACTGTGATTGATTCGAAAGATGAATTGAGATGGATTCGTCTATCCGTGAAAAGAAATGCTTATTCTCTGAAAGAGGCGATAAATTATTTTAGTCCAATAGTATGAGACAAATTCTTTAAGAATTTATTCTATCGTTATTTTATAATCTGTGGCTAATGTATATATATAAAAAAATGTTGAGCATATAGCGGTCGACATAGATTGAAACACGTTTCTTAATTTGCTTGCAGTGGGCAGATTTGACTACCGCACTTACGATTCATGTTTTAGACCACCTGCGTACATTTTTGTGGCATATATGTACTATACTTTAGACATCTACCGTAAATCATAAGTCTCTAAATTAGACTGAGAAATATTGACTTGATGACTCTTTGCATTCATGCTCTAGATGGTGTTGAAAATATAGAAAAACATCAATAATCCCTCTAAAGTACAAAGTAAACACTTCACGACCCCGACTCTAATCGTCATATTTTCTCTTGAGCTTAGTTTAGCTGATTGATGGATTTTCTCTTAGTAAACCATCTAGTGATCAGCACCAAAGATTAGTCATTCTCAGTCAAATAATTCAAACAATCGAAAATAACCTCAAATGAGGTTGGAAATGAACTACTTCTGATACTTTAATAGTTTTGTCCTGTACAAAGTGCGGATCTAAATATGAGTAGGTACTTGCACTTTTGCAAATGAAGCACTGAAAACAGCGATTTCGAAAGTGTAATCATCTCAGACCACGAAATTGAAATTCGTGATGGCTTGTGGTTCTATCTAAATTTGCACAGATAGCAAAATGCACATAGTTATTTTCACTGTAAAAATTTAGTTACTGCTCATCGTTCATCATTTATACGATAATTAGCAGATGCAACATTTTCAAAGGTTGGCACTTGTTTGTGGAAGTTAGAATCATCCGAAGAACGTTATTTGTGATTTTCATGTTTATCCCGAGGTCTTTACAATTTACTTCTGTTAAAAATTACTTTCTGTCATCGGTAGTGAGTCGTCGCTTACTTTTTCGTTGCCGCTGACATTTTGGCAAACAAATAAACAGACAAACATATCAGCGACTGGTCAGGATGGTAACACCAATTAAACACTGTACATCAAATTTCAAATATCACTTCTAACATCTTTGACTCACATTTTCATGCATCAGTTATCAGCTCGATTAGTGTTTAACCTGTCAAAAAGGTCTAACGTACCATCTGTCACAACATCAGCTATGAAGAGAAAAAACCGTTTTTTTGGCGGGAAATTTCTGCAGGTCTATCTTACGTTATGTTATGAATCATTACATCATGTTGCATAAATGCAATGAGTGTTATAATTTATCTGACGTTTCAATAAACACAATGATTCTACGTGATTGACTTATTTACTCTGAAATATACATATTCGTAACTGTATTACAATGTTGTTCAATGATTTATTAGATCAATGATCAATCAATGATCATATTAGACTCGATTCTTTGACAACGAATACGAATGGGGGAGCAGATGCAGCAATAATTACACAGATTTGCAATATTTCCCAGCCTCTTTCAACTCTGTTCAGAGTGTGGAAATTGATTCGAAGTCTACAAAAATTATGTTCCGCAGTTACCTTCGGCTCTTTGTAAATCATAATCATTTCAGTTCGACTCAGATAAATATGAATTATAAATTAGCATACGAGTATTTGTACATATTTGCACAAACTGTTCAATCAAATAAAAAATGCAAAGCAAATGTACTCGTATGTTCAATAAATAGAACTTTGGAGCAACAATTTGTTCAAACTGACATTTTGACAGATGTCTTCGTCATTTGATGTCATTCTGCATTTGACGGGTCATTATGCCTAATCACTTACAACACCAAATCGAAATGATCTTGTAGACAAGCATCTGACAGCAAATTAATTTGAAAATTTACCTCTCAACCATTCAACTATGTGGTGACACCTTTAATCCACGCTATTCCAAAAGCTGTTGAACTTGTTAACTGTCACTAAACATCCATCATAATGCTAACTCAAAAAAAGTAATGATCATTATTATTATTTTCTTTTTTTTTTATATATTTTCAAAGCCAAATTTACCCAAGATGATGCAACATCATCAACTGTCAACCACAAAACATAAACAAACGTAATTCAAAAAAGATGCAAACATGTCGCATCTTAAATATACTCATAATAATAAACGTGATTTTTTCACTCTTTTTTTTGATCTTGAAAATAAGTCAAAATAAACAGCGAAAAAAAAATCATTTTTACCATATTGGACACCCAAAACACGTTTTGGATTTTTTATTTAAATTTAATCTTATCAAAAACTGGATTTATTAGAATTTGTTGATTAGGCAAAGGTGGGCAAGGAAAAAGATTAGCAAAACAGAAAAACGGTCCCAGTTTAGTTCCAATTTAAAAGCTCATTAAATTTGTATTCCGCTTCGAAACCTAATTTTGCTAAATAATTACAAAAATTATGGATAAGATTTTATTGAAACCGGTCACGGGAGGGGGCAAACAAATGATACGAGTATTTGGTTTCTATTTCTACTTTCTTAGGTGGATTCACTTTTTGTTTGAGCGTGTTGTTTGTTATTTATTTTTAGAGTAGAGGTAAAATATGATTATTTATATAAAAATATTTTTGGAAAGCGGTTGGTATCCGTACAAGTCGGTACCTTTTACAAACAAATTATCTAATTTGACATAATGTGGTTGATGTGGTAATATTAGCGGTAAAAGAAATGAAATGAAAGTTCGCGCCAGCTTTCGAACTGTCGAATGCATCCTATGGAATATTTTTGCAATGTTTTTTTTTGCAGAGATGAAGCACCGGTTCGATATGGGAATCAGTTTGATTTTCATTAACTCATAAATTTATGGAACTCATTGGCATAGTGTCATAAGTCCAGTAAACTTATACTTATATTTAATTGACAATGAAGAATTGTAGGGATTGAGTTTTTCCATGAACATGGCTATAAGTCAAGATATTTGGTAGCCCTAGATGCTTTAATATGACCCGCACTACATTTAAGACTCTCCGGTTTATTTAATATAGTGTGCACCCCGACCGCTTCGACTGGGTGTCCATCTGCTCTCATTTCATTCTGATGCCATGCGACTAACAAAAAAGCAATACAGCAATAAACATGTCGTCTTTGAAATAACGCCTAATTTGCTGCGAACGTACCTCTTCTATACCTGAGCATATTCACTATTGCATTAGAATAGCGGCATCTGGAGTTTTCAAGGCTAAATTACAACTCCGCATATTGCACAAGATACCAAACCCCGTGATTGCTAAATATCAAATCATTTTTTCCTCAAATATTCTCCATTTGCCTCTAAAAAACGAATAGATGCTTTCAATAAAATCGATCGCACTGAGAGTAGAAAATATTTCAACGTTCTTGAAGAGGTGCAGGTGCTAAACTACTGATTATTTCCAAAGCCTTTTGCTTCTTCTTTGTGACAAAGGCTTTGTTATACCAATGCGAATCGAATTGAATCGCATCTTTCTTGAGTTTATAGAACTATTTTATATCTTCAACAATATCTTCTAGTCTTCATCTGCTTGCTTTCAATTATATATATATCTGAGAGCTTTTAAGTATTCTTAAAAGGGAAATGTTTACCTAATGCATTTGACAGTTTCAATCAAAATATGGCTGTCTTCTCTTCGCTCTATTCCGGTTGTCAAAAACATGACAGTCTTTCAACCCATTTGGCTGCATGATTTACGATGCCTGCCTAGGCATTTAGAACTACTCGATGCTGCGGTCTCATTGGGACGATCTTTATGATCAACTGACAGATCCATTTCTCGAAATCAAAAAATTTCCCTAATTGTGCTGTCAGTGATTTTATGACTTTTGGCATTATATGGTGAGAAGCGCTATCCTATTGAAGGTATATCTTGCCTAGATCAATGTCATTCAACATTTATTTGGTATATGACCTTAATTTTGAACAAACAGGGTCCGAAAGTGACATCAGAGTGAAAAAAGTACTAAATTGTGGATTTTTTAAGATTAAAAGGGGATTGAAAAGTTTGTTCTGATTTGGTCTCATACCTTATGTGGCATGAAGTATATTCACTGCATAAGTGTTATATTCCGATGAACGAACGAATGTATATATACAAAGTTCTCTGAGTGAATTAAGGACAAATTTGGATAAATTCTTAGCTTTGTTCAAGAGTTCTCTTCATGATGAACTCTCCACAAATTTTCTAAAATATCAGCTCTATTAGACTGTCAAAATCATTTCTGTAGTTACGGAAACATATGTTCGTTACTTTAGTCCAAAACTTGGACGAAAGATCCACCAGCGAATGGTTTTCTTGTTTTTGACAGAATAAGGGCTACTTCGCATCTGAGTATGTATGTTTGCTATCGAAAAGTTTTTCAGATTTGAAAATCCCTATCCAGGGGTACGAATTTATTAACACCTACAACTTATTACTGGAAGAAGTTCAAATTCAAACGGCGTAAACTCATGAGTTAATTAGCAGTGCCAGGGTAACCATTAACAGACAAGTAATTGGTAAAAGTCAGTCAGTTAAATCCACATCCATCCTAGATGTTAAATTTCATAAGGGATAAGATATTGTATTCGCTGAATTATTACCAACTTCACTAAGCCCAGAGAACTCTTCTATTTTAGTCGACATATAAACTCAAGAGTTGCACATGCATTTACTCTGAACTAAATAGCATTTATCAACGCGAACAAGAAGTATTGAAAGCCAAATATCCAGCAATACTCTATTCAGTAAATCTTCCTTAGCATTTTAACATGCATTCTGAATGTAACCAGTCCCAAGTAAATGAATTTAATGCGCCATTACTTCCTTTGCGCCATATCTTTGCCTTATATCTCTAATAAAATGCTGTCAATTTTAATGAGAGTTTTCTCATGGCTTAGTTGTAAAATTTCAACGTAAGACATCCCACCATCATCAACCTATCATAAATTATCATTGTCGACTTTGAATTATTTTGACATGTATTGCACATTTTTTCAGTCTCTTGGTCTACAGGCACTTACTCACTCACGAACATCTTACAATGACAACAAAATTATAACTTGTCTATGGCATGTGTCAATGGAGCTTATTTAATTCAACTCTTACGCGATGCCAGGCATCAAGTGTCAGGTTTTATTTAATTCTCTTGATCCGGCCATTAAAAATTTGTTTTAATTGATACATTTTAAGAGAATGTTAAGCGTTTGCATAACGAATCAACTTTGTCAATTCTGACATTACTTAAGTGATACCCCTTCACCTGTTGTTTTTTTCAAAGAAAAAACCAAACTCAAATAAAAATTCTACAAACTAACATTTGCAGATGTGTAGTATAATTTTATTGTCACAATTATTAAATTGACAGTTCTGTCATGGGATAAAATAAAGTTTTTTAAAATCATTATTTTTTTTCATTAGAAAATGAATCTGAATTTAGTTTTAAACTTACTCGTAAGAAAACTATAATACTTCCTTAAATTAGCGAGTGCGTAGTAATAATTAGTAACCTTCAAAAAAAAACCTGTGAAACAGGTGATCTTTCACAGAACGTTGACAACTTCAGATGGTAATTAACACTTGTTGTATTGCCAAATCTGAATAATACAAACCTGAGTTTGCTAAATCAATTTTGCTTTGTTCTATCAAAGAAAATACTGTGCCCATTTTAAGTTCTTCTGTCTGCCATTTTAGATTTATTTTTCTACTAAAACGGAAGCAAATTACTGTCACATCGAACATCATCACTTAATGTAATGTGGGTTTAAGAATTTTATCGCATTTTGACACATATTATACTGTAAACAGACCCAATAGACAATGTTATGATTCGACTACCTACTGAATCAAACGTCATTTATGGAATTAATATAATAGATCCGCGACAGCAGCTCTACCTATTGTAGTAGGCAATGGCTTATCAGACGTAAACAGTCATATCGAATCGTTTTAGAATTTCCAGAAAATCACAAAATGAAAGTATAAGGAAACACCAAATTGTGACAAAAGGTTTCTTTGCGAACGTTCGCAATTCCTATAAATAACACCTCTATGTTGTACAACTTTCAACAACTGTCAAAATTATTCCAATATTTATGCTCTCGCTTTTCGTTTTAAAACAGGATTTGCGTCATTGTCCGGCTTATGGCTAAATTGATCTATTCATTGGTCCATGAATATTCAATTCGTTGGTTTTCTTAAGCCGGTACTTGCTACAGTCACTTCTTATGTTTTAATCCAATACATTGGCGTGATAATAAATTTATTGGCGCCATATACTCATATAGGGGTGTATTTTCTATTTTCCAAATTGATGTTGTCACTTTCGGTACCAAACTGGTGCTCGTATCCTCTGTGAAATCAAATCTCTGCTTCACATTAACGATGACGATGAACTTAACCTTGAAATCACATTCTTCAGATCGGTTATTAGCAACACCTTTGCGATGACATAAATTCAAAATAAACATCACAGAACCCGATATGCATATGACCTATTAGATTGGAGAACAAGCAAAGCTTGTCTACTAAACCAGGCAATTGGTGAAACAGGTCGATACCGTTAAAATCCAACTCGTGAGATGTTGATCTTTCTTAAAAGAACAAGCCCAAAAAACCTGACATACCCTACCCAACAAACACCATTAATTAGAATTTAATATAATTTGCAGTAGGTACCCACTCGTATTTCAACTAACGTTGATGTAATCATTGAAACGTTACCTGATTTAATAATAATCGATCCGCGTCCAATCAGACCATGATCATAGAGAGTAAAGCACAAGACGTGTTTTGGAAACTAAACTACTACCGGTTTTTCGGTCAAACTTTTTGGTTTGAATTAACAAATGAAAATCAATCTCTCTAGTCATGATTGTCAGACTGATCGCTCGAACGATAACCTTCAAACCACTTGTATGTTTCCTACCAAACACTCCTATCTAAGCTAAATCATAGATAATTGAATTTACTATAGAAATCATTAGTTCTCTTAAAAAAAATTACTTACCTTTCGACAAATTAATTCTAATTAAATGTTTTTTTTAAATTATTTTTTGCAGTATTTCGCCATTTGCCTATTGCCAATTGTCGCCTGTCAAATCCAGTTGGACATCGATAAGCAAGCCAATGAACCAGAAAAACATGATTTTCTAGACATCGAGTCACCGGAGTTCTTCTCATTCACAACATCACCGCTGGCCAAGCCGGAAAGCTTACAAAGTCAACCCTACTATGACTTTTTAAGCACTCTGTATGCACATGATCAGGGCAAGAGTTCACTATTCACCGGCAGACCAAAGTCAAAGCGAGAAGTAGTTCTGTCGCCAATTTTGGATGCTCTTCAAAGTGATGTTGCACTAAAACCAGTCAATATACGAAAGCGTGCCGTTGTCTTCCGTCCACTCTTCGTTTACAGACAGCAACAAATTAGGAAGCAGAAACTCCAAGAAAAGAGAACTAGACGCTACTAGTTCTGACAGCTGTCAAATGATTGTCTATTTGTCTATATTATAAGTCTATGGTGTTGTAGATACTCGTGGAATAACGCAACGATGCGAATTCATTTGTGTATAGTAGATTATTTGTTGTAGTCTCATTAACCGTTTATTGTTGTTGCTGTCATAGTTTTTTTTTTAATACATTTTGTTTTTATTTTATTAATTATTTTTTTTTAGATTTATGATTTCAAACAAAACATTAACATATATTGTTTCTCATCATGGATAAATGTAAATATTCCTCTCGTACTTAATTTAAACAAAAACAAAAAAACTTAAAAAAAATGGAAAGAAAACAGAAACATATTCCTACATAGTTTTATATCTAGATATACATATATGATATACTCGTACTTTTATTACATAACGAATTATTTAATGAGAAGTTGAAAAAAAAACAGGAATTTTGTTTTTTTGTATTTTTAAAGAAACAAGAAACGTTTTACACGTATCTTACTTTTGTGTTTCTTATTAGGTTATTTTAATTCATGACTTAAATTAAAATTAAGGGAAAAATAAATTATGCATTTAAGATTATAAGACATAAATAAAATTTTAAATACGAAAAATTGGACTTGTTAAAATGATTGGTACCTTGGAAACTATCTTTCCTGGTCACTTGGAAACCTATGATGTATTGAACCTACTGCTATACGTTAAATTTCCTTTCTTATGTTGTTAAATTTTTATGATTATAGGGAATAGGCCGTATACTGACACTTCTGTCCCTGTATAGTGGGACATAAGAGTTCATCGCATGCGATCAAGTAGCCACTGAGCGTTTACCATGCACTGGCAATGGTGATTGTGTTAACAGTGCTCGCCATATCTACCAGTGCTGCTTCCTGGGCACTGTATGCATAGATTCTTATATAAATATGCTCAAATAGCGAGTGCGCATGGTTAATTTTAAGTAAATTGGGTAGCAATCTGCGTTACCGAACTTGTACAAATACCAAAACGAACATCCCTCGAAAAGGGACTGATTAAACGACGACAACATTTCGCTATCGTAATCGGACAAAGATGGGTTTATGAAATACTAAAACTCTTCTCGATCGAAGAAGTTTTTATTATCTACTTAAAAATTGAGTTTAAACGGTATAAGTTAGACCGTTGTTGGGAGTGGGGATAGACGAAGGGGTTCGATGACATCGAATTTGCTCCATTAGGTAGTAGCACTGTCTTACTGTTTTAAGAAAAGCTTCACGAACTTATCCATTCAGGCTTCATGCTGTCAAAAAAGTTCCAGTTTACTGCTGCTTATGCAGCGCTGTAAAAAATCTATCAGACAGATTTTCGACTACATTGAAGAATGTCAGCATCATACGGTGTTACGCTGCCGGCAAACTCGGTCGAAAAGAAAACTCTTACAATCAGCCGAGCGCCTTTGACAGCATAAAATTAAATGAAGATATCAGACTGCTTTGTCATACGATGCACCTTGTTTGGTCAAAACATATAATACTTTCCTTAAAATGGCCTGCGTTGGGGATATCTAGTTGCCTAATTACCCTTCCCATTTGAGCGCACTACCTAAGGCCTCATACTTTTATCCACCCAGATTTTGCAGATCCTTCGTTCACATTCCATCCCTGCTGCCTTAAAGAATTCGGCAGGCAGTCCGCCTGCAGCCCTGAAGCCTTAACAGTCTCCTCGAGAAAAGGAAGCTGGTGTTGATCACCATCCACTTTGAATGGTTCACTCAATCAGTCAGACGAATGTTGGTCGACTTTTTCGTTAATGTTTGGCCATAATACCTGCAACAAATTCGGTTTGGTCTACGGATTAGATCGAGCAGCGATCTCTTAGACGTCCGAATCCGATTCAGAGGAGATATAAAAATGGTACATATTATCTAACATGATCACACTTTATAACCGACACATTTAAACTGCGTGCTGCTCCACTTATAAGACACAGTAACATTACAACTGAGAGAACATCTATCGCAAATAGTGCAAATACTTAGCAGCAGGGAGAAGTCAAGAATTCAAAAGCATTGTACAACTGTGAAGAATGATTTACTTCCGAACCGGAAGATGTTGGAGAGTAATCGATGAGCGTTAGCTCGTTAGCAGCAACCCAAAGTTTCGAGCAAAGTGACAAACGCAACTTCATAAAAGCCAAGTCCACGGAGGTATAATAGAATAGCTAGAAAAAGCTCAGACAACAGAAACGTCTATGTGATCATCAATCAAGGTAGTGGTGGTCACAGCTCTAGAAAATATCCAGTGAAACCATCCTGTGCACGTCCTGTCCACTACAATATATGTATAGGGTTTTCCAATAAGGACTTGACAAATTTCGACACATTTCGGCCGAAACGGCCGCTATTTCCCTGACCACTCACCGTAACGTGACGATCATTATCGTCGACGAAAAAATATGGCCCAATAGCGCCGGCATGCAAACCGCACCAAACAGTTATATTTTGTGGATGAAGTGGTGATTCATGAAGCACATGTGGATATTCACCCGACCAGTAACGCATATTTTGCTTATTGACGAACCCATTGAGCCAAAAATGAGCTTCGTCACTGAAGACGATTTTGCGATGAAATTCATCATCTTGGCGCATCTTCTCCAGAACCCAATCGGAGAACCTACGTCGCTTCAAATGGTCCATCGGCTTCAATTCTTGAGTCAGCTTAATCTTGTATGGGTGTAAACCAAGATCCCTACGCAAAATACGCCATAACGTGGTTTGAGCGATGGCCAATTCTTGAGAACGCCGTGGAATTAACTGATTTGGATCGTTTGCTATGGACGCCTGAACGGCAGCGATATCTTCGACACTTCGACCAACCCGTTGTCTCACTGAAACGGCAAAATCACACAACGAATATGTAGACTCAAATTTTTGCACTAAGACAGACAATAACAGTCTAATATGGCGAGAATTACGAACGAAAATTGGAGTTAACGCTCTTAAAGTTGTAGTCACCGACTCCGAATTTCGGTAGAAAATTTTTATAATTTACAGACGTTGCTCGTTCGTGTACTTTACCATGATGAAAATGTCGAGTTTGCTGAATAAATTTACAGTGACAGTTTGATGATTAGTGAAAGAGTGCGTTCACAAATTAAATTCAAAGTTGTCAAGTCCCTATTGGAAAACCCATTATATTGCTTTTAAATATGTGTTCGGTAGCATTAACATGATGTTTATCTGAATTGCTTTATGCAGGAGATATATTCTCGACAAAATTATGGCTCTAATAAAATAGACTTATTAGGGATCTAATTGTCATGGTCCAAAAAAAAAACCAAGCAGTAGTCGGAGGAATTCGAAACCCAGAGCGGCTGCGAAATGTATGCACGGATAATCGTTCCTTAGGACAACAATGATGTTAGCTTCTAGCTGCATCTGTTTCGGACAAATTTTGAATTTGTGCTGCGAAATGCGAATTCAATTTAAATTGTTTTTATTTTTCAATATAATCTCCCCTAACATAAATGCATTTGTTACATCTTGAGATAAGCTTTTTTAAACCCTCAAAAAAATAAATTTCCTCTTTCTCTGCAAAATACCCATTTATTGCCGACTTGAGTTCTTCATCATCCGAAAATCTTTTTCCACGAAGACATTTTTTAAAATCCGGAAACAGGAAATAAGCACTAGGGGCAAGGTCTGGACTATAGGGTGGGTGTTGGATTTCTTCGAAATCCTTGGAAACTCGCGCCGTGTGAACAGGAGCGTTGTCATGAAGAAGCAACACACCCGCTGCGAGTTTACCCCGTCTTTTCTTTTTAAATTCCTACCGCAAATTATGCAAAGTGGAAGCGTAGGATGTGGCGTTGATGGTTTCACCTGTTTTTTTGTACTCAATGAGCAAGATTCCCGGCAGACGGAGTGACTTTGAACTTCTTCGGGGGGTCTGTTCCTTTTTATGCCACTGCATGGACTATTGTTTGCTTTCAGGGTCATAGTGGTGGACCCATGTTTCGTCCCCAGTAACAATTCGATCCATAACACCGTCCGCGTTCTCACTACACATCTCCAAAAGCTCTCTACAGCATGCGATTCTCACTTTTTTCTGAGGCGCTGTGAGCATTCGTGGCACCCACCTTGCACTGACCTTTGAAAGCTTAAGATGGTCATGAAGAATGGTGTGAATGGTACCAATTGAAAGCTTGGTGATCTCTGCCATCATTTTCACCTTTATTCGGGCATCCTCAAGAACAAGTTTTTCGACTTCTTTGATGCTTTCTCCCGTACAAGCAGTAGCCGGGGCGCCGGAGCGGGGGTCGTCTTCAATGCTCTCTCTGCCTCTCTTGAACTCACTTGACCACTTTTGCACAGTTGATAATGAAGGTGCGGAACCCTGGTAAACAGCCACCATCTCTTCATGAATAGTTTTTTGACTTTTTTCTTGCTTAGTGAGAAATTTAATTACAGCGCGATGCTCAGTTTTCACCATCATCGTATCAGTTGCCATTATGATTCTGTTTAACTAGAGATAAAACGCGAATTAATAATCACATTTATATGAAATTTTACATGAATGCACTAAAATAATAGTATTACTTGATAAATAAGTCAATTTATATATACAACCACAGCTTCACTCCGATACCGAGAATATGTTGAACGCCCCTCGTATGTGTGCAGTACTTGGAAAATTTCAACCACTACAGAACTTTCCAGGATTTCCCCACAAACCGCGTTTTCAACTTGAAGCTCTAAGATATGATAGACATACATATATGGACAGTCAACAAGCGTCTCGAGCCAGCTCGATCTCCAGCTAGCTGCCTCCAGTTTCTCACGCTAAGTTGGCTGAGGTCCCCTTCCACTTGCGTGCACCACCTGAGTCTTGGCCTTCCTCTATGGGTGGATTCGAAGACTTTTCGGACCGGAACATTGGTGTACGTTCTACATGACCCAGCCATCTCAGTCTTTGGATCTTCACTCTTCTGGTTAGGTCGATGTCGCTGTGCAGTACGTAGAGTTCGTTGTTGTATCTCCTCCTCCATTCATCGTCAATGCAGACGGGACCGAAGATCGCCCAAAGAATTTTTCTCTCGAAGCAACCAAGAACACCCACATCCATTTTTGATAATGCCCATGCTTCTGCGCCATAGAGCAGGACCGGAATTATTAAGGTCTTATAAAGGGTGACTTTTGTTGTCCGAGAGAGGGCTGTGCTACTCAATTGCCTTCTTAGCCCAAAGAAACAGCGGTTGAAATGAGTTATTCTTCGTTTGATCTCAGCGCTGGTGTCGTTGTCTGTATTTATAGCGAAGCCTAGGTAGACAAAGTCTTTAACTACCTCAAGGTTATACCTGTCGAGGTTGACATTCTGCCCGAGACGTCGGTGTTGTTTGTCCTTTTTGCTTGACAGCATATGTATACTTGGTCTTGCCCTCGTTGACCAATAAACCCATTTTCGCCGCTTCCGCCTCAATACTCGCGAAAGCGCCACAGTATCATCGGCGTACGCAAGTAATTGCACGGACTTTTGAAAGATTGTGCCTCTTGTGTTGGCGCGTGAGTCTTGCACTATTCTTTCACGAATAATGTTGAAGAAATCGCATGACTGCGCATCGCCTTGTCTAAATCCTTTTTTGACAACAAATGCCTCGGTGAGTACTTTCCGACCCAGAACGAGAAACGTACATTCTCCATCCTGCACATACGAATGAGTTTGGCAGGGATACCAAAGCTAGACATTGCTCTGTACATCTCGTCTCTATACATGCTGTCATACGCGGTCGATGGTGGACTTTCCTGGAGCCACACTGATATGGATCAACTTGATCTATCAGGTTGTTGACGAACGGCTTCTGGCGTTCACACAATACAGCAGATAAGATCTTGTATGCGATGTTAAGGAGACTGATGCCTCTGTAATTGGCGCAGTTCAGAGGGTCTCCTTTCTTGAGAATTGGACAAACAATGCTGAGGTTCCATTCATCGGGCATACTTTCGTCCGACCATATTTTACAGATGAGTTGGTCTATGTTCCTTACCAAGTCATTGCCAGCCGCTTTGAAGAGCTCGGCAGTCAGGCCGTCCGCTCCAGTAGCTTTGTTGGACTTAAGCTTAGATATAGCTATCTTCACTTCGTCCAGGTCGGGTGGACGGAATTGTTGGTCATCATCGTCCAGGTTGAAAGGTTGATTCTGCCTGACAGCGGTATTTGGTTTGTCATCGCCGTTATACAGTCTGTAGAAATTTACTTTCCCCTGTTCATCTCTACAGGCTTCGGTTCGAGGTTTGTTTCCGTGGCATGTTATTTTTACCTTTTGGTAAAACCTCCGAACCTCATTCCTGGAGTAACATCTCTCAATTTCCTTGACCGCGCGCTTCTCATGCTTTTTCTTCTTCCTCTTGAGAAGTCGGTGTTCGTCTCTCCTCTTCCGCTCATAAAGTTCATGAGCAGCTCTGGTCCTTCTATGCAGCGCCGCTTTATACGCATCTTGCTTAGCTGCATGTGCTTGCCGGCATTCATCATCGAACCAGGCGTTTCGTTGTGGTGGACGAGTGAAACCCAGCACATCAGAAGCGGTACCTCTGATGGCGTTTTGGCAGTGTTTCCAATGTTCTTCGATGCTTGATGCTGGCGGTATTGGACCTCTTAAGAGATTAAGAGACACTTGATCGGAAAAGGGCTTGGCAGTATCTTGTGATTGTAGCCGTCTGACGTCGAATTTCCTCACAGAATTAGTTTGTCTTCACGTAGTTTGGGATATCCGCAACCGTACCTTGGCTACAACAAGGTAATGGCCCGAGTCAATGTTAGCTCCTCGGAACGAAACGGATATCCATAATGCTGGAGGAGTATCTTGCGTCGATAGCAATTTGATCAATTTGGTTGACTGTTGATTGATCAGGAGTTCTCCAAGTCCCCTTGTGTATACCGAGATGTGGGAACCGCGTGCTAGCTACGACAATGTTTCGCCCAGCCGCAAAGTCGATTAACCTGAATCCATTATCGGAGGTGGTGTCGTGCAGGCTATAGTTTCCGATCGTTCCACCAAAGATACCCTCTCTTCATAGCTTTGCATTAAAATCACAGAGGACAATTTTAATGTCATAGCTAGGGCATTGCTCGTAGGTCTTGTTAAGGAGCTCATAGAAGGTATCCTTGCTGTCGTCATCTTTCTCCTCTGTGGGGGCATGAGCATATAAGGCTAATGTTGGCAAATTTAGCCTTGATGCGGATTTCCACGAGGCGTTCACTCACATGCGGGAAGCTCAGGACTTCTTGTCTTAGTCTGACTCCGGCAACAAATCCGCATCCAAATAAGCGCTGATTTTGCCGTCGATAGCAATCGCCGTAGTAGATGTCACAGTTTTTCATCCTCTTTTTGTCCAGCCAATCCCATCGCATTTCTTGGATGGCGGCTATGTCTGCTTTGCAGCAGTCCAGGGCCTCCGCTAATTGTTTGGTTGCACGTGGCCAATTAAGGGACCTAATATTCCATGTGCATATCCGAAGCTCATTGTCCTTTAATCGTTTGCGTGGGTTCTCAACAGTAGATCTGTCCGTATCCGAGGCTTGTTGATGATTCGTAACTTAATTCTTTTTTTTGTAAATGGCCGGGCAGTTACCCCGTCATCACAAACCCCAACCTGGAGGACCAGTTCCATTTTTTGCCCCTAGGACGAGGGGTCGGTTACACCGAAGCCAGTAACCCGTTCCGGGATGTGAGTGCTGCCATTGGCAAATATAGGGCTCGTCCGCCACCATCTCTTTTCCAAGACCCTGACTAAGCCTTGGAAATCCTTACCGTCCTGAGCTCCAAATATGTCGGAGTAGCCCGGATAAGGTCTTGTTTTGTTTTGCCGACACTAATCCTGATTTATGGCGCAGGAAACTCGCCATTTGTCCCCTTCACTTCGCAATCTCCAGTGGGATTGCCAGATGGTGCCACGGGGATGCGTGAAGTAGGGCTTATTAGCAGAGCAGCAAGAGGTTCGGCTGCAGAGGCTCATTCTCGTTATTTAAAGAACCAGCACCTGCCGGAAGATGCTACTTCTACGAGGCCTAATACTAATCGTTACCATCCGGTGTCGGTGTTCCTCTACTGAAATTTCTTCTGCCGGATTTTCTTATTATTTTGAATCAATTATTCAAGTGGTGAGTCGGAGATTAATCGGCTCTCCTACTGAGCTATCTGCGATAAGTTGTGTTATTAAAAGCGCATTCTGCGTTCAGAAAGGTTACCATTGTGTGCTCATAATGGTGAAGAGTATATTTGAGGTGAATAGTATGAAAACCACTTTAACTTCCTTCCATAACAGAGAGATGTTGACTAGATATAGGCAACTCCATAAGATTATACCTAGCATTGAGGTTAAATTTGAGTCCTTAAGCACTAAATCATCATTTGTGATTTGGCCTGTATTATGCTGCCTGATGCTGCAAGAAGTAAAAGCTTCCTTGTAATCATATTTTGTTCGTTAATTACTTACGAATTTAACCTGTAAAGGTCCTATGAAATGGTAGCACAGATTACAAATTTATTTAAAAAACTCGAAGAAAAATTTGGACGAAATGTCAGAAGTTCCATCCCAGTGCGTTAAGACCTGTGAATCTAAGTTTCACCAATCTTCATCTGAGCGTAGATCAGACCTTGCTCCAGCCCTAGCAACATTCATATTGCAATAGCTAGTCGATCGACTTGCGTTGAGATCCAACCCACTTCCAAAACTCGCTCTTCAATCTCTCTGGTTGCTTCGGTGTACACTTCATTCTCAATCTGACTAAGATGCCTTGATCAAAATTACCTTTAACGACCTTTTTATCGTGACCCTGCTCGGGCCCTAAGAAAGCTGTATAAGTAGTTTCCGTTGCCCACTGACACTTAAACAAACGTATTTGGCTCTGATGGAGTCTTAAATGTTCCTAGTTGGTCAAAACTTATTTAATTATGTCTCTAGATCACTTCCTTGACTCCATGTACTGAGGCGCTAGAACATCCTGGAAGCCTTGGTATGATCTTCCTTCTGTATAGAGTCGAACTATACGTTGACAAAAATGTTGTCTCCATTATTTTCTTAAATGATTGCCTGAATGTTGTTACAAATCTTTCCGCTTGCCCATTTGAAGCCAAATGATGTTCTCCCTTGATGAATGAAATGAAATTTTAAAAATTCCGTGAATATCTGCAAAGTGAACTGGTTTGGACAACTTTAATATTCGCTTCTGAAGTCACTGTTGACATACATAGATACCACATATGGAAATTTTGAGTAAGCTTCCACATTAAGGGAATTCTTACCCGTGACTCTTCTGCCAGAGGCCACCTATTGCATTCCTCCCGGCAAATATTGCAACCTGCTGCCCACTTATCAATTTTCTGATCCAATTCTGGAAACTAAACATACCGCCTTGCCAACTGCTTCATCTTTGAACAACCCCAATTACCTTCATGAATGCACTTAAGAAGTCTTGACTGCATCACCTCTGAAAAATCTGCCCGATAGTGGCTTGAACTGAAAACAGTGACGCTATCGTGAATTGTAAGTACCAACTTACGATAGAAACAAGGCTTCGCCACTTCACTTCCAGGGAATCTGTCAGGCCATATATTTTTTATGTACGCTGAAATCTTTCTTAGTAAATGGCCTTTGGCTGTCTGTACTTGCTGCAACACACTATAGGTGCGTGTTCCAGTTGTCCTCCTTTTTGTATGCTGTAAATGGCTGAACTACTGCTGCACTTATGCTTGAAATCTGCCGCGTGCTTTCGCACAGGAATTTAATTACTTACATAAAATACTCGTCTCCACTGATGTAAGCCAAACGCAATGAATCCCGAATTCACAATAATTTATTTCAACACAATTCATTTGACATTTGATAGCTTGTACAGTATGTACAAAACTCAATTACAATTGTACAGTTAAAACCGATAATACTATTTATGTAATAAAAGCCAAATGTAATTAATAATGTTAATAATTTAATGTAACGAAAATATATGACAATTCAGTTTTGAGAAAATAATTTAATGTAGGTGCTACAACTTAGCGACTTCACAACTTCGAATTTCAACAACTACTGCTCTGGCACTCGCTCTCTCCTTTCACATCGGGTAGTTACTAAAAAGATTAACACTGCTACTCTCTTTTGCATTCGGCCATCCTGAAATTCGACATCTGACCTCGATGACAAAAGCTCCTCGTTTTCGGTGACGTATTTCCATAGTTTCAAGTGATCACAACTGGTAGTTGTTGTGATTGGTCCCTCGATTTGAGCTGCTTTTTTTAAATCGTAACGGCCATTCTGCTTTACCTTTGTGATTTCGTATGGTCCTAGGTATTCACTCGCTAACTTCCTTCCCGTTACAAATTGGGTACGCCTGATTGCGACTAGGTCTCCAACTTTGTACCCATATTCACTCTTGCACTTTCTGTCGTAGTTCCTCTTGTATGTTGATTGTGCCTGCTGTATCTGCATTCTAGCTTTTTCACGCATCTTTTGTCGTTCGTTGTCAAAATTCTCCAAAATCTCTTGCTCCAGTAATTCGCCAATTTGTTCGTTAGCTCCATTCTTCATTTTAATACCAAACATCAATTCAAACGGCGAAACTTTCGTAGAGCTGTGAACGCATGCGTTGATAACCCTTTGCACCTTTGCCACCCACTTATACCATTTCGACGGTTCGTCAGAAGTTAGCTTGGCTATTATCGCTAAAACCGACCTATTAACGCGCTCTATTTGTCCATTGCCTCGTGGAACTCCTGTTGTACTCAGTACGTGCTCAATGCCATTTGTTTTCATGTACTCTTCGAACGCTTTGGACGTGAACGCGGATCCTCTGTCGCTGACCACTCGAACGGGTGTACCAAATATATTAGACCATTCATCGAACCTTCTTAGAACTTCTTCGTTCCCAGTCGATTTCGTGGGGTACAACCACACAAATTTGGTAAATCCATCTATGACTGCAAAAACATATTTATACTGCTTCAACGTTGCGTCCATAGGACCCAGATGATCGATGTGGATAGTCTGCAACGGTTTATCTCCTTTGTCTATGCAGTACAAGTAACCCTCTTTTTTGTCCAACTTCTTGTTATGGATTATGCATTTGATGCAGTTGTTAATGAACTGACTGACTTTGCCCTCCAGATGCGGTATCCAGTAGCTCTGCTGAATAGCGTGAATCGTTTTTTGCACTGCAAAGTGACAATTGTTGTGCGCGTTTGCGATAATTTCACGTTCCATTGCTTTAGGCACAGCCAACAAATCATTACCATTTACAGTTTTGTAAATGAGGCCTCCTTTTGTTTTAAAATTTTCATACGGCAGACTTAAAAGAATTTCAGCAACGGCCTTTATATACGCGTCATTCTGCTGAGCTTTCCTTATACGTGCTGATACTTCTGTGGAAATTGTCAAAACATTCTGCGGGTGGTGAATGAGACAGTCGACATGTTTCATTCTTTTGCCATGTCGATGTTCAACGCTAAAGTCAAAATTTTGAAGATAAAGTATCCATTGGGTTACTTCTCGGGGTACATCTTTTTTATTTGTTGTCTGCTTAAACGCTGCACAATCTGTAATCAACTTGAAGTTGATGCCAAGTAAATAATGTCGAAATTTCTTTATGGCGAGGTATGCGGCTTTTAATTCTAGCATATAGCTGTGCCGTTGCGACTCTAGATTGGATGTTTTTTTTACTCCAGAAAAATACAGGGTGTAGCTGATCATCGAATTTTTGCAGTAATACAGCACCAAAACCATTTTTCGATGCGGCTCTCCAATGAGTGCATCTTTCAATTGTTGAATTGACTCCAGCTCGGCTGACCCCATCTCAAAGGGTACATCTTTACGCAGTAAGTTTGTTAGTGGACGAGCGTTTTGTGCATATTCTTTTATAAATCTTCGAAAGAAGCCAGTTAAACCCAAAAATGATTGCACCGATTTGATGTTTTTGGGCACAGGAAACTTGCTAACGGCGACAATTTTTTCTCTGCCTGGACGTATATACCCGTTTTCGACTGTATGCCCCAGAAAGTTGACTGCTTTTTGGAGAAAATGACACTTCTGCGATTTTATTTTCAGTCCATACTTTGCTGCTTCGAAAAATACCCTTTTCATTTTGTGAAGGCATTCATTTGCTGACGCTGCGTGAATGATAATATCATCAACTCGTATGTACAGTTCCATAATATTTTGGTTGATCAAATCTTGAAATACGTGATTGATGAAACGTATGAACACTGCTGGCGAGTTGCACAACCCGAATAGTGCTCTGTTGAATTCGTATAAACCGCTCTTTATGACGAATGCAGCGTATTTCTTGCTCGACTCTTCTATTGGCACATGGAAGAACCCATTTTCCAGGTCCAAAACTGTAAAATATTTGGCATTTTGCAATTTCTCTAACACATCGTCGATTAAAGGAACTGGAAAACAATCTCTGAGCACCATGCTGTTTAGCTTTCTAAAATCGACGCATAGGCGATATGATCCGTCTTTTTTTTTTACCATGACAACTCTGCTGGCAACATTAGACGTAGATTTGCGGACAATGCCTTTCTCAAGCCACTCTTCAACTTGCTTTTGTACCGCTTCTGCTTCATCAAGTGGAAGACGACTTGCTGCCTGACGAAATGGTACAACTTCTTCGTCTGGCACAATCTTCAACTGTACTGGGCACTGTATTATTTCCTTCGCTGGCTTGTAATTTTCGATCATTTTTTGAACAACGTCTTTATACTGCGGGGGAGTATGAATATCAATATCTGATTCAACTACTCGTATATTATAAATACTTATCTGATTTATATCCTTACCAATTTCCTCCGCTAACAATGGAGAAAATTGATAACCATTTCTGGACGAAGTGAAGTAGAACTTTTTTGTGAAATCATATCCAAGCAGTGCCCCATATTCAAGTGCATCATTTGGGACTACAACAAACTTTTGAAGTGTTTGTACGCCATCTACTGCAACCTCTGCTTCGAAATGTCCAATGGGATTTGTTTCTTTGTTGCAACTCGATATCTTTAAGTTGCTTGTAGACACACTCATTTATAATGGTCACATCTGACCCTGTGTCGACTTCGATGTTTTTAATCATAATTTTCTTTAAGCGATTACGATCAGCAACAACATTGACGCTTTTCAAAGTTCGAGGACATGCTTTGGAGATGTGCCCATTCTGGTTACATTTGAAACATTTCGGTTCTTCTATACAGTCTTTACGCAGATGTTCAGTTGACCCACAGTTAAAACAGTGATTCTTTTTATCCATGCTATTGGTCATGTTCTTCTTTCCGCTATTATTCTGTTGTTTATCCGTTCCATCACTTTCCCTTATGCGCTCAAAAATTTCGTATTTTTCTTTGAGCTCTTTGAATGATTTGCAGCTGTACATATTATATTTTATTTCACACTTTATGTTTAAACCGTTTACAATATAGCGTATGACAGACTCCGTGTCAGTAACCCCCAGCGATGCGATTTTTTTCATATGCAAAACATACTCAAGGAAACTTTCTTCTTTCTCTCTCTCAACTGTTTATGAATTTCTGCACTGCCATATGTACGTTCAAATTCATTTTCCAGTAACAACTGTAGTTCTCTATACTCAGCCACCGACACCGATTCTAAGAACAGTTTGGCTGTATTTGTCATCTTACCTCGTGCCTGCACATTTTTCTGTTTTTCACTCAGGCATTAGGCATCAGCATTCCGCTCAAAGTTTTGGAGCCACTGTTTAACCGGAATCGTTTCTCCATCGAAATCTGGGATAATTTTCGCAAAATTTTCAACTGACACTTTTGAATCGTTTTGTTTTAGTTCGTCTGCTTGGATTTTTAAAGTTAGCAATTGAATAACTTGTTGTACGAGTAGGCTCTGATTATTTTGTTCGAACATTTGGTGCACAGTCAACACGCTATTACTTCCGACTTTTTTTCAATTATTGTTTTAGCAGCGTTCAACGTAGATCCCGTTCCAGGTTGTTCTTCGTCACTCATTGCTGTTTTCTTCTGTTCCGTTTTCGCAATTCTTTTCGCTCTAGTTCGAGTAAATGGTGCGCCTGTTATGTTTGCTATCGGACTCCGTTCGCTTTCATCTGCCTTTCTGCTCCCAATGTTTTCTGGCTCTGTTTCACTCATTAGCCGATGCCTTTTTTTAATTAATTAAATGACTCTGCGGTTGAGCCTTCAAATGTAATAAAAGCCAAATGTAATTAATAATGTTAATAAGTTAATGTAACGAAAATATATGACAATTCAGTTTTGAGAAAATAATTTAATGTACGAGTAGGTGCTACAACTAAGCGACTTCACAACTTCGAATTTCAACAACTACTGCTCTGGCACTCGCTCTCTCCTTTCACGTCGGGTAGTTGCCAAAAAGATTAACACCGCTACTCTCTTTTACATTTATTAAGCCCTCATTATATCAAATGTTATACGAGTAGTATGCCTGATTGAAAGGATTTTCAAGCTCAGGCATTATATTAAGGTGGTGTTTGTCGATATTGCGGGTGCCTATATGTCAAAAAAGGGAATACAAACAAAACTATCAAATCTGAGAGTTGAGGCCCTTAACCATGCTGGTAAATAAACCCTTCGCAACGAGTATTATTAGTACAAAGCTAGCGGAATCTTTAGCTCCGAGACATGTGAGTCGTGCCACATTGTACCCCTCGCAATCTATGCAACATGTGTCAATGAGGTTCTGAGCCTTCTAGAAGGAAGAGACTGTAAGTTGCTCGCTTATGTAGATGACTTTGAGAAGATTGAAAAGCACCTAATTAATTAAAGATGTCTGAAGCAAAAGCCCCTATACAGATTCTACAGCTGGACTCAAAAGTGTAACTCTGACATAAGCCCGAGCAAAAAGCTACGAGTTTACCTTCACTTAGCCTATCAGGAACCTAGCTAGAGTTTGTCAAATAGGTAATATTTATGGGATCGATTTTGGGCAGTAAATTCTGGATAGTAATTGAATATCCAGCAAAGATTGGATGGCAATATTCCCATTTAGAGAAACTACTTGGAAAAAATTACAGCTTCAACCTAAGGCTACCTGCTGGCTCTTCACTACGGTCATCGGTCCTCCAATGTGGTATCAAAAAGAGTCGTTTTTGCCAACCACAGACCACTTTCTCATTCTTAGATCCCTTCGAAAATCTAGGCTAGGGATGGTGCTCTAGATGGTGATCTAGCACTGATTTGTAAAATATTTTATTTGAATCAGTTGAAATCCTGGATCATGGAGCACTACCTACCACCCGTTTGCGCAAAAGTATTGCTCAAGGAATTCCAATGTTTCTGTTTTTATTTCTTTTTTTTCTTTTTTATAAAGTTCATTGACCAACTTTAGGCCAAACATTATTCGAGTAGATGACTACCGATGATGCTTCTTTCTATAGAATTTGATTGCTAGTTTTAGTTGAACGACATCTGTCAAGTTCAACAAAAAAAATCCCCGTAACCTTAATTTTATCTTCAAAACCATAAGCCAACGACCGTATTTCTGAAATCTGTGTAGATGAGTAAGCAATAATTAAATATGTTGACATTTATAATATATACATGATGCATCATCAGTGAGTGATTAGCGTATGCACGATTGAAAGATTTTGTAATATGGTCGGGAATTTCCTTAAGCCCTTAAAATATTGATGCAGCTTCAAAAATTCTACAAAACAACCTAGTTTTTGTAAGGTTCCTGATCCATGTATACCTCCCTAATCAACAGCAACCGTCTCAGTTTCCAACCATTCTCCAGCTTAAAACATCATTCCAGGAACTGGTGACAACAAACCCGACAGTTTCTATCAAACTGAATAAAATACTTGTATCTGGCCAAAATTAAAAATTCGGAAAAAAATTCGACAACCGACGGCTTACAAAATTCCAATGAAAGTGAAACCAGTCTCAGATTCAACTGAAAGCGAAAATAATGTGATTTGATTGAATATGCATAATTCATGATCTCTGACGAAAATATCTTTACCGCTATAAGCAGTATAGTGTGTTTCTTGAAGATTTCCAACCAAATGAAAGTTGAAGTCGGAAAGACATCTACTCATTCCTGGCTGTTGTTCGTTCAGCTCCAGCTTCTATAATTGTAATTGCTTTTCGGTCTGATACTTATGATAATTATAAAAATATATTCTATCCGGCACACTTTATATTCATTTATGCTCAGTGATTAATTTGCATGCGTACATAAAAAGCAGTAGCATACCTATAGTTTTCGAATTTTTACTTGGTCCTTGGGAAATTAAATATGGTACCCGTTTGACCTTTGCCAACAATTTAAACGTTGAGTGTCAGAGTGGCTGGGTGCTGTAGAAATAGGGTAGCCACTGAGAGGTCTCAATTTGGCGTTGCCTAAGACTGTTCTTACACATCAATTGTGCTTATTTTAGCTCCAAGTAGTAACCATTGGGTCCATCCAGACTCGACGACAGCGCGAGAGCTGACCAGCAGACAGAAACAAAAGCACTATAAATGGGAGAGATATCTCTTGTGTTTTACTTAGGTAACTGCCGTGAAGGTTTAATCCTACGGTGCGTCATCGCACGAGATATCAAAATAATGCGTTGATAAGCGCCATTCGGGTAGATCAAGTACTACACCAGTACCAGATTCCTAGTAGTGTGTAAGGCACGAACTTCCCCTTTGGTGAAAGGTCGAGGCCTATCTAATACCTCCGCCATTCTGTGGATCATGGCACCCAGTTGCAATGCAACTCCACATCGAGCAAACCAGATGGTTCCACAGCAATCACATGGTTGAGCACAGGTCGTAGCACACTACAACATATGCTAAGCCATGAGATGTCCAAACTCCATTCGGTCTACTCTCCCCGCGATTTTGAGTACAAACCTACAGCCACCACGATACTCCCACATGATGCCAACTCCTAGGTGAGGCCGGAACCATAGTTCCGAGGGCTCCTGACCCCCCCTGATACCAGAATATAGCTTCCGGTCGAGCTTCGCAACCTTGCGGTTACTTCCAGTTGGGCACCTCACTGCCCAGGACTGGCGGCCTTTCAACAATTTACGCCTACTGCGTCTTCTATTAAATAGCTCTTTTGCAAAACTATAGGTACTTTCGAACCGTACGGTATCAGTGATAATTCAACTGATAACGTAGGCCTCACCATTAAAGATGATGCCCATAGCCTGCAAGTCCCTAATGTCAGAGTAATTGTGACACTCACATAGGACATGAAGCCAGTCCTAATAGATGGCTCCACATGAGCAGCTCGCAACCACGCTAAGCCCTCTCTTATGCAAGAATGCATTAAGAGAGCCATGCCCGAACAACAAAAGCCCAGGCTAAGGGTAAAATTCCGTTCAGGAAATACCCTCATGGTTAGCCCATCCCTTAGGAAGGCGTAAGTAACCCTCCCATTTTCGCTAGCATCCCATCTAGATTACTATCTAGATAGGACAAATGCGTGTAGCAAGGTTTTACGCTGCTTCAGGGTAGGCCGTCCACTTCTACCGGGGAAACCCAATCTAGCCTAATTAGAGGGAGACCTTTTCTGATCCTGAATCGTTATCGCTTCCAGATCTAGAGGTGGCCCTCCCAACAACACCTGCATTGGCTCTGTGGAGGAAGTGTGGCACACAGGTAAACACCCAAGCAAGGCGACTCTTTGGCAAGACAAAATCCGATTACGGCTATCCACAGTCATAGCCCTGTGTCGTACCATACCATACATATGTTGCACAAGCAACAAAAAGACCATCATATATGATACGGACAGAACGCCTGTTAAGTCCCCAGTCAGATCGCAAAATGCGCCTTACCTGGGCTACAGCACTCAGCATGCGTTGTCTGATTCGAACCAGATGAGGCATGAAGTTCATACGCTCACCCAACGTTATGCTCAAATATGTGAGTCACACATCTAATGCTAATACCGTTCAAATGTATCGCAAGAGCCCGACTTCTTGTATTCAATGTGCATTGAAACAGTCTTATCCGTTGCAACACATACTCCAACGCTTTCTCCCCATTCAGCAACGACGGCTAGAGCTCTTTATCCTAATTCCTCTACTTGGGCCCTGGACTGACCTTCGAGGATGACTATAAATTGGAGATATTGTCTGATTTTTTAACATAAACCACCTGTCGTGTAGACTTATGTTTACGGGATGGCCATACATTCATGGGGGCAAGGATACGCCTGCCATCGCTCTCCGTCATTCCATTGATACCAATTCGGAACTGTGTTGCCGGCACAAGTTCAACCCTTGGTATGAGTCGAGGCCAACCTAAAACCTCTTACTGCTCTTAGGGTCGCAGCGCCCAGTACTTATTGCAACACTATATTGGGTCAAACTAACAGGAAGACCCTTTCCGCGACTTTGGGTTTAAACCACAGCTACCATGACGCTTACCCAAGGGGCCCTACCTCTTCAAGTCAGGCCCGGACCGAGATCCGGGGGGCTTCTGACTCCCATGGTACCGTGATTTAAGTCCTGGTAGGGACTACCGGTGGTCCAGCCGCCAACAAGACTTATGACCTGCAACTTGTGACTGATGGAATCGTAGCAACCTTCGGTAGCGTCATCTGAAGATGGTTACGATAAGACCAGTACTTTGCTGTGCCCCCGTTTATTATTAGACAGCGTCATTGATGGGCGAAGCCTTGATAATTGGGCGGGGGCCCCCTATAAATGGCATAGCAGATAAATTAACCAGATGGGACCAACCGTGCAATAAAGCAAATAAGACTTATCCGGGCTACTCCGACTTATTTAGGGAGTAGACCGGAAAGGATTTCCGAGAATATGTCAGGGACTTGGAAAAGTGATGGTAGCGGATGAGCCCTTAATAGACCAACGGCAGCAGCCTACATCACCGAGCGGGTTACTGGGTTAGGTCTAATTGGCCCCTCGTTCTACGGGTATCTGTAATGTAACTGGCCCTTCAGGTTGAGGGTAGTGCCGCCCCGAAGCAACTATAAGCCTACTGTTGACAACCCCTGCAAACGAAATAATTACATAGAGCTTCGGATCTGTGGAATCTTCGTGGAATGTTAAGTCCCTTAATAGGCCATGTGCAGCCGAACAACTAGCGGTGGCCCTGTATTTTATTTTTACAATTAGCGCGAGCTCAAGGGGATATTCATACCCTTAAGATGTTTTCATATAGCGCGGGTGAAAGAAAGTTAGGGAGGATAGAAAGAGAGATACCGATGTACGTTCGTTTTGAATGTTTGAAAGTTATAATGACTAGGAAATAAAGAGCTCGGCAGGGCACTCCATAAGCGAGTTGTACGAAAGTGAGCTTGAAGATAAACTGATGAAGTTTTTCGGTTTCAACGACACAAGTGCCATTCGTGGATAATGGCTGGGTATTTAGATGTCCCTTTAACGACAGCAGACAGCAGACTCTGTAAATATTTAATTCTACTCTGTTCTAATGTTCTCTGTATGCTAATGAACTTAACATACGCTGCCGTTCCTAATTTACTGCCGAAGAGTAGGTACGTGTGTCCGGGAACGAATATGTTGTCAGCAAAAGAATATATTGGATAGAAGTACCAGAAAAAGAGATCATTGATGAAAATTAAAAAGAGTGTCGGAGACAGAATGGAACCCTGGGGCACACCAGCATTTATTTTGTGAATATCAGACTCGTAACCATCCAAGACAACTTCAATTGACTTTCCAAAAGCTCATTTCTAATCCATCAAAGCAGGGAGTCATCGATCCAAAAAGCACGCATTTTCTTAGAAATACCATGTGCAACTGCATTGCTTTCGCCATATTGATGACTTTGGTTCCAATTTTCGCTGAGACATGCCATCAAATCACCAGTGGATCTATTGCTACGAAAACCGTATTACCGGTCATTGAGAAGTTTTCGTGTTTCGTGATATTTCTTGAGCTGACGGTTTATCAGCGTTTCCATGAACTTGCAAAGAAGGCAATTGGTCTGTAGGAAAGGAAGTGAGGGAAAAAGATTCGCCTTTTTTAGGGACGGGCTGAATAAATACTGTTTTCCATCTGCTCGGAATAGTGGTTTTGCCAGCAAGGAAGAACACCTCTTTAGAAGAAGGGGAGATATACCAACAGGACCAGCGGATTTGTGTATGTTAAGAACACAATCTGAAAATATTGAGTTGAGCTGGCCGCAGAGTGTGCTATTGGCTTTGTCTAAAGAGCTATTAGCTGGAATTACATTTTAAATGAGCGTAGGGATGGACGATGAGGATGAATTTCTGACGCTTTTGACGAACGATCAAAAGCTTTTATTATTATACCTTTGGGGCATTGTATGGAGTCACACCTTAACGTCAAGTTTTTTGCGCACCTTAATTTGATATTTCTTTGTTGAAGCCTTTTACGAAAATGGGCGTTCAAATCAAAATGCATTTCGCGCACTTCGTGATTTTTTTGGTCAGCATAATCGATCAAATGTGTCCACAATCGGGAGAATTGTGAGCAAATTTCAGCAAACTAGGTCTGTAGAAAATGTGAAAACACCTGTGCATGCTCGCCCAGTTCGTTCTGCGGAAAACCTTGCTGTTAGCGGTAGTGTGTCAGAAGAGCCGTCAACCTCGACTCGTCGTCGTGCCCAACAATTGAACATCTCACGAACATCACTGATGCGAATTTTGAATAAAGATTTGAATTTACACGCTTACAAGGTTCAATTGACTCAAGAGCTGAAGCCTACTGACCATTTCAAGCATCGCCAATACGCCGAATAGTTGGTTGAACAGACAGAAGTGAATGGTGACTTTACAAAGAAAATCATCTTCAGCGACGGGGCACACTTTCACTTCAGTGGATTCGTCAATAAGCCAAGAACAATTCAAGAGCTAAAAGATGAGATAATTCGCACATTAACGACATTGAACCTCAATTATGTCTCGAAGTCATTGACAATATGAACCATCGGATAGAGGTATGCCACCGAAGCCGTGGCGAGCATTTGGCCGATATTTTGTTTCACAAATAATTCTCATAGATCCTTCTATCATAATAAAAAATATTAAGATAATTCTCTGAAAACTTTTTCTTTTTTTAACATCGTGCGTTAATTATGGACCACACTTTAGTATATTTTGCCTCAGTTTTCAGTGGTATTGAAACTCCACACGCTGAAGAGAACCATTGCAGTCCTTTCTGTATCAGCAGTGGCAGTACGTCGTTGTCAAGGAAACGTGCATACGTCCATACCATTCTTTTGGGAATCTTTTCTCTAACTTAGTGTTCAGTTTACGAGAAATTAGCTGATATGACAGAATGATCGGACGACTCTAGAGGGTGTAGCACATCAGGGTGAGAAATTAAAAACAAGTCCAGGGTGTTGGCGGTATAACTATCAACGTCTGGTGATGGCATGGGCTCATTTACGATCTGGGTCAAGTTGTTTTCCACAGTGAAGGATCTCAACACACCATCCTTCGGGCATTGTCTGAATGTCCTAAATGTCCTGAATGTCAATGCCACCCAAAATTGTTTATATTGTAAAATGTTTGTGTGGGTACAAATGATAGAACTTATTCTTTTCAATAGAAATCGCTTTATTCAGTACAGTTACAATTCACTATTTAATTGTTTCTCTCAGTACAATCCAATTTCTCAACCACTTAAACTTTTCTTATCTTTTACTTAAACCACTTAATCACTTCTCCTAATTAACACTTCAAATTTCACTTTAGAACTGATTTGCATACCTTCGGGATGCTGGTATTTATACTCGAATGATATACTTCGAGAACAATCCTCGCCATCCAGCGTCCCATACAATTTCCAATTTGCTAGAAGATTCGATTCCACTCTCCAGTCATCAATGGTCGAGACTTTGTTATTCAAGTATCGAAATCTTCTGGTCTTCGAGTATCGACATCTTCTGCTCTGTAAATCTAGATATCACAGTGGTTATCACAATATTAAAAACGCCCGTAATAACGATTTCAGTATGAGGATACAAGGACACAATTCTTTGTATGGAGTCAGAAGTTGTCAGTCGTTAAAGGTTTAATAGCTGCCCAGTTTGGGGCTCTGTAAATAAAGCACTTGCACTTTACAGTGGGTATTGCTATCGGATATCGGTCAAAGTATGCCTTTATATTATTGGGTCCAAAGTTATTGTTCCTTTCTTATTTATTCATTAAGTCCGCACATCGTTAGTGACATTGTTTATCTGCCTTTACGAAGGGCGTTCAATATATTCTCGGTATCGATATGCAGGAAAATGCGAATTCAATTTAAATTGTTTTTATTTTTTAATATAATCTCCCCTTACATCAATGCATTTGTTACATCTTGAGATAAGCTCTTTTAAACCCTCAAAAAAATAAATTTCCTCTTTCTCTGCAAAATACCCATTTATTGCCGACTTGAGTTCTTCATCATCCGAAAATCTTTTTCCACGAAGACATTTTTTCAAATCCGGAAACAGGAAATAATCACTAGGGGCAAGGTCTGGACTATAGGGTGGGTGTTGGATTTCTTCGAAACCACAATCTCGCGCAGCAGCCTTGGAAACTCGCGCCGTGTGAACAGGAGCGTTGTCATGAAGAAGCAACACACCCGCTACGAGTTTACCCGTCTTTTCTTTTTAATTTCCTCCCGCAAATTATGCAAAGTGGAAGCGTAGAATGTGGCGTTGATGGTTTCACCTTTTTTTTGTACTCAATGAGCAAGATTCCCTTTGAGTCTCAACAAACTGTGGCCATGAGCTTCCCGGCAGACGGAGTGACTTTGAACTTCTTCGGGGGGTCTGTTCCTTTTTTATGCCACTGCATGGACTCTTGTTTGCTTTCAGGGTCATAGTGGTGGACCCATGTTTCGTCCCCAGTAACAATTCGATCCATAACACCGTCCGCGTTCTCACTACACATCTCCAAAAGCTCTCTACAGCATGCGATTCTCACTTTTTTCTGAGGCGCTGTGAGCATTCGTGGCACCCACCTTGCACTAACCTTTGAAAGGTTAAGATGGTCATGAAGAATGGTGTGAATGGTACCAATTGAAAGCTTGGTGATCTCTGCCATCATTTTCACCTTTATTCGGTTATACTCAGGAACAAGTTTTTCGACTTCTTTGATGCTTTCTCCCGTACAAGCAGTAGCCGGGGCGCCGGAGCGGGGGTTGTCTTCAATGCTCTCTCTGCCTCTCTTGAACTCACTTGACCACTTTTGTACAGTTGATAATGAAGGTGCGGAACCCTGGCAAAGAGCCACCATCTCTTCATGAATAGTTTTTTTACTTTTTCCTCGCTTAGTGAGAAATTTAATTACAGCTTGATGCTCAATTTTCACCATCATCGTCTCAGTTGCTATTATGATTCTGTTTAACTAGAGATAAAACGCGAATTAATAATCACATTTATATGAAATTTTACATGAATGCACTAAAATAATAGTATTACTTGATAAATAAGTCAATTTATATATACAACCACAGCTTCACCCCGATACCGAGAATATGTTGAGCGCCCCTCGTACCATTGGTATTTTTTGCATTCACTGGCGTTCCTCAGAAATAAGATTTTGTTGCAAATCTTTAATTAAATTATCAAACATTTTTCTCTACTCTATATTATATAAACATATATACGAGTATAATGTTTTTTATCACATAAATTTATAATTTGGATATGTATCTTCTTTTTTGGTGTCGACTGTATTTTTTTTATATAAAAATTAATTAAAGCCTATTTTTAGGCGCTACATGCCATAATGTTGGTTAATAGGTAATTCTGAAAGTTTGCTGATGTTTTTGGCCGAACCAATTGTTTATTGGACATTTCTTTGAACTTCGGTTGGTACTTCAGTCTCCATTCTTTTTGGACTGGATTTTTCGACTTTCTCCCAGCCAGTTCGGCCTAGAGTTTGTCCACTATCGATGTCTTATTTTGGTGGCTTCATCCCTTCATCTTTAGTCACACACTTGCCAACATTGGTATTGTTTTCACTGCTATAGCTGTCATTTCCCCTTAGTACTTTTCCTACATCGTCCAACATTGCGCTGAAAATTTCTCATTGGATAGCACATTAAAATACTCCTTTAACTCCTTTAGTTGATTGTTGTTCCCCGAAAGTAAGGGTCCCTGCTAGTATTTCTTTTTGTTCCACCACAATCTTGAAAATATTAGCCGGTTTGGCTGCTAATGATATTGCACTTCTTCTATTGCTGATGATCAGTTTAGAATCTTTAAGAAGACCTCTACGAAGTCCCCGGAAATTGCTTCTACTGCTGCATCAAGGGTTCTATCATAGGATTCAGTAAAAGGACGACAGGCGACATAAATACGAAAGGCGACATAAAGACGACAAAGACGCAATACGAACGAATCACGCACAAGGAAATAAAGAACAAACGAAACGCACAAACGAGACTATCATGCGAGGAGAATAGGAAAAGATTTGTCCTTACGGAGGACAAAGCCAGTCAACAGTAATCGATGGTGGTGAATAGACGTGTCCATGCTGATACTCCTTCTTTAATCACATTAAATATAACTACTTTTTGTAAAATACACCACCTTTGTAAATATTAATTTTATTAAAAGACAAATAAAGATAACGATGAGTTACTTTTCGATTTTTTTCTAACCAGTAACTTATCTGTCTGCAATAAGGGTACGACCCCAACCTTTGCCATTCCCAGTACGGAAACTTTCAGGGGGTGGAAAGAGGCCCTACTAGATATTACACTCAAAACAAACAATGACAACTTTACTGTCGAAAATTCGAGAGTTTCCAATCAGAACTCACTCTCGGACCACAGATGGATCCTCTACGGTTTGAGTCTCTAGTCTAAACCGTTTAGAAACCCTAAGAGAGTTACTTAGACCAAACTCACAAACATACCCAAAATAAACACCGTAGCAGTCGAAAAACTGGAGACAAAGGTAAAGACTATCGAGAAGCCAATGGACCTGCAACTCACAGCAATATGAATACCATGATTTCCGGGGAAAAGATTTTCTGGTTTATTAACAGCTTCTCCCCGTTCAAGTATCCAGGCCATGACGGTATACCACCTGTCATCCTTCAGAAAACGCAAAACCTAACAAAACCTTGGCCAGCGTCAATCTTCAGCAGCTGTTTAATGATGAACTACTGTTAGAGACGCGCTCAAGTGGTACTTGTGGTATACCGAAAGTCGGTAAATGCAGGCACGAGCCCTTGAAGAGTTTCAGGCTAATTAGAATTCCAGAAGAATTGTCGCTTTCCAAATTACGTTTACCTCAAGGAAAGATCCACGGAGACGGGTCTCCACGAGGTATTGTGAATAATCCAAAAATCCATACACTAAAGAGAATATGCCCCTGCCTCTTTCCTAGCCTTGAGAGACGTACGCACTGAAGCTATTCACAAATCTCTGATCGAGCTGGGGATTGAGGAATTTATTCTTCAATTGATAGTCTCAATGCTCAGAACAAGAACTGTTCAGGAAACAGTCACTTAACCAAATTCGCCGATAGAGGAACGCCACAGGGCGGTGTTATTTCTCCTCTACTTTGGCTAATGGCTATGAAGAAAATGCTTGTAAGACTAGACAGAGAAGGGTTTAAAGCAAAACATCGAACACAAAGTAAGAAAGGCATGTGTTGCTTTCCATGCCTGCAGAAAAACCTTTAGAATGAAGTGGGGACTTCAACCATAGATGACCTTACTCTGCTCCTGCATATTCTGCCTCTCGACCTACATACAAAAAATACTGCACTATGCAGCGCAGTCAGTCTTTAGGAATCTGAGTGCTCAACTGCTCTGGCTTATAGCCACAACAAAATCGTGGACTCGCTACCAAACAACACGGTCATCACATCCAAAATAAACTTCCACCAGAGCTCAGTGGAAGAAAGACGAAGTAGTAGAGGATTTTGATACGGCCATCTACACCGACGGATCAGAGATGAACTGTGGTATGGGGGCCGGTGTCTACTCAGAATCATTGAAAATATCAATATCATATCGCTTGCCTGATTTTGGCAGCGTCTTCCAAGCGAAACTACTGGCAATCCGAGAGTCTTTCATGCAACTCGGGCATGACAGAACGCACAAATAGAACATTGCTATCCTCATAGGTGGCCAAGTTGTTATCAAAGCTATTGACTCGGCTGCCATATCCTCAATACTAGTGCAGGAGTACCGGAACGAGCTTGCCCGCCTTGGTGAACGCTTTAGGGTCATACTACTCTGGATTCCAGGGCGCAGTGACATAAAAGGAAACGAGCATGCAGATGAACTGACCAGACAGGAATGAGGACAAATCCACTTACATTTTCTGCAAAAGGCCAACTTTCAATGGAGCTTTCAATGGAGGGATTTAACAAACTGCACCATATCAATGATGACATGGCCGGACTACAATAAGAATAGAACAAAAGACCTACTAAATAGAACCCGCCCAGATATGTACCGCCAGAATCATTGGGCATTGACCAATTAGGGACCATGGATAAAAACTAGGTATCCCTTACAACCTCCAATTCCGCACTTGCGTAAGTGAAAATGAAAAGTAAGCTCTTTCTCATTTCCTCTGCAAATGCCCGGCGCTAGCATGAGCCAGACACCGTATACTAAACTAAGCATCTCGGGTAAAGGAGTCGACATGCTAAGGATATGACAAGATTCAAAAGCGACCGAGTAAAAGACGAAAAAAGAAAATACGAAAGGAACCGTAGTACAGTAACCTCCCAACATTGTTTTATACCAGTGATCGATGTTTAGACTAAGGGAAATCACAGAGAAACAAACAGTATCTGACTCAGTTTTGACGGCACATGGCTGTTTCAGAGGGTATCGGCTTACACGAAAACACAAAAATATTCCAAAATACCCACATTGTGGGTCTTGGAAAACGCGGAACATACTCGTATGTTTTTCATTGACCACAATACAAAACCGCCAGGATACGCGTACTGCATCAATTTGGATAGTGGCTCACTTCCGATAACATATTAGTTTACATACTGCAGCAGCAACTCAGTGACCTAACACAGTTAGAGCGTTGGCTATATGCCAACGGGCAAAACCATCGAATCGAATCGAATAGAATAGAATAAGCTAAGTCTTCAAGCCGACCATCGCGAAGTAATGGAATATAGATGGCGGTATCAGAGGGAGAACAAATCAATCTGTTCAAGCGGAGGTCATTTTTGATGGTAAGATTCCGGTACTACGGACCATGCAAGGTTCCCACCTTCCAGTACGAAAAAAAAACCTTGGATGAGTCCAAATGAAGCCCCCCCAGCTGAAGATTATCGCGAAGTTGCTGGTATCAACAATGCCTCCAGAAGCAATACGATCAACATCTAATCAATCAAAGCAATACAGGTGCAAAATATTGTGACGTTTTCATTAAATTGACGATAATTAGCAAGATACATACGAGTACATACGAGTATGCATAATTAAAATTGAAAGAAACACGAACAAATCTCATTCGGCGAGAGTGAAACTGGAAATGACAAGTACCTGCCAAGTGAAATCTGACTCTAATCTCCATCCGCTAAATTTCGATAATAAAAAGGCAAAGAAAATTTCTTTAAGTTACTAACATAAATATTTATTAATAAAATTATTATAAGCAAAATTTAAATAAAGAGCTAACTAAGCGATTTGTATTTTTTTTTTTTTTTTGTTAATTAGGGCGATGAGCTAACTATAAACACTACGGTCATAAATAAATGGCAACACGACAGAATGTCTAGTCGGAATTTGGAACTCCGTAGGTGTTGTGTGGAACTACGACATCAGTGTCGGTGTCTTGAGATTCCACATGAACATCATGGTGGGCCTCAGGCAGACCCACCTTGTAATAGTTACCATGATGGTTCACGTGCTGATCAGCATGAGCACTTGGAACAGAATAGTATTGGTATGAGCTACTGATCTGTTCGGCTGGGTGAAGGCTAACGCTAATATCAAAAAGAGAACCAATAACATAAGTAATCAAATCAGTTAAGGCGTATCACCATATTGTGTAAGTCTTTACCTGTAATTATCAACAACAATGGGAGCATGTTCCTCGGCAAAAGTGTAGAGAACTTCTGGTTTTGAGGTAGATTTTTGAGGATTGGCAGTTGTAACTGCAACAGATGGAATGGTTACTGGAGTAATGGCTGCTGCTGCTGCCGTCGCCGCTGCCGCTGCTGCTGCTGGAATAGATGCTACAGCTCCTGGAATAGTTGATAATGCTGCTGGTACTTTCTTGATGATATCTACTTTCTCAGAAACTTTATCAACAACCGGAGAGACCTTTTTCGAAGCCATACCGAGGATCTTTTTAGCTTTAGCTGCTTTCAGTAGCGCTAGCGACTTGACGGCTCCGATTTTAAGAATTGCTGCTTTCTTTCCTAAGACGAATGGAGCTATAGCAATTTCCTTCAATAGGTTCAACTTTTTGACTGCTGCAAGTTTTATTTTGTCTGCAGCACTTTTGGCGATTGTCAATTTAGCCGAAGTCAATGAGACCTTCTTGTCATGGATAGATTTTCCTTGGGTTTGATGGATATAGACAGCCAGGACGATCTAGATGGCAGTTTATTATTAACTTTTGCAAATTGAAAAAGTTTTGCATTTTGAACTTACCAAGAAGACTAATGCAAACTTAAGCTTCAACATCTTGAGTTTGAGTTTTTTTTTTTTAAATATTACTAATGGTGAAGTGGTGAAGAGGAAAAGCAAAGTGCAACTGATATCTTTTCCAAAAGTCCATCGAGTTTTTATAGTAAAATAAAAACGACCATTTAGTGCATTCTTCAGGAATTGGATGACCAACCTAATTGAGAACTAATGAAGTCTTACAAAACAAGACACATGGAAATCAAAAGGGACATTACTTAGGCATAATGAGGCTAATCGCGTACTGATAACGACGTAGGTTTCTCTTTTTTTACGATGATATCTGTATTCGTATACCCATTCAGGTACTCGTATTAGGGATCAGTTTCACTTCCAAATTTGTGAGTTTCAGTTCTGCGGGTGGTTTGAATAAGAAAGTGCAGAAAGACGTCATTTAATTTCTAGTATTGTTGCAGTTGCAGGTATGAGTAATGGATTTATTTTGGCAGATGTGTCTGACGCATCCTAAAAGAGGGCTACATATACTCGTATATTTCGATAAAATTGCATTAGATTCGATCTTTGAACTTGCATGCGTGCCGTAAATGGGACAATCTTGAACCTTAATTCCCAGCAGATTAAATACAACTTAGCCGATTTTGAAGCAATATTTAGAGTGCTCGCACTATTCCATTTGAAAATATTTAATGAGGATACTTAAAAGAAACTTTTGGAGAAAGCTTCTTTTCCATCTCTTAAGCTTAAACGTACTTCTTCATGTTACCAAAAGCCATTCCTCTTCTTGATGATTTCAGTAGCCGACAGCCTTAGAAAAACATTTCATAAACTGAATTCAAATCTGTGACATCTTTGTGGTATACTCACTTCTGTCAGACATTGTTTTCTATAATATCTCATAGAATAGCTTTTTTTAGATGACATCAGCGATTCGCATCTTTGGACGTACGTCATTTCATTGCTTTTATTCCCCTTTTAATGAAGTTCCCAAGTCGTATAAAGACATCACGTACGAGTACCACATCAGTGACTAGGCAGCTCGAAGTCCTGATGACGGACTTCAAGAATGCTGCTGCCTTTTTAGAGAAGTCGAGAAGCATTTGTTTGGTCTGTCTTTAGAGTGTGCTTGTGCTGACAACAAATGGAAGCCTTAATCGGAGACTATATCATTCTAATCTAGGTTTATTTCATGAGAATTCCTGCCTTGAACCTTACTTAGCATATCCATCGGCTATTTGCTTATCAGACAAGATACAGTGAAATCAGCCTTCCAACTCAGAGACGCACTGCATTCTTAAACTTACTTGGAGGCCTTAGAAAAATCTTAAGTGTAATTTGGCTGTCGCTACCGACGTAGATACTTCACCTGTTCTCATAACGTATTTGATTCCCAGGAGGACTGCGTATGTCTCTCCTCAGAGAACAAGCGCAAGGTTTTCTATTGAGGCGTTTTGTAAGGTTGAGTTCTTCACGAAGATACCAGCTTTGCATCTTTAATCAGTTTGAGAGTCATCCGAGAAGATTCGATTAGAACAACTCTGAAAGTAAACTAAAGCCAATTTCTCATACATACTCGTATGTCATACATACTCGTATGTGAAAGCATTAAGCAAAGAGTCGACCAACATACATCATAGTAGTTGGGGCAGGACGCTGCTCTGCGAGCAACCTCTTTGTCGCATATTGAACCCAATCGCTATCCATGACTTAGACTCTGTTCACTAGCATTGGCTACAAAAGAAGTATTTTGTCTACGTCATCCTTTCTGATCGAGCTATGTTTGCCTCCAAAAGTTTCGTACTCGATAGCATCTTCAATATCAATGAAAATGCCCGATTTACAGACATTCCTTCTTGTACACTGAATTTAATTCTGTCCACTAGTTCTTGAAGAGAGATCACAAGATCTCGCACGTTTTTAGGCTTGTTGCATCTTAGGCAGATGATTCATTTGCAGAGCAGAGGCTCTGCATGGGGCTCAGCTATTCTCTCTATGCTACCAAGCAGGAAGAATAACGGACAGATAATTTTGATGGTCTTAGCGAGAGAGCGTAGATATCTAAGCTAGTACCAGGCTAAAAGTAAGGCAACATGCTTTGCGGGTCATTTAAATTACTGTAACGTTTTTAAAGAAAATAAATAAATAAAAATATTTATATAAAAGCTGTGCTGCGCCTCAAGACTGTCAAATAACTGCACATCGCACATGTAACATAATTACATTTTGAAGATGGGGTGGATATTAACTTGCCGTGCCGCAAAGTCGTTGATTTTAACTAAATGGATCAGCGCCACGACAGCTCTTTCTTTGTCAATGGTGCTTTCATTAGCAACATTGATATTATTTGAGTGACGTCACAAACTGATTTTCTTCACAACTCCACTGATAAGATAGTTGTTACACTAATTCCTTTCAGTATATTTTGCGCGAGATATATCTTCTATATCCAAGGTAGTGCAGGAAATATTTTCCTTGATATTGATGACACCTTGAATAGAGAAATTCTGTTAATATATCCAGATGAAGAACAAAATATTTTTACTTAAGAATTTCTTCTTCTCTTCTTCATTTTATCTTCTCTTTTGCTTTCCATCCATTAAATTCCATCAAATGGATAGGCCAATTCAGGATTTTCCAATAAAAACTTACATAGTCAGCTACCCATGCGACTTGTGCTGGAATATTTCAAATGTTGATATTAAAATGGCTTTATTTGAGTCAATGGTTACGGAGCTCATCGATGAATATGTTTCCCTAAAACTAATAGATATAAAAGATCCTAGGCGACCTTGGTTTATGTCAATTGTAAGAAAGCTAATGCGACTTCGTGACAAAGCCTATCGTAGATGGGAAACCTATACGACGGCTTTAAATGGAACTAGCTTTGTCAAGATGAGAAACACTACCACTGCCGAAGTTCGAAAAAGTAAACAATACTATTGTAGTGCCAAACATAATGTCAACTATGATTCCCGCGATCCTTAGAAAAATTTGCGTGAGTTCACCATTGTCAATAAGCAGTCGTCTTCGAACAGTATAGACATCGACCCGAATTCGTTAAATAACTGCTATATCGATATCAGACACGACTCTTCCTTTTGACGAATCTGAGGATAGTTGCAGTTCTCTAGCATATTTAGGTCCTAGATTTCTTTCCAAAATGGTAACTATCATAGTACTGACATTATTTTCGCTAGTAAATTAGTAAAATCTCTTCCTATAGTATTGGACGGAATACAAGTACTTTTGAAATTCGTCAGACTAATACTGTCATTTGTAATTGAGACGCGTACCTACGCATATTTATAGCTGCTGCCTCATTAGATCTTGCGTTCCCACTCTTTGGAAACTCGCGAAAACAACACCAAACTTTTCAGAATGCTCTGAACAAGAGTCAGTTGTAAGCACCTCTTAACATTCAAATTTTAATAAGCCGATGTTAATCTGCATATTGAGCAGGGCATAGCTGCAAACAGCAGTAAAAATAGTTTACGACATCTGTTTGAGTTTTGATGAGACTAAAACAACCCTTTGTTGTCTCTTGGAGTTTTCGAAAGCTTTTGATTTGGAAACTTTATTCTAGGTTTGGATTAGACAAGAAATCCGCTGAACTGCCTCGGAACTACCTCAGCGAAAGATTTCTATAAGTTTCCTTAAACGAAGATGTTTCTAACGTCCTGGGACTTTGTAGGGGCGTTCCACAAGGCTCAATCCTTGGACTCCTGCTCTTCGTTTCATATATTAATTACCTCCGCCAAGTTTTGTAAGCATTCTACAATACAATTATGTACATATAGTTGAGAACTGTGTTAGTAAATTGAATGACGACTTCAAAGCAATAAATCTCTAGCAGACTCGAATGGTCTTCCACTTAATCCAAATCAAATTCTTAATCTTAATCTTAATCAAAATTTCAGACAAAGGAAAAAATTGTTATATTTCATCATATTGCAAATTTCAACTTGAAACTATTTTGACACGTAGCAGTAAAATCTACAGCTTGAAGTATAACTGAAAATCCTGGTTTGTCCGATTCCATGTCGATTTCAGGAACTGGGCATATCACAAGCAATAATTCACCAAATTTTGCATGTCACTTTCCAACAAGATGACGCTACGTGAGTGGCACCATGTGTCAAAACCATTGCTCTTTTCCGAGAAAAATTCGAGTGATTACGCGGCTAATGATCTCTCTTCTTTTGCGTCTCATGGATACTACACCTCCAGAGAACACGGTCTAGTTTCAAAAACTACTATCGCTCCTAACCCACCACTCAATTCTTTGCCGAAGCCTCCCAAATATCTGTCCCTGTATTATCAAAACGTAAGAGGATTACGAACTAAGATTTCTGCTATATATCTTAATTCGCAGATTCTGCCATACGACATCTTTGCCCTCACAGAAACCAATCTCACCCCTGGTATTATGAATAATGAATTATTTTCCCAAGACTTCGATTTACACCGGGACGATGGTCTAGATAAAGAGGAGAATTTATATGGCCGTGGTGTACTTCTAGCTATACACTCTCGTCTCGAGTCTAGACCCTTTAAAAAATCGTCCACTGCTTTCTTTGAATTCGTTTGCGCTAGAATTCCTATTTGCAAACGCAACCTATATATTTGTTGCTGTTATATTCGCCCCTCTCAACCAATTAAAGGTTACCAACTAGCTGTTGATGCAATCGACTGCATATTTAATGCTGCTGATCCCAATGACGTTGTTATTTTTTTAGGTGATTTTAATCTACCTAAGCTTCTATGGACTCAGACTGATCAGTCCTACTATACTGCTACAAATCCTACCTCTGATAAAGAGAATCTTTTCATCGACTGCCTAACTGACTCTGGTCTATATCAATTAAGTGGTGTCACCAATAACATCGGCAGACAACTCGACCTAGTCTTCGCCACTGATACAGATAACTGCGTCGTTTTAGAAAGTAAACATCTGCTTTCTAAGTTGGATGGTTACCATCCTCCCCTTTCTCTTACGCTGACATATGACAATGGTCTTAATCCCGTTTCCTATGAATATTCTTACAGTTTTAATTTTCATAGGGCTAACTACGCCAAACTGAACAACCTCCTCAGTATGGTCAATTTTAACTTTCTCTACAATAACCCTAACCTTACGGTTAACGATGCTCTTGCATCCTTTTATATCGAAATTTTAAAATGTCTCTCCCAATCTGTGCCTTTTTTACCCAAAAGGAATCCCTCATCGTCACCACCCTGTTATAATAAAGAGCCGCGGACTCTTCGTAACAAGAGAAATAAGCTCTGGTATTCTTACTTAAAATCGCGTTCCGACACCGATTTCTTCTACTACCAGTCTGCCCAAATAAATTTCTCTGTACTTTGCCAAACTCTCTGTGACAACTATTTAAACCGAATGGACCACACACTCATTTCCGACCCCAAAAGATTCTTTCAGTTCATCAAAACTAAAAGCAAATCGGATAACTATCCATCATACCTAAATTTTCTTGATAGGTCCTCGGGCGATTCCCAAATTATTGCAAATCTCTTCGCAATCTTTTTTGGCCAAGCGTTCGCCATCCATTCCCAAGAGCCAGACCATTCTTACTTTTCCTACTTAAACAGCTGCCCACAAACAACTTTGGAATCGGTGTCTATAACTTTAGAGCAAGTTAGAGATAAAATAATAAAACTCAAAGATGTTTACTCTACTGGCCCTGATGATCTTCCCCCTATATCTTTAAAGAAATGTCAAATGCATCTAGCCCAACCTCTTACAGCTCCCTTTCAGCATTCTATCACCCAGGGATTATTTCCATCAACCTGGAAAAGGTCGTTTATTATTCCCCTACATAAAAAAGGTAGAAAAGACGATATTTCCAACTATCGACCAATTGCTAAGTTGTCCTGCATACCTAAGCTTTTTGAGAGCATTATCTATGACATAATGCTTTTCCATTGTAAATCTATTGCTTCCCCAAGCCAGCACGGATTTTTCAAAGGCAGATCTACGACCACCAACTTAACGGAATTCGTATCAAGCACTTTATGTTCACTGGAATCTGGAAATGAAGTTGATGTGATTGCCACCGATTTCAGCAAAGCCTTTGATAGAATTTCTCATGATATAATCCTTCTAAAATTAAAGGCTCTTGGTTTCCAGATAAACTTTATAACTTGGGTTCAATCCTATTTAAATGGACGACTTTACTATGTTCTATTTAGGTCCATGGTTTCTGACCCAATTAAAGCCTCCTCTGGTGTCCCCCAAGGCAGCCACCTAGGTCCCTTATTATTTATTCTGATCATTAATGATGTTGCTTGTATCATTAAAAATTCATACATATCTGTTTACGCAGTTGTTATGAAAATATTTAAATATATAGCATCTTCCTCAGACAGCCTACTTCTGCAGCAAGATCTAGACAGGTTTTGTACTTGGTGTCAGAATAATTTTCTTGAGCTTAACGTCAATAAGTGTCAGGCTATAATTTATACTCGTAAACGCCTCCCTACTTCACCTCGTTGCTATCTAATCTTTAATCTGCCTGTTCTCTTAGTGAATGAGTAGCGTGATTTAGGTGTTATCTGCGACAAGGAACTCAATTTCCGTTCTCACATTGATAGCATAATAAAAAAAGCCAACTCTGCCCTTGGTTTTATCAAGCGCTGGTCTAAGGAGTTTTCCAATCCTTATGTTACCAAATCTCTTTACATAACCTTTGTTAGGCCTCTTCTTGAATATGCCATCCAAGTTTGGTCACCCTACTACAGAACTCCCATCCTCCGGATAGAAGCTGTTCAACGCAGGTTTTTACGCTTTGCTTTACGTGGTCTTCCCTGGGATGATAGCCAAAACTTACCACCTTACACTGACCGGCTGAAACTTATAAATTTACAACCCCTTTCTATACGCCGAAAAGTTGCCGACATTCTCTTTATTCATCAAATTTTAGTAGGTAATATCGAAGGAAGGATCCTTACTTCAAATTATTTCTTTTAACACCAATCCCCGCAATCTTACGAGGTCTGTGCCACTTTTCCGGCTCAATCTTCACGGAACGAATTACGGACACCTGGAGCTAATGTCTAGGATGCTTCGTGAAGTTAACGATGTTCTGCCTCTCTTCGACTACCATCTCAGCCAACTCTCCCTCAATACTTATTTCCACCTATGCCTCACGTCCTAACTTTCTTTAACCGTTCCCACCCTTTAGTTTTTAAATGAAAATGTCCGGGATTGACCCGGGCCGCAAAATCAAAATCAAAAAGGCTCTTGGGGCCACCAATACTCCCCAGTAAATTGAAGCATACTATTCCGCCATAAGTGTGTGATAAACAATTTTACCAAGGAGCCTTGCATTTTTTCTTTATCTGTGCGCGCTCAAGATGTTATTAAAATATTCAAATATTTGTACATAGCGCGAGCCAAGCAAACTTAGCGAGGAAGAAAAGAGAGGTAGCTTTCTTACATTGGTACATTGGTACATTGGTCTTAAATGTTTGCAAGATATAATGACTAGCAAGTAGAGAGCTTGCGAGTTGTACGGCTTAGGAATGAATATTTTAGAGTACTTCCGAAAGTAGGCTTGACGGTATACTGGTGAGCATTCATAGCGGGACGGGTATTATGGTTAAAAGTTTGAAGAAGCGGAAAGCTACTGGCGATTGAAATAGCGATAGAACAGGGTGAAATATGAGTATCACCTATGAGTTTTATCGCGCGGTTCTGAATCATATCTAGTAGGTGCAGGCTTGTTTTAGGAGCATCTGACCAGATGTGGGCATTGTACCCGAATTTTGGGAGGAGAAATGACTTAAACATTGAGGCCATATCAGAGGGGGCGAAGTATTTCCTACATCGCTTGAGGAAACCTAGACATTTCGCAGCATTTTTGAGGACATCGAATATGTGGTCGTGCAATTCATGGATAATGGGTGGGTATTTAAATATCGTTATCACTCTGCTGATGGTTCCCCAATTGATTATGCTATTGATATCGGAATTTAATGAGCTTAACATATGTTGCCGTTCCTATTCTACAGCCGAAGAACAGGGACGTGTGTCAGGGAACGAATATGAAAGGCAGAGAATACTATCGTCAGCAAAGGAATAAATTGGATTAGAAATAGCAGAAAAGAGATCGTTTATCGAAATTAAAAAGACTGTCATAGACAGAATGGAGCCTTGTGGTTCACCAGCTTTTATTTTGTGAATGTGAGACTTGAAAGCATGTAAGACGATTGGACTAGACGTTCCGAAAGGTAATTTCTAATCCAAAGAAGGAGAGATTCGTTGATCCCAAATGCACACCTTTTCTACAAAAGGGCACGACGCCAAACTCTCAGAGATGCTTTTGGAAATTGAGAAATGTCTTGAGGTATTTCATGAGCTGATCTCGTATCAGCGTTTCCATAACCTTGGAAAGAAGGGAGGTGAGAGAAGTATGCAGCCAACCCTGTCCACAGAGCTGACAGTTGATATTTTATTATAAATGAGAGTTGCGATGGAGAATGTTTTCAATGAATTACTAAAAACATATGGAACGCTGTATGATGATGATGTTTGATGTATTTTGCCTCAGTTTTTGATCTTGTATTAAAACATGTTCAAGTAACATGTAGCAGTCATTTCTTACTCGTTTAAGCTTTTTTTGATTTTCCACTATCTATAAAACTGGAAAACAGTTCCTTAACCCTGATAGCCGCTTTACAGCACGATACGATGAGGTACAAAGGATCTCATTCCGAAGAGAATAATGTTTATGACCATATCAGCAGCTGCACCAACTTCGTTATAGGGGAAACATAACGACCAATTAATATTCCAAAAGAAGCTATCCAAAGTTCTCTATACCCAAATGTTGATCATGCATTCCAAATTGTGTCCGAAGTGCGGTCAATTGTGTTGGTGCAAAATAATAGGGGAAACTGTAAGAATAACCGTTTAAATTAATAATTTATTCATTTTAGTGTTTATATCTAATAGGTAGGATTAGAGTTTATTTTCAGGGAACAGAATGAAACTATTAATGGAAATTGATCGAAAATAGGAGTGTAGCGCTTAGGAGAGGAAGCAGATTAAGAATCTTCACAATAATGGTATGAATTACCGAGAAATTGGAGAAATTGTTGACTGCTCAAAGTCAATGCTGGAAAACACTTAAAAGCGGCAATCTAAGGCAGAAACTCGCGGACGGAAACCTAAAATGTCTTCCTTTCTCAAAAAATGTTATTGAGCTATATAAAGAAAAAGCATTTTGCTTCATCCAGCGTATTGAAAAAAGAGTTTATCCAGGACGTAGACACCTTCATCCATAAGCAGAATGCTTATAGAAAATAATCTTAAAGCAAGAAGGGAGAGAAAAGTATCACTGCTGTTGAAGAAGAATTTTGTTAAAAGGTTGCTTTTTGCAAAGGAACATTCCAGTTGATGAGACGAAAGTTAATTTATGAATAAGTGTCTCAACCGCCCGATACGGCATAGTACAAGAAATACACCGTCAAGACGGTGAAACATGGTGGAGGCCGCATCGTAACATGGGGATATTTTTCCTACCAGTGTGTAGTTTCCATTCATAGAATGTCGCTGTGTGCGGACAATATACCTGTTCGATGGGTACTAGAACAGGATAATGATCCCGAACACTCATCGTAGCATGCAAAAGAATGGTTTTTGGAAACCTATCTTAATGTTTTAAACTGGCCTTCCCATTCGTCAGACATAAAACCCAATTAAGAACCTGTTGCGAGAGTGTAAAAAAGTAAAATGATAAGGATTTATGGATATTCATCAAGTCTGCGTGGGAAGCTGTTTCATCAAGGACTTGCCAGAAGCTCGTTGAATCGATGCCGCGACGTTATTTGGCTGTCAGAAAGAAAAAGAGCTATTCAATGAAATATTGAAGTATCTATTCATATATTGTAGGCATTTTTTTTGTACACTACTGTAAGTGTTCTCGTATAACACATACTTAAGATTGTCAGAAGTAAATGTTAACCGAAAGTAAGAAACTATTGTCATAAGAAACTATTGTCATATCGTATGATGCTCACACTTTCTCATTTCTTTTACATAAGCGTACCGCTTTATATGAAAGTATAAATACAACCCGTCATGTCAATTTTCCTGCTTCTCAATAAACTGTCGTAAGTAGCACATCTCCTCTCAAGTTGTTTCATTTGACTCGCTCTCCTATCCTACAAAATTCAGAAGGAGGATACCGTTTAACTTTATCTGAGTTCAAAGTATTTGTTTTAGTGCTTCAAAAATGTCAGAATTGTTTAAACAATTAGTTGATAAAGCGACGGTACCCATCCTAAAAAATATTTTACGATCGCTGGGTTTGAAAACTGATGGAACTAAAGCGGTGTTAAAACTACGGGTCGAAAAAGCAGTCGAATCCTATACGGACGAGAATCTGGAAAAACTCACGCAGGATTTTATGGCCGATGGTGAGCAAAATAACGCAGATTCATCCACCGAACACGAGTCAGAGGAAGAAACGCGGTACGAATCACCTGTACATGCACTACTCAACGACGTTGATGAGGAGCTTAATAAGCTACGAGAAGCATGCAGAAAGAGGGAGGAAATCATTTCACTAAAGCGACAACTGAAAGAGCTGCAAATGGAGGATAATGAAGAAAATCACAGTCAGAGATCACATGTTTCGCAAAACTTCAAGGACATGGAAGACTTATTGTGTCCATTTACTGGGGATGACAACTTTCCCATTGTTCATTGGGTAGAACAGTTCGAGGAGAACGCCGAAAGCCTTCAACTCAACGATCGAACCAAGTTCATTTTCGGAAAGAGGCTCCTTGGTGGAACAGCAAGGCTTTTCGTAAGATCTTTAAAAATACGAAATTGGACAGATCTCAGAGATGCACTTTTGGGTGAGTTTAAGCGCACTGTTACGAAAGCGGATATTTTTAGTGAGCTAAGTGCAAGGAAAAGACGGCGTGAGGAGACATTGCAGCAATATGTGCTCAGCATGCAGGAAATCGCATTCCATAACCCCATAGAAGAAGAAGATTTGATTCAATTTATAATCAAGGGCATTCCAGATTCCGAACTCAATAAGAGCATGCTGTATAACGCAAACAACATCGATCAGCTAAAAATAGCACTAAGAAAATACGAAAAGTACAAACTCAACAGTCGCGATCATTTCCCGATTAAATCAAGCACATCCCAGTTTCACAACAGCAGCCGAAATAATCAAAAGAATAATGCATTCAAGAAAAAAGAATACACCAGTAATGCACCCGCCAATGTATCATGTGCAAAAAAAGAGTTCACGTGTTTTAAATGTGGTGTTCGTGGGCACATAGCCAAAAATTGCTCCAGCAATAAACTAGTTTTGATTGTCAGTGAAAGCAACAACAGCAGTCATCACCCACAGCTAAGCAGCGCTGATAACAACGAAGACGTTTTAAATGTAAACAACATCCATGCAGAAAACATCAACAACGTGTCTAAGCGCAGTACCGGTCGCATCATGCCAAAGTGTAGCCCAATTTCTAATCATTTTGAAAAAGAAATTTCCTACATATTCACCGATGGACATTCCGAATGTGCGTGTACTTTGACGTTGCTCTTGGACTCAGGGAGTCCGATAAGCTTTGTGCAAGAAAAGTTCCTGCCGCAGACTATGATTTCACCATTGGATGAAGACAGTCATACATACAGTGGAGTAAACAACAGCCCGCTTCAAGTGTTGGGAAGTGTCAATTCACGTATATTTTTTGATAACAATAAAACTAATTTATGTTTACTTGTAGTGAAAAATCAGTCAATGAGTTATCCAATCGTTTTGGGGAGAAATTTCATCGACAGGATTGGCATGGTTTTAAAGAAAGCAGACAAGAGTGATGAAAAACAAGATCGTATTTTGCCAGTGACAAGCAGCGACAGGTGTAATCGTTCTTCAAGTTCATTATTGCCGTCATCAAGTAGTTCTGCAGAAACGCTTGCAAATGGAAAGGATTTGTCGTCATCATCTTTAAGTCAGTTTCGCAGTTCGCAAGTTAATTATGTAAGTACGTCTTGTGAAGAATCTTTGTTTGTAGAACAAATTTTGAACATTAATGTTTATGAAAACAACGATTTTGATATAAAAGTAAATCCAAACATTCCAATAAATATTCAAGAAAGTGTGAAAAGAATAGTCAAACCAGCTTTTTGTAAATCTGTTAGAAAACATATTCCTGTAGAGAGTCAGTTCAAAATGAAGATAGTGTTGTGTAAGGATGCTCCATTTCATAGTTCACCGCGAAGGTTGCCATATTCGCATAAAATCGAGTTAAGAAGATTCTTAATGATTTATTAAGCCAAGGTATAATACGTGAGTCTAATTCAGAATATGCTTCACCTATTGTTCTCGTCGAGAAGAAAAATAAGGAGCTTAGGCTATGCGTAGATTTCAGGGAGCTTAACAAAATTACTCTTCGCAATAACTATCCCCTGCCTTTAATCGAGGATAACATAGACCGGTTAAAAGATAAGAAATATTACACCACGTTGGATTTAAAAAACGGTTTTTACCATGTGCCACTTGAGGAAGAGTCAATGAAATTCACGTCGTTCATTACACCGAATGGACAGTATGAATTTACCAAAATGCCGTTTGGGCTTAAGAACGCTCCGTCTGTTTTCGAGCGTTATATAAAGCACATATTTGGTAAATTGATATTGCAATCGAAGATCTTGACTTATTTAGATGACCTTCTTATAGCGACGGAAACTTTAGAAGAACACCTAGATATTCTTAAGGAAGTAATTAGTATCGTCGTTAGCAAAGGCTTAAACCTTCGATTAGACAAGTGTGTTTTTTTAAAAAGTGAGATCACGTACTTGGGCTATAAAATAAACGGAGCCGGTATTAGTCCGAATGAGGTTAATCTTTCGGCTATTAAGAACTTTCCGCTACCTACTTCAACTAAAGACATCCATAGCTTCCTTGGACTTTGCTCCTACTTTAGGAAGTTTATACACCAATTTGCTAACATAGCAAAGCCTCTGTATGATTTGAAAGACACTCCGTTCACATTTGGTCTTAAGGAAATAGAAGTCTTTAATTTGTTGAAAACCAAATTGATTTCAGCACCTGTTCTATCAATTTATAGCCCTAATAATCCAACAGAACTCCACTGCGATGCCAGCTCGCATGGATTTGGTGCAGTCCTACTGCAGAAACAGAGCAATGCCAAGTTTCATCCGGTGTTTTATTTCTCGAAGCGAGCTAGTGAAGCTGAAAATAAATTCCATAGCTATGAACTTGAGACCTTATCCATAGTCTATGCTTTGAGGCGGTTTCGTATATATTTACTAGGTATTCCATTTAAGATCGTCACGGATTGCCAAGCTCTTATCCTGACGCTTAACAAAAAAACATTGAATCCGCGAATATCAAGATGGGCGTTGGAGTTACAATCCTATGATTATTCAGTTGAGCACAGGAAAAGCGATCGGATGTCACACATTGATTCTTTAAGTCGATCTTTCAACATTTTGTATGTGGAGGACGAATCGTTTGAATTTGTTCTAGCCGCCGCACAAAAACATGATCCAAAGATAGTTGCAATTGCGGAAGGGTTGAGTACTTCCGAAAGTCCACACTATGAAATGGTTGATGGACTAATTTATCGAAAAGTTAAAGGCAAGATTGTTTTTTATGTCCCATTTAACATGGATGATCAGGTTGTTAGAACTCATCATGAGTCACTTTGTCATCTGGGTGTAGACAAATGCTTTGAACATTTATCCGGGACTTATTGGTTTCCAAACATGAAGGAGAAGATTAGAAAAGTTATTAAAGGCTGTCTTAAATGCATTTATTTTTCACCGGACTCTGGTAAATCAGAAGGAATCTTACATCCAATTCCAAAAGGAAAGATCCCATTCGATACGCTTCATGTCGACCATCTAGGCCCTTTTCCTTCATCTCATTGCAACAAAAAGCACATTTTAGTGGTTGTAGATGGTTTCACCAAATTTTCCAAGCTGTATCCAACTAAAACCACTTCGAGTAAGGAAGCTATAGAATGTTTGAAAACCTATTTCGCAAATTACTCTAGACCTAACCGAATAGTTTCTGACCGTGGATCTTGTTACACGTCAAACGAGTTTGCAGAGTTTTTAAAGGACAACAACATACAGCACGTCAAGGTAGCAACCCACTCACCGCAATCTAATGGTCATAACACCAATGCTTGCAAAACAATGCGAGTCGATTACCACAAGTAATTGGGATAAAAACTTAATAAAAGTTGAGTTTGCTATAAACAACAGTGTGAATCGTAGCACAGGTTTTACACCCAGTAGTTTGCTATTTGGTAGGGATCAGAAGGGAAAATTCTACGACAAGGTGAAAGAGTTTTTAGCGAACAACGTTGATTCTGAAGAAGTTAGTCTAGATAAAATTAGGGAAGAAGCTCAGGGAAAAATTGAGAAAGAGCAACTGAAGAATAAAAGATATTATGATAGCCGTCATAAAAATCCAACAGCTTATAAACCAGGAGACTATGTCATGATCAAAAACGTAGATACAACACCAGGCGTAGGCAAACAAATTTTGGCCAAGTTTCGGGGGCCATACGAGGTGAAAAAGGTCTTGAGGAATGACAGGTATATTATAGGTGATATTGACGGATTGCAATTAACAAAATTGCCATACAAAGGTGTATGTTCTCCGAACAATATGAGGTTATATGCGATGCCACAAGCTGATTTAAAGACTGATGAAAACGACAAAGGAATAAATAATACTTATAGAACTGACGACAACAATCACATTTGAATAACGATCACCTGAAAGAACAGCTGTTTAATTAAAAAAAAATATATATATTTGTTTGTACCTGCCAAAATGTCGATGGATATTTCTTTCAATGTTTGAAACGATATAATTAATAATGTATCTTAACTTTATTTGTTTTGTATTTCAAAGATATTCGACTTAAAATTTCTAAATTTCAAAAAATTCATGAGATGACAAATTCAGTAAGAACGATTAATTGTTTTCAATGTAATAGTTATATAACTTTTCATATGTATCAACAATCATTTGTAATATTAAAAATATCAACTAAATGTTTACCTTTAAAGTTTCAATAAGAAATTACTCTTAGGTAAAGAAGATTATTGTAAAATATGTATTAAACAAAATGTAATGTATCTTAAGAAAAAAAGTTTTATGAAAATTATGTATAGAAAAGATATTGTAATCGGGTCGATTATGCGGTCAGAATGGCCGAGTTGTAGGCATTTTTTTTGTACACTACTGTAAGTGTTCTCGTATAACACATACTTAAGATTGTCAGAAGTAAATGTTAACCGAAGGTAAGAAACTATTGTCATAAGAAACTATTGTCATATCGTATGATGCTCACACTTTCTCATTTCTTTTACATAAGCGTGCCGCTTTATATGAAAGTATAAATACAACCCGTCATGTCAATTTTCCTGCTTCTCAATAAACTGTCGTAAGTAGCACATCTCCTCTCAAGTTGTTTCATTTGACTCGCTCTCCTATCCTACAATATAATAAATTAATATATGAGTCTTCTTTTCCTCAGATCCTGTGCGATCGGTCTTGTGATGAAATATTGACAATCCAGCTCTCACACGTCTTTGCCAGAACAGGCAAACCTGCAGATTATATTGTAGAAAGATACGCTCTATATATGGAAAGATGGTGGATCATGGAGATGTCAGTGGATTCATAATACGACCAGTTCCGAAAGCTGCTTGACCCAGAATCAAACAACAATGATTCAAAGCCACTTCACTGTTTTTTTGTCGTTCTTATTACATTTTCTGCTCATTTCAATGAATCAAGACTTAAAATTAAACCGTAAATATTGACAAACTAAACAATCCACAAATAGCATATAATATATGTGAATATTATGCCAGAAAGTTGATTACCCAAACAAAACTGTGATAACGACAACCGTCAACCTAATGCAAATTATCTCCCCCCGAGGCTAGCGAGGTGATCTTTAATCACTGAATGACTCCAGGGATCACCTACAACAGATACCGCTGCCGACAAAATGTCTTATTTTTTCCGAAAATTCTATTTTTTTTTGTTTGCCTACGCAAGATTGCTTTCTTTTGAAATGGCCACAACAACAAAACAAGCGCGGCATACGTATAGATGACAAATGAATGCGAGCTTCCTTCTGAGTTTAACCCTGTGCGTAACTTGACAACTTTACTGAAACAAAAAAGATACAATTTTTGCTCAATTTATAGTATGTTAGTTTTTTTTTTTTTTTTTTTTTTATTTCACCTCAAGGTTCTAGAAAATAGCAATCTAAATGGAATCGAATTCATAAAATTTAATCAATAAGACGATTGTGTTTACAATTTGTGTCAGCTGATTAACGTATAAAAGCAGCTTCAGTCGGTTGGAGCGGCTTAGTGCAACTTTGAATCACAGTTAGGTAGAAGTGGAAGAGAGATGCTAAAGTTACTTGTAAGTTGATTAACGTAATAAGTCGGTCAAGAAGAATTTGTGAACACACGCGGACATAATGTTTTCTTTGTAGATCTGCTGTTGGTTGCTGGCGCCAATTCTGGCATATGGTGGTGGCGGCCATGGAGGGCATGGAGGGCATGGAGGAGGGCCAGGCTTAAATAGCATAGATACAAGCAGCGGCGGATTTGTTGGAAATACAGGAGGTCCAGGAAGAGGACATAATAGAATACCAAGTCATGGGGGTGGATGTGGCGGAGGTGGCGGATGCGGTGGTGGTAATGGAGCTGGCTTTGGCGGTGGTGGTCATGGAGGTGGACTTGGCGGTGGCAGCCAAGGAGGTGGATTTGGAGGTGGCGGCCAAGCAGGTGGATTCGGAGGTGGTAGTCACGGAAGAGGTTTAGGTGGTGGTGGTCAAGGAGGTGGATTCGGAGGAGGTCAAGGTGGTGGCCAAGGTGGTGGCCAAGGTGGTGGATTTGGTGGTGGTAGTCATGGAGGTGGCAGCCAGGGAGGAGGATTCGGAGGACCTGGTCAAGGAGGTGGCCTTGGAGGTGGTAGTCATGGAGGTGGTCTTGGAGGCACTAATCAAGGTGGTGGATTTGGAGGTGGCCAAGGAGGTGGTTTTGGAGGTGGTGGTCACGGTGGCGGACCAGGTTTTGGTGGCGGACCAGGATTTGGTGGTGGTCATGGGGGGCATGGTAGCGGAGGGCACCATGGATATAAGACACATGGTTATTAGAATAAGTACAAAACTTAAAGAACTTTCCTTAAGAGGTTTGTATTGTGAATGCATTTTAATAAAAAAACGAAACAAAATGTAAACTTCTTTTTTTGTTAAATTTCAAAATAGTCACCATGATGTGGTTAGCTTTTTTGCTTGAACTAAAATCGATGAAATCATCCCAAACCTTGGGAATTGAAATATTTTAAAAACTCTTGAACAATCCTCTTTTGGTACAAAGTTGAGATGACACTTTAAACAGATTCAACATTGAAAATAAAAAACTTTGACAAATAGACTCAACATTATGTAATTTGATACTGAAAATAATCAAGGACGGAAGAGTCACATATGTTTCGTATCAGTTATTGTTCCAATTTTAAAAAGAACACCCAGACTTCCAATCGCTGCAATTTAGAGAGCAACTTTCATCTCAACCAATGAGATTTTTCAGTTTACATGGTCTTAACCTTATTGTCTCCAGGTGGTGTGCACTTCCAATTGACTAAAATCTATTTATTTCTTACATGCACCATTTAAAGCGAGGTCCATAAATAAAAATCCATAAATAGTGACCTCGAACCTTCATATGTGGGATCGTGAGCATTTTATTCATTTGGGTTTCATCACATGTTAAGGGACCTGATATGTATAATCAAAGAAGTAATATTACGAATCTTGAAGGATATTGATTTACAGTGCCGCTTGCATAGCATCTTCCTTTGCTAAGTTGACAAGGCGGCATTTTTCATCACCTAAGCAGTGGTGTTTATTGTGCTAGTCTGCTGAAGTTCAGGACATAAGATTCAGAATTTCATTTCTCTTGATGTGATTGACACTGATTTTCTATTTCCTATACTACTTCCTGTAAAATGTTGTTTCTTGCAATGCCGTGTTACAGATACGTTTAGCATTAATTCTTTTTTATTGAATCCTTTCAGATATCCATGTTCAATCGTCATCCGAAAACAGATTTGCTTTTTCTTAGTTTGGATGACAGCTTACAGACTTTGACAGCTACCGAAATGCCGTACCATCCTGCTCGACTGCGGTGAATTTAAAGACGCTATGAGCTAAGGGACTATTGTCTATACTCTCTGCATGAGCCAGTTTATTTGGTGTTGGCTGTATTATCTCCCTCTTACTCCATCAACGCAGGACTGAAAATCGCCCGAAAAATACAATAGTTCGCTTAACGAAGCCGATATTACTTTCATCTGCTCTGAAGATTGTCATTGCCTCTGTGCCGTATAACAAGACAGGAAAAGTCTTATTCACTGATCGCGTTAGGGATTTGCTACCCAATTGCCTTTTTAGCTCACGGAAGCAACAGTGAGTAAGATCTATCCTTCACTTTATATCCGCGCATATGTCACGAAAAGAATTACCTGGTTGCCATCTTTTGATAAAAACATAAATTTAACTTTCTTTCATGTACCGTCAGACTCGTCCCCGATGATTGTGTATGAAATTAACGCATATTTTAAGCACGATGTTGAATAAGTCGCCTCTTTTAAAGCTCTTTTTTCAAATTAAAAAATTTGGTTATGTTTCTTCCCACTTTGATAGAGCAACGGAAGTCTTCTAATGACATACGAGCAAATCCTAACTTAATGGTGGACCTAATAGGTCTAAAACTAACTATTCACGTATGATTCTATCATTTCGTCGACAATCAAGAATCTTTCGCCGAAGTTGGCACACTATTGCAGTATCTTTCGCTCGTTACAAATTCACATTTTTTTAGAATTAATTTTGTTCCCTTCAGAGAAGCTTCTCTTCGACTTTTTTTCTCTGACATTAATCCTCCACGCTTAATCTTGTAGGTGTTTAAAGGAAAACCTGGTAGGAATGTGCTCTGGCAATTTGTTTCGATGGTACCCTTCCGCCGTCAAACTAACCCACGGTGTTTGCCCAACTGCTGTTCTACCCTTGATTTCCACATTCGTAACTTCTCTACTACTTGTAAGTGGGCCGTATCAATGCTGATACTAGATACGTGCCTTCCAAATTTCGCAATATGATCAATCTGGCTTCCTTGCAAAACCAGTCAATCTGTGTTCGTTTCTAGATGTGATATTGGGCAGACTGAGAATGTCCATGGGACTACCATACGTGTTCTCCTTCGGTATCGCCAAATACGTCTTACTTAGGACACTTCTTAAAGCTTGAAGCTCCCCTTTCTTAACAGGTCCATCCCTCCTCCATTGAGACGTGGGTGCTTATAAGGATTTAGCTCTGATACGAATTGTTACTACTCGCTCGCCTTATGTGTTTAAAGCACATGACTCTGCCTCCAATGTCGCATTTATTGGATGGCTGTCATATCAGCGGAATATTCCAAATACAAACTACAGTCTCATTTCATAGGTCGTCAACAGTGAAATCAACCTCGTCTGAGGCCAGTGTTGTTTCCATTACATGCAATGCATATTTTCTTTTGTATAGGCTTTAAATATATACGCCTCACGGTAGGCCATATTTATCTCCTGAACGGCTTCTGATTTCTGAGACGCATGCTACAAGCGAGCAGGTTGACAAGATTATTCAGCCTAGTCGAATAATAAGATGGACTACCCGCCTTATTCCTTAACATGTACGAGGCGCGTTCAATATATTCTCGGTATCGATATGAAGGAAAATGCGAATTCAATTTAAATTGTTTTTATTTTTCAATATAATCTCCCCTAACATCAATGCATTTGTTACATCTTAAGATAAGCTTTTTTAAACCCTCAAAAAAATAAATTTCCTCTTTCTCTGCAAAATACCCATTTATTGCCGACTTGAGTTCTTCATCATCCGAAAATCTTTTTCCACGAAAACATTTTTTCAAATCCGGAAACAGGAAATAATCACTAGGGGCAAGGTCTGGACTATAGGGTGGGTGTTGGATTTCTTCGAAACCACAATCTCGCGCAGCAGCCTTGGAAACTCGCGCCGTGTGAACAGGAGCGTTGTCATGAAGAAGCAACACTCCCGCTGCGAGTTTACCCCGTCTTTTATTTTTAATTTCCTCCTTCACCTTTTCACCTTTCACCTTTTTTTTGTACTCAATGAGCAAGATTCCCTTTGAGTCCCAAAAAACTGTGGCCATGAGCTTCCCGGCAGACGGAGTGACTTTGAACTTCTTCGGGGGGTCTGTTCCTTTTTTCTGCCACTGCATGGACTCTTGTTTGCTTTCAGGGTCATAGTGGTGAACCCATGTTTCGTCCCCAGTAACAATTCGATCCATAACACCGTCCGCGTTCTCACTACACATCTCCAAAAGCTCTCTACAGCATGCGATTCTCACTTTTTTCTGAGGCGCTGTGAGCATTCGTGGCACCCACCTTGCACTGACCTTTGAAAGGTTAAGATGGTCATGAAGAATGGTGTGAATGGTACCAATTGAAAGCTTGGTGATCTCTGCCATCATTTTCACCTTTATTCGGGCATCCTCAAGAACAAGTTTTTCGACTTCTTTGATGCTTTCTCCCGTACAAGCAGTAGCCGGGGCGGCGGAACGGGGGTCGTCTTCAATGCTCTCTCTGCCTCTCTTGAACTCACTTGACCACTTTTGCACAGTTGATAATGAAGGTGCGGAACCCTGGTAAACAGCCACCATCTCTTCATGAATAGTTTTTTGACTTTTTCCTTGCTTAGTGAGAAATTTAATTACAGCGCGATGCTCAATTTTCACCATCATCGTCTCAGTTGCCATTATGATTCTGTTTAACTAGAGATAAAACGCGAATTAATAATCACATTTATATGAAATTTTACATGAATGCACTAAAATAATAGTATTACTTGATAAATATGTCAATTTATATATACAACCACTGCTTCACCCCGATACCGAGAATATGTTGAACGCCCCTCGTATGTCTCCATTAACCGAGAGCCTAGAAAGGGTTTATTCTATAAATTCAATTTTGGGACTTGATGTCAAAATTGAACCTCCGCGAAAAAACCCCAGGCTGATTCCCCAATGTACACGTTATCAGGGATTCAGCCATACCCAGACCTACTGCCAGAAGGAGCCTCGCTGTGTGAAATGCGCCGGAAAACATCTGGCGCGGTATGCATCAACTGCAGTGGAAAACATCCAGTTAACTATTGAGCCTCCGAAGTCGCGAAGGAGTTGCAAAAACGACGGAATCAATCCAAAATGATGCCTTCTAAAAACGCAGGGCCAACGAGTACGAGAAATCATAACAACGATCCAAACCCGAAGCCTTTAAAGAAGGCAAAGATAGCAAACGCCATGATGGCCGATGGCCGATGTCGAAAATACTGAGTTAAAAGTACCGCTTAGAACGCCGTATCAACTTGAAAAAGAAGTTGAACGGTTTATTGAAGTCATACAGCAAGCGGCCTGGAATAACACTCCACGCGAATCGTGGAAAAAGTGGCACGAAACTCGGACTAACAAGATAAAATGTCCATTAATAGGCTCTGCAACTTGTTAAAAAAATCGATCAAGAACCTCAATAACCAAGGCATTAATAACTACCTAGAAAGCCTCACAGCGACAAAAGAAAAAATACCAATTACCAATACTCCATATGGAGAGTCGTTAAAAGTCTTCGAAAACCCCAAATACACGTGGCGCCAATAAGAAAAAACCAATATGACTGGACGAAAGAATATAAAGAAAAAGCTAACGTTTTCGCCGACCATCTTGCAGAAACGTTCAAACCAACCATGCTTCCAGAGAATATCAATACGCTAGACGTGACGACGAACCTTCCAATTGAAAGGGCTATACTTAGGGAACTTAGGCAAGTTACAAACACGCTTAAGCCCAATAAAACTCCGGATATAACTTAATTACGGGAGAGATACTTAAAGCGCTACCTTTGCTAAAGCTGCTCTATCTTATAATTGCCACCATAAGACTAGAGCATTTCCATCACTGAAAAGTTGCCGAAGTTATTATGGTCCCGCAACCCGGTAAACCGCTGTCTGAAGTCAAGTCATACAGACCAATATCGCTCCTCCCGATTATATCGAAGGTCTTCGAGCGAAACTTACTTAATCGTCGCATCGAATAACCGATGTAATTGAACGAACAATAGACTGTAAGTTAGTCTGTTCTCTTGGTCTGGTTTTGATAAGATATGGTACGAGGGCCTGAAATATAAACCTCGACAAGTCCTACCCGAGCAATTGTCTCTTATTTTAAGTTCATACCTAGATGACCGACTCTTCCGTGTCAGATTCGGAAACGAATATTCCAATTTTAGGACAATAAAGGTGGGGGTGCCTCAAGGAAGTATACTAGGCGCTCTACTAAATTTGGTTTTTACCCGCGACATACCGCAAACGGACGATGCTGTGCTAGCCACATTTGCTGATGAAATTGCCATCTTGGCAAGGGCTACAACTGTCGAAGAAGCAACTGCTAAGTTATAACGCGCCCTTACACGTATTAACAATTGACGTATCGCACTTAATGAAAACAAGTCTGTCCATGTGAACTTCGAGAAAACTGACAATCTACCTGTGTTTATCAACGCAATCATACAATCTTGGTATGACACTCGACGCTAAACTTAAATGTATAGTACACGTTACGAAAAAAACGTGAAGATCTTGAGATTGAATATAGAGACATGTACTGGCTTCTTGGAAAGTATTCCAAGTTCCGTTTAGAAAACAAATTGCTGCTATACGAGCAAGTGGTGAAACCGGTCTGGACATATGGTATACGGCTTTGGGGTTGTACCAAAATAAGTAACGTTAACGTCTTATAGACATTCCAAAACAAAGTTCTGAGGGTTTGTTAATGCACCGTGGTACATTAGAAACGCTGATATCCACAGAGACCTAGGAGTCGAAAACATTCTGAATGAAATTAAAATGTTTGCGCTAAAACACAAAAATCGACTACAAGGACATACGAATATTTCTGTTCAACAGATCCTTGACGAGACAAGTTTATTGCGCCATCTGAAAAGGACTAAGCCTCTCAATCTAGCGCGGTGATCAGCAGCGCTTAATTTTTAAAATACATACGTAGGAAACTTCTGCAAAATATCTTATCAAAGCAAAATGAAACGCGAAAGAGGAACTGCTTGTTGAGTGTGAACTCACAATCTCACACTATTATAAGCACTGGGCTTACCAATGACGCATAAAATCAAAGTGCTTCGTAGTCTGATAATCTCAATAGTTCCTACAAATTCTTCGAAATATTATAATTCCATATTTCCCGGAATAGAAATAACAAAATAAAACTCAAATTGTTGGACCATTTTCAGAGTTACGGTTGCAAAAAGTGATAGGATTAAAAAATCCCCGAGAGACGACAGCAAAATCTTTAAACATATGTACATGCATGTATATGTAATCTCGAAGAAAATACCTTGGCCAATTTTTTTGTATAAAATCAGCTTATCTTCCTATCGACGCCCAGTTATAGTCGCGTTGCTTTAAAAAATCGAATTCGCAAATCTTCAAATAAGTATGAATACCATTCAAAATGAAATTTTTGGTTGTTTCCAAAAAATGTTGCAAGTTCTAAAGTCAATGTTGTTGAGTTTCTTAGAGACTTTTCCTAGCTGTTGCTATTGATCACACTGGCTGCTGGGTCCCCATTTGGGAAGCAACAGCAACACGGTGGCTTTGGAGGACATGGAAAGCATGGCAGTAGTAGCCATCGCGGATGGGGTGGAGCCGGCCACAGTGGCACAGGCGGTACTTATGGCAGCCAAAGTGGCAAAGGTTTATCTAGAGGATAGACACTAAACACACAACACTATTTAAAACAAACTTTTGGATGATTGAAAGCGCACCTCAAGTAGGCGTTGAGTATGTCGGGAAATCAAAAACCGAATACGAAGACTACCATCGAGGAAAACATTTTGGAAGGAAACACAGGAAGGAAAGAGTGTCCATTATTCATAAGTTTCAAACAGTGCTGAGAGTTGTGTTGAATTTTTCTTCAGTACTAATTCACAAATCACTATGAATGGAAATACACTGCAAGAACGCTTCCGTACACATCAAATTTCCCCAATTTTGCAAGTTTGTCTTCGATGAGCTCAAACTGAAGACTGACCACAGACATTTATTGGCAGAATTTTTCTTGCAATAAAAGACGTCAGCTCTGGTCGGGAAATATGCGAGAATGGCTTCAAATAGTCACAAATTAAGTGGAAGAGCCAACGCCCGAAATATGTGTAGTATGTAGAACCATTTCAAAGAAAAAATTAATGAATAAATAAGGCTGTATGTGTAACAACATTGCATAGCATCATTCAAATGTTACGGCCCAAAAAGTAAAACCTTCCACATATGGCGAACCAAACAGACTACGAGTACTTATTCTATTAGCGCTACCGTCAGGGCCTCGACTAATAGGCCTCTCCAGTCAGCACAGTCTCTGGCTAACTACCTCCAGTTGCGTACTCCAAGTCGGTTGAGGTCGCCTCCCTTAATTTTTGAAGAGTTCGAAACTTCAATGGGTGTTAAACAAGGCTGTATTTTAAGTGCTCTGCTTTTTATATTATACATCAATAATATAACAGATGATGTCAAAGGTGGAATAAGATTAAACGGTTTATCAATTCCTGCGCTAATGTATGCTGATGTTATCGTCTTTCTCTGTGACACAACCCAAGGTATGCAGTTAATGCTAAACTTTCTGTAAAAGTTGGAATCTCACTGTAAATCTTGATAAATCAAAAATGATGATATTCAGAAATGCAGAAGGACGCTTCTCACATTTGGAAAAGTGGAAGTTAGACGGGGAAGAGATTGAGGTAGTATCCTGATACAGATACCTAGGTATCCTAATATCGTACTCCTTAAATTTCAAACCACACTTTGAGGAAAAATTAGCTGTTGCTAAAAGAGCTATCTGTGCGATTCGGGAACGTTGCTTCAAAAATAAATATGTATCGCAAAGTGCAAAACAAACTTTGTTCCACTCAACCGCAGCGTAGATAATGCTCTACGGAGCTCAGGTATGGGGTTACAAAGGCTACGATGCTGTGGAAAAATTTCTTCGCTACTTTTTGAAGAAGATTTTCCAGTTACCAAAAAATACCCCGAACTATATGCTACATCTTGCTCTTGTACACGCTCAAAATGCACTTCAACTCCGACTATATCCTAAAAATACTAGAAATGAATGAATGCAGAATACCAAACGTAGTTTTAGGAAGCATAATTAGAACAAACGGAGGAATTTGCGAGGAATGGAAAAAAACTGCTTCTGAATGCGGATTAAATCTGTCTATTCAAGTGAACGAGCATCCTCGTCTTTTAAGAGAAAAATTTAACTTGGTTTTAGAGAATTTTAGCAGACATACATATGACCAATATGTCGAAGAAGCTGAATCGTCACTTTTTAGGAACTATTACAGCTAACCAAACCATTTTCTAAATGAAAAAACATACTTCCTAGAGGGGAACTCGTTCAACTAAACTTTATACCCCATAGACCAGATTTACCAATACTTTGTGACCTCTGCAACATGAAGAAGAGAGAAGACATCTTACATTTTCCTAGTGTTTGTCCGATTTTAAAAGAATTTCGACTATCAATGTTCGGAAAACATGATTTAGACGAAGATGAAGTAATGAGCATTTTAAATGGAGAAAAAGGATGGAAAGTCTTATATGATTACTCAGTAGCAGCACTTTGTTAAAGAAAGCGTATCATAGATGGAGATTTTTAATGTAAAACTTAAGTATGTATTTTGTCAACCTGGCAGACGGCCACAGGCCAAACCATTAAAGACTTAGGTTAATCGTTACATTGTAAAACATTTATTGAAAATAAAAGTCAACTAACTAACTAACTAACTAAGGTCGCCTCCCACCTAGACCACCTAAGACGAGGTCTTTCTCTATTTCGTTGTCCAGTCGGGTGGGTTGCGAGCTGCTCATGTGGAGCCACCTATGAGGACTGGCTTCATGTGCTATGTGAGTGTCCTAATTACGCTGACATTAGGGACTTGCAGGCTATGGGCATCACCTTTAATGGTGAAGCCTACGATGTCACTGGATTTATCACTGAGGTATTTATTTAATAGAGGTATTTAATAGAAGACGCAGTGAGCGCAAATTGTTGAAAGGCCGCCAGTTCTGGGCAGTAAGGCGCCCAACTGGAAGTAACCGCAAGATTGTGAAGCTCGACCGGAAGCTATATTCTGGTACCATGGGAGGTCAGGAGCCCGCGGAACTATGCTTCCGGTCTGACCTAGGAGTTAGCCCCCTTGTGAGAGTATCGTGGTGGTAGTGTGCTACAACCTGTGCTCAATCATGGGATTGCTATGGAACCATCTGGTTTGCTCGATATGGAGTTGCATTGCAACTGGGTGCCATGACCCACAGAATAGCGGAGATATTATATAGGCATCGACCCTTAACCAAAGGGGAAGTTCGTGCCTTACACACGACTTCTAATCTGGTACTGGTGGTAGTGTTTGTATTACCCGAAGGGCGCTTATCAACGCATTGTTTTGATATCTTGTGCTAAGACGCACCGTAGGCTTAAGCCTTCACGGCAGGTACCTACGTAAAACACAAGAGACATCTGTCCAGCTGGATTGGAATCAAAGACTCTTGGGGCTGAAGTGCTGGTGTTCAATCGCTCAACATCTGGTAGTCATCTTAAGCTACTTTTCTGACCAGGTTAATGTCACTGAACAGCTTGAGTTCAAAACGGCTACCTTCGCTACATAACGATCGGCAAGGGCAACTGTTCATTTCATTTCTAATAAGATGTCATTATCAGATTTAATAGAGAAGGCAAGGAGCCATACGGTCACAGATGAGGACTTTTAATATCCCGATTTCTGCTGTTTCAAACTAGCCCCATCGCTCCTGATGATTTTTTTCAGTAAAGAGTGATAATATCTATAAAATATACCGAGTTGTGAAACCTCTAATCTTGCAGGCGCTTCCTGTAGATATTGCGTCAATCAGATGACTATTAGGTAATGTAACGTAAAATTGGAGGTGCCCAGACGTTCATAATCACTTTGTCTCACTCTATCAATATATTCTGACGTATGTTGGTTATGTTGTCGTCCATGCTTTACTTTATCTCCAAGCATATATGCAAATTTAATATATGGACTGAAGCAAACAAAATTTGGAAACTTCACAGCTAAAGTTGATGATAGTTATGTCCGTGACCATTTTGGATGATCTTTTCTCTTTGAGACTAACGTCTTTGGGCTCACTTTTCTCAATTTTGTCTTACCCAAGGTCCAATACCTTTCAATGGGACAGTCAGACATTAGGTGGGTTTAGGTCTTTCACCAAATCGATGTTTTTAGCCACAAGCAAATTTAACGTCGTTGGAGCACAATGAGCAGAAGCTAAATCTGGCCAAAATAGTTCTGAACCCTCTTGAACACAGTTGTAACAAACGGTATGTCCACATTGACAAAAAGCTTGCCACACGAAATATTTCGATCCAAATTTTTCCACTCCAATCGATGTTTCTGATTGAAGAACCTCTCCTTCAAATGAATTGTAAAACTGCTCACCTTGAAGAGTGCTAAAGCCAGCTTAACGAAGCACTATTTGCGTGCCCAAATATTTATCATGTGCTCCGGTTTTTACTCCATTAGGAGGAAAGTGTATTTTTACGAGTTGCAAAATGCAGTATCCGGGGAAGAAACATTCATTCTTCACTTCAGGATTTCTTATAAAAGACAGACTTAATATAGTAATATGCCTCTACGACTCAAGAACTATGACCCTCAATATAACGTTGAAATCGCCAATACTGAAAGAGAGGGTATTTAGTTGTACACTTCGGAATCTTAATCTACACAACACCGGCAGCCAAATTGACTAGGCACTTCTCCAGGATTACTGCTGTCCGTAAATTCCGAGCGACCAATGTACTCGTCGCATCAGACCAATAATTAATAAAAGCTAAAGTACGCCCAAGGATACTATATCTCAGACATGAAAGCAACGGCTAAATACTGTAGGAATAGAGCTAGAGAGCTCTACCAAAAGGAGAAAGCAACGGCTAAATACTGTAGGAATAGAGCTAGAGAGCTCTACCAAAAGGAGAACATATCTTGTTAAGCGAAAAAGACTCGAAAAAAAAATTGCAAAGATGAACATGAAAATTTAGTCAGTGCCTAGGATATGGGGTGGCCGTGGTGTAGTGGTATTAGCAATCGCTTCTAACTCGGAGGGTCAAGGTTCGAATCCTACCCATGACAAGTCTTTCAAGTTTTTCATTTGTGTGTGAAGGCATAACACTGACACGTAGATTTGGCTGTTGTAAAGTTTCAAACACAACAAACAAGTGTGAATAATTATAACCTTCGAATCACTCTGAGTAAAGAAAATACTCCCACCCCTGGAAAGCTAATATCGAAACCAAATACATTTAAGTTTCAAACCGCTACAAACAAAATTTTCCTTTCTCCTCCTTCTACCTTTCCGCCCGCGCTCGGCCAACAGTAAAAGGGTATCTAAAACCTTAGGCGCGCGTAAATTATAAAAAAAAACACTCCTGCAGACTGGTAAACGGCAGTGAAGACGACAGTAATTCAGCTGTCCGCAAGAAAGAACCCTTCAATTTGTGCAACGAAAACCAAGATCTCTGCAAACCTGATCTAACTGAAGCAGAGTATTGTATGGGCTACCTACCGAGCTTTTTACGACAGCAAGACATAACTTGATAGAGAGCATTCACCAACTCATTTCAAAGGTTTGGTCACTGGAAAGTATGCTGGATGAATGTAACATCAGCATCGTTTCCCATTTTCACGTACTCGTATGACAGAGCCAAGTTTAGTTGCATCATCGTCCAATTATTCTGAATGCCTTTGAGAAGCAATCTCACCGAGACTACAAGGTGATGCGCTATCATATTACTTACTTACTTAAGGCGGCGCTACAGCTCGATTTTTAGCTTGCTGCCTCCAGTTTCGCACGCTAAGTTGGTTGGAAATAACCCGAAGAATTTTCCTCTCAAAGCAGTCGAGAGCACCCTCATCCAATTTTCTGCGACATAGGACAGGACTGGGATTATTAGGGTCACTTTTGTTGTTCAACAGAGAGCTTTGATTGGCAAGAGTTATTCTTTGCTGGCGTCGTTATCTAAATTGATAACGGAGCCTAGTTAGACAAATTTCTGAACTATTGACGTTTTATGACAGTCGTCGGTGTTGGGTGTCCTTTCTTGCTGTCAACATATACATATATGTACTTGGTCTTGCCCTTGCGCGTCCGTTTTGCACTGGTCTTTCAAGAATGATGTTAAAGAAATCACATGAGAGCGCATCACCTTGTCTTAATCTTTTTTGCTCATGAGTTCTTTACTGACTTTGATGAGTGTTAAAACTAGATATTGCTCTGTATAGCTCGTCCCTATAGATACTGTCATACGCGACCTTAAAATCGATGAACAGGTGATGTGTATCGATTTGGAGCTCATGGGTTTTTTCCAAGATCTGCCTTAGTGTGAATATTTGGTCGATGGTGGACTTTCCTGGCCTGAAACCAAACTGATATGGACCAATCAGGTTGTTAATTAACGGTTTCAAGCGTTCACACAATATGGAGGATAGGATCTTGTAGGCGATGTTAGGAAGACTGATGCATCAGTAGTTGGCACAGTTCAGAGAGTCTCCTATCTTGAGGATCGAAAGAACAGAGCTGAATTTCCATTCATCGGCATACTTTCTCACGAGTATAATTTACAGATGAGTTGGTGTATTCTTCTTAGTCATCGCCGGCCGCCGGCATTCAGCCCGTCCACCCCTTCCTTCATCGTCATCGCCGTTGATAGTCTAGGGAAATTCTATTTCCAAATTCTAAGCATCGACTGTGAATCTACTACTATTTTGCCTTGTTGGTCTCTACAGGCTTGGGTTCGGGGCTTGTGTCCGTGGAATGTTTTTTTAAACTTTTTGGTAACACTTCCGAATCTCAATCCTGAGAAGTTGGTGTTCGTCTCTCTTCTTCTGCTCACAGAGCTCGTGAGCAGCTCTAGTTCTTCTATGCAGCTTCGATTTGTATGCATCTTGCTTAGCTGCATGTGTTTGCCGGTACTCGTTGTCAACCTAGAGGTAGCCGAGTGTAACCCAGCACATCTCTAATAACTTTCATCGAAACTTGATGCTAGTGTCATAGGACCTCTTGAGATATTAAGGAAACCCGATCGGAAAAGAATTTGGCGATCTCTTGTGCAATTATAGGGGGCAGCCATTAAACGTCCGCATAGAATTACCTTGTCTTTGCGATGTTCTGGATATCGGCGACCGTGTTTTGGTTACAACACGGTAATGGTCCGAGTCAATGTTGACCTCTCGGAAGGTTCGGACATCCATAATACTAGTGAAGTGGCTTGCATCGATCACATTGTGTTAAATATTGCTAACTGTTGATTGGAGACAGGAGATCACCAAGTCCTCTTATAAATATCGAGATGCGGGAGCCACCTGCTACCTACGACAACGTTTCGCCCCGCCGGAAAGTCGATTAGCATGAATCCATTATCGGAGATGTTGTCGTGCAGGCTATATCTTCTGACAGTACTACCAAAGCTTTGAATTAAAATTTAATTTGAGGACAAATTTAATTGTCCTCTGGGGGGCGGACACTCAAGACTTATTGCCTAAGAGTGCCTCTAACAACATATCCGCACCCAAATAAGCACTGCTTTTGCATCGATAACACTTGGCATAGTAGATGTCGCATAGATGTAGATGTCCTCTTTTTGTCCGGCCCATCCCATTGTATTTCTTGGATGACGGTAACTCCTGCTTTATACCAGTCCTTGGCTTCCGCTAGTTGTTCGGTTGTTCGGCGAATTTTTAATAGGCGCTCGCTTACCACACCACACTTCCTAAATAGCAGGAGATTTACTTAAAAGTAGTCGACAGCAATCGCTAATGACTCTGTAAAATGGCCTAACATTTCACGTGGAGATCCGAAAACCATTTCTTTGGTTCTTTGTCAGGGTTGGTCATTTAAGTTCAACACAGGGTGTAATATCTCTCTGTTGTATGGGCTTCCGTTGCTCGTGGACGAAGCGCGGTTCGATTCATTACAACAATATTCTCTTCTACCTATGAGTAGTCTTTCGCTTTTCAACGCCTATTAGAATACACCTATCACCTTCTTACCATGTTTTGCTATCGAACAAAATCCTCCATTCCCTCAATTGTGCCTCAGACCTTAACTGTGTGGAGTTCAATTTCCCAATCTGGAGGCAATGTTGTATGTAACATAGGTATGTATATTCCCTGTTGCTGGAGACTGGCAAGTATATATGTATATGTATCATCCGGATCTATTAGACTTTAATAGTAATAAACTCACTCGTAGTTGCATCAAAATTAAGTAGGTACTCGCATCCTCCCTGCTTTCCGTTTAATCTATTCCTTGGCTTACTATTTATTTCCCCAGAGACCTTTGCTAATTCGATTTAGAAGTTTTTGAAATGTCACAATTCTTTAATTTACTGATCAATGCCCAGCCGATACATGCTTATTCTAAGTTGACTTAAACAATTAGGGTATTTTTTAATGATGCCCACCATGTCCGCCCTGGTTACCGTGTCCACCATTTGCTTTATGGCCACTATGTCCGCCGCCACGACCATGACCGCCACGTTTGCCATGTCCTCCGCGTCCGCCGCCTCCTGGGCGGGCCACAGCCAATGCAATCAAAAGAAGGACAATAAATATCGACTAAAAAAGGAGCCAAAAGAAGGGAATTATGAGTAGCCACAACAGACTCTTCTAATATTCAGATGTACGAGTATTCTTACCAAAAATTTCATCCTGAAGTCACTTTTTCTTTGCTGCTTAAAATTCAAACGACGATGCTGCACACACTACGTGGAAACACATCCAGACGCCACTTTTATACAAAACCGAAATCGATGTACGTTTCTTCTACGTCTTCAAAATCGCAAATACGAGTATTTTTCAGCTTTTCTGGTGATATGAGCAATACTCGTTTCAACGCTTTTTGTTGGGAATTTTTTGAAGACTCTTAATGCTAATGACACGCGAAGTTCTGAGGGTGGTCCATGAAATTTATTTATTGTTTTCTTTTGTAATATACGAGTACTTTATCTGCGAAAACAAAATTGTAGGATCGGAAAGAATTTGATGTTCAAGTGATGTGCTAATCACAAATTGCGATGAATTCAATTATTAAATATTGCATGTCACATTATTGAACTTTGGTGGAGATGAGTTTCAGTGTTACTTCAGAAAATGTTTGTTATTGACACCGTAACACTGCTTCGAGAAATAATTAAATTGTTCGGCATTGTCATCTTTCGTATTATTGTTTTCATCTTTGGACTAGAAAGTTTCTATAAATTTCCTGTAGAAGGATAGAAAAGACTTAGGAATCAACTCTTCGATGAGTGACAAGTGCCTTAGATTTGTCAGCGTTAAATCAAAGTTCGTACTTTATTGACCAGGTTCGTCTCAGTTTAGGAGACGACTTATTAGGTAGGTCAAGAACGTACAGAGAAAAAAGAGTAGGTCCGAGGATAGATCCTTGTGGTACGCCACTTTGTATAATACTGTAACAAAATCAACTTGCTGAACATTCCCATAGCCTCAAGCCACGAAAAAACCTGTCATCTCTTTCTATCAGCGATGTAGACAATCAATTCGCACATACGAAAACGTCAAATTATTCCCGATAAATAAATTTGAGTTTTTTTTAAAGTTATTCGACCACGAGGCCGATTGGAGTTGAGAAACCTAAATAAAGATAATTTTCTAAATAATTGTCTGTGTGTCTATTCAGAAGTCTTTCTTACAGGATTGTTCTGTTCAGGCATTCAAGGAATAAAATTGTAATATTGCTGTCAGAAGTTGGATCTACGAGTATTCCTCGTTTCTGGTAGGATGGCAATTGATTCTTGGTAAATTAACTTTGCTCACAGACACCGTGATAAAACAAACGGGGGAATTGATCGAGTTAAAGAACGAGTACCAAAGACAACTTTCTGAAATACGCACTTTAAGGGCTACGACCACACCAGCGAAAAAGAACACCCACGCGCACGAAAATGCACCAGTTTAGACGCGGCATGTGAGATTTCATGTCCCGCCTTAAAACCGAATTGATCATCCGGAACTATATGTTTGTCCTCAATCCACCTAGACAGAGCTCTATTGATTACCTTTTCAAATACCTTACTGTTATTCGGAATTAGACTTATCGACCGGAGATCCGCCGGATTGGATATATCCTGCCCCTTTTTGGGGATAGGTTGAACCACGGCCGTTTTCAATGCGCTGGATAATGTGCATTATTCATTGCACATTAAAAGGGTGGTGTAAATGTCCACCGCTTCTAGAGGAAGATGTCGAAGCACGATGTTCGGAATACTATCGGTCCGAACTGATTTCTTAACTCTGATTGTGTCGAAGATCTCATGTAGTTCTTCCTTCGAAATGAACGGGGGTAGGTCACCCTCTCTGGCAATGACATTGTTTGCCCTATTTTCGTCGCTAAACCGAGTGAAACCAAAGCCCTCGGATAGCTAGTTCCTTATTTCATTTCGAATGCAGAAGTCGTGCACCAAGACGCGATTGTCCAGGTCATAATTAGGGCCAATGGAATCAGTGCCCTTGTATACTTCCTGGAAAGTCGCCCCTATGGTCTCAACCTTCTCCTGTGGATCCTCGATCACAAGGAAGTCGTCATCATCAGCGGCCTCATTTGGATCAATACCTGCTATTGTCAGTAACCGTTCGTTGTCTGTTGTCCGGGCTATTTTAAGACACTGAAGGTCGTTTTGATTTTCTCCGGAATAGTCTATTTATTTGCGGAAACATATTCGGGTTGCTGGTGTTTACAGCCCGAACCTTGTTGTTCCAGTACAAACTTACAGAAATTCTGTAATTCTCTTTTATTAGCGTTTGAATATTTTTAATCGACGACTTCAGTGTCCTAATCTCCGGGTCTTGTCGGTCAGTTAACTGTCTGTACAAGTTTTTAAGTCTGGTCAGAAGTCTACTTTTCTGTCGGTGCAGTGCGTCAATAGTAGGATTGCGGAACAGGTCTTCGTTAGTCGTACGTCGATACCGCGGTATTGTAGTGTCCATAGTTTGTTTAATTGTCTCGTCCATTTGTTTTAGGTAATTGTCGATCTCCTCGTTTGACAAATTCCTATTGGACGGTGGGTGGAGCGTGTTCGAGAGAGCGCTCTTTTCAAGGTTGCGGAGAAGCGTGTCCATCGAGTCTTACTGTAGTTGTAAGAATATCTTTGGACAAACTCCTCCAATTCCCCAATTTCGTTGGGAACTGTAATTTCGGTGCTAAAACCGCAATGGCCGCTGTCATACACGAATGTGCGCAGATAGTTTAGCGTTTGTAAATTCGTACCTGTCAGTCGTATGCATTCGTCGTACAGCAGTAGATCCAAATAAGACCCGCCTCTGGGAAACGACGGGTTATCCATCGCTTTAAGACCGAGTCTGTACATGACATCGTGCTGACCCCACCAATCGAGTAGTAGGTTCCCTCTAGTATTTGGTAAATTATTTCCCCAATCTGTGTGTATGATCCAAAGCCAATTGGATGCAGTGTTTGTTAGGAAATAAAAAATCTTTGATTTTCCCTTAAATTTTATTTTTATTGTTCACTGGTCGAGGTGCAAACAGCAAGTGCTTCACCAAGAATACATTTTCATAGAGAATGTTAAATTTACCGTTTTACAATAGTGCTGCTGAGAGCGATGCAAGTAAATACATATACATACATACATATGTGGGGAAATATGAAAAGCTACTAGCATACTTATTAAAAGTAAATTAAACCCAGTGGTATATTACTCATGAGAGAGCATAATTCAAACAAACATAGGGTAATACATGAATGTTAAATACAAATAAATATTGAATGATTATTATTTAAACGTTTAATTTCAGTTTAGGACTGAACATGCCGGCCTCCTTGAAGATATCTAGTATCTTCAACGATTATTCTATTGGAAGTGGGTAGAGTTTGTTGACTGCACGCTTATATTTTCCAATCTTGGTTTGTACTTCTGCCACGCGTACAATGCCATCTGACCCAGGAAATGTCTTGGTTATTCGACCCATCAACCACTTGTATGGGGGAAGATTGTCGTCTTGAATCAAAACTATTGCATCAATGTTGATAGATGAAGATTTGCTTGCCCATTTGTTACGTTCCTGAAGGCCTAAAAGGTAGTCCCGAGACCAACGTTTCCAAAAATGTTGTTGCATTTGTTGTAGACGTCTGAACCTGGTAAGTCGTGATGTGTTTTCGTCAATTAGATACGGTTCTATTGTAGATGTTAATTGGCGTCCAATCAGGAAATGACCTGGAGTTAATGGTTCCGGATCCTCGGGCGATGCTGAAATTGTGGTCATTGGACGTGAATTCAGAATATCTTCGATTTGAGCGGTGAGCGTGGTGAGTTCCTCGTAGGTAAGCGTTGCGTGTGCTGCTATTCGAACTAGATGATGCTTGGCTGCCTTAACTGCAGCTTCCCAAAGGCCGCCGAAATGGGATGAATTAGGTGGTATCAGACGCCATTCAATTCTGTCGGATCGACAAAGCTCCTGAATTTCTTCCTGGTTTTCGGCCTCAAATAATTTAGCTAACTCCTTCAGCTCGTTTCGGGCACCGATAAAATTGGTGGCGTTATCGCAAAAGATTGTTCGACACATGCCGCGCCGGGCGATAAAGCGTCGGAGTTCTGCAATGAACGTAGCGCTTGAAAGGTTACTTACGACTTCTAAGTGTATTGCCCTGGTGGCGAAGCAGATAAAGACGGCAATATATCCTTTCACCGTTGTTCGGGATCTGGGTTGGTAGCGCAGTTTGAAAGGGCCATAAAAATCCACTCCAGTAGTGAGGAATGGTGCTCCTAACTGTAGTCGTTCCTTCGGAAGATTGCCCATATACTGCTCTATTCGTTTTGGCTTCATATGGAAGCATCGGACACATTTGTTGAACGTTTTCCGAGCAAGATTTTTGCCGTCTAAAGCCCAATACTTCTGTCGTGTTATACCAAGAAGTGCTTGAGGAGCTGCGTGGAGAGACTTTAAATGAAAAAAAGAAAAGATTAGAGAAGTTAATTCATTGTTCTTAGGCAGTATTATTTGATGTTTAGACTCGAAATCTAGTTGCGCATTTGAGAGACTCTCGAAGCAAGCCATCTGTGCCAATAAACGGGAATAGATTACGTATACGACTGGATTTTTTGAGTTCCTCGTTCTTCTGCAGGCAAGCGTATTCACATTTGAATTCGATTAATTGCACATTTCGAATTATACCGTTCAAACCTTGTGTGCTCTCTTCTACGGACGGTAAGTTGGATTGCGGTGAGGTTGATTGAATTTTTCTTGTCTTGTTAATAAACCGATAAACGTAGGCTAGGATACGTTCTAACTTGGGAAGAGAGTTGTTATATTTGATCGTCGTCCTGATGCAGTGCACTTGCGAATTAGCCGCATACAGGGCGTTCTTTGGGGATCTTTCTTCTGGAATTGCTTCGAAGTGAGCTATAGGAGGAGGAATTTTCCAAATTTCCTCTAAGGAGTGCAAGAACGATGGACCTTGGAACCAGAATGGGGATTCGAGCAGCACGTCAGCGTTGCAACCTCTGGATATCAAGTCAGCGGGGTTTTGGTTTCCTGGTACATGCCTCCACTGTTCTGAGCTGGAAAGTTCTTGAATCCTGGCTACTCTATTCGCTACAAATGTAGTCCAAGTAAAGGATGGCTTGGCAATCCATGCCAAGACAATTTTTGAATCCGTATGGAAGTAAACTTCATTTATTTGGAATGGTAGAATGTCCTTTATGAGTCTGTCAGCTAATTCAACCATCATGACGGCTGCTTGCAGCTCTAATCTTGGTAGTGTTGTCGACTTGATTGGAGCTACACGAGCTGGAACAAATGAGTTGACAAGTTGTTTCTCCTAATCGATCAAGGGAGCGTAGATAACAGCACGCTCCGTATGCAACCTCGCTACTGTCGGAAAATGCGTGAAGTTGAATACTTATGGACTCGTTCTTGCTCAGGAGATGGCGACAGCAGGATAAGTATTTGACCAGGTGAAGTTGCTGAATATAGCGATCCCAATCACTCCTTAAGTCTTCAGTTAATGGTGAATCCCAGGAGAGGTTGGACTTCCATAGTTGCTGCATGAAGAGCTTTCCCTTAACCACGATTGGACCAATTAGACCGAGTGGGTCGAAGCTTTTTCCTAAGTCAGATAGGACTGTTCTTTTAGAGGCCTGGTGATGAAATTCGGGAATATAGTTGAATTGAAATAGATCTTGATGCGGTTGCCAGATTAAACCAAGCGTCTTTACCGTTTCGTTATCATTAATTTGAATGAAACTTTGCCTATGTGCTTCTGGTGTGTCCTTAAGAATATGCTCATGATTGGAACATATTTTCCTAAGCTCAAATTGTCCGCTCGCCAGTATTGACATTATGTCCCTTTTTAATTGCTGAGCCTCAAGGAGGTCATTGGATCCTGTCATGCAATCATCTACATAGACGTCCGCTAAAAGCGCCTTCGCTGCTTTGGGAAAATTAGTCTCTTCGTCGGTTGCTAGTTGAGTCAAGCACCGGGTGGCTAAGAACGGTGCACAAGATGTGCCATAAGTTATCGTGTTTAACTGGAAGTAGCGTAGTCGGTCACTGGGTTTATCGCGCCAAACTATCATTTGATATTTTCGGTCGTCCTCGTGGACCAGCATTTGCCGAAACATTTGGCGTATATCGCCGGTGAACACGTAGGCATACGATCGGAATCGTGTCAAGACTGTAAATAAGTCGGATTGGATTGTTGGTCCTACCATCAGCAAATCATTCAATGACAAGCCGGATGTAGTTTTTGCGGATGCGTCAAATACCACGCGGAGTTTTGTCGTTGAACTATCCGGTTTGAGGACAGAATGATGCGGGAGAAAATAATTTTCCGAAGGTATGCTTCTTACTTCTTGCAAATGTTTAAGGGCTTGATATTCGTTGATGAAGGCTGTGTAAGCTTCCTTAAGTTCAGGATTGGCATTCAATTTACGCTCTAGCGTCTTGAATCTTCTAGTTGCTGTGCTGAGCGATTCTCCTAAAAGCGACGGATTTTGTCGAAATAGTAGGCGTACTACGAAGCGTCCTGAAATTGTGCGTGAAAAGGTATCCTTGAAGTGCCTTTCACAGTTTTCCTCTTCTTCTGTGAAAGTCTTGGTGGGAGATTTGTAGTCTTCTAGGGCCCAGAATCTGTGGATAAGTTTCTCTAAAGTGGAGAGGCTGGGCGCGTTAGTTGCGATGCAGCATTGAAAGCGCGGCTGTGCTGTGAATTGAAGCTTGCCGGTGACTATCCAACCCAAATACGTGTTTTGCAAAATGGGGAGATTTTCAGAGAGCCGATACTGTTCTTGTATCAAAAGTTTAAAATGCAGTTCTGCCCCTACAAGGATATCAATTTTGTTTGGCTGGTAAAATCTTGGATCCGCGAGATTGAGATTGAGGCTCTTTAAAGTCTGCCATTCATTGATGTTGATGAATGTTTCAGGGTGGTTACCACTAATTTGAGGCAAAACATGAAGGTCAATAGCTGCTGCAAAATTTTCAAACCGCGAATGGATTGATACCGAGACAATATGACGTATTGTCGTGGGGAAGTTGCCGATACCGTTTATGGTAAGATTTGTTCTTAGACGCTCGATGCCAAGCTGCATCGCGCAAGACTCGGCTATGAAATTTAATTGCGACCCTGAATCTAAGAGTGCTCTGCATAAGAGAGGTTGGCCGTATTTGTCGAAAATTTTGACAAGAGCCGTGGCTAAGATGATTTGGGAGTTTTTACTGTTTGCTGATGATGCTGTGTTAAGCGCTGAGTGCGGAGAGCTACTGGTAGTTGTAGCTAACTGTAGTTGCTAGGCCTTTGGTGTGTTTGAGACAATAGAACTCGTTTTAGTGGAAAGCAAATGTAACGAGGTATGATGTTGTTTATTACACGTTTTGCATTTTTCGGCAGTGCAAGATGCGGTGGAATGTCCTTGCTTAAGACAATTTGTGCACAATTGCAATTCTGTGGCTGACTTGTAGCGTTCTGTAGGGCTTAGTTGTAGAAACTGTTTACATCTATAGATGTTGTGATGCGAACCTGAGCAGTAATTACAAAACTTGTGTGTAGTTGCAGTGAATGCAGTGGGATGTGGTTGTTGTTCTCTTCTCAAATGTTTGTATGAGTTTTGTGTGGCGGCAACCTTGGTGCTGCTGGACGAAATTGGAATAAGGCAAGTCTTTCTCTCTAAATTGTGCGCACGTTTCTCTAGAAACCGTTTTAATTCGTCGAGAGTTGGAAAACGATCCTGGGAACGTTCGTCGTTCCACTTGTCTAATGACAGACTGTCAAGCTTAGAACAAATAATATAAATGATTAAGTCGTCCCAGTGGACTGTGGGTCGGCCAAGCGAATCAAGTGCACTCAAGTGGATGTTAATATTGTCCAAGAATTCACGAAGTTCTTTTGGAGAGTTTCGTGCCACCTGTGGGAGGTTGAATATCAGCTTAAGGTGTTCGTGTGCTATTACCTGCTTCTTTTCGTATCGGTCAATAAGTGTTTTTAGAGCTACATCGTAGTTGGTGTCTGTTACTTCAATGGACTGAATGCACTTGAATGCCTGTTCACTAAGGGATGAACGTAGATAGTGAAGGCGGGTGACATTGTCCAAGGCAGGATTTTTGTGAACCAATGCAACAAATGTTTCGTAAAAGGTTGTCCATTTCGCGTAATCGCCGGAAAAATTTGGTAAAGACAACTTTGGAAGCCTTAACGAGGTACCACTGATTGTTGTGTCGAGTAACCAAGAGTCTTGAGCCGGAATTTTCAATTGAGGACTAGCATCCTTGATGCTTGTCCGAAGAGAAGGGCGCAAAGTAAAGTAAGATTCTTCGAATTCGGCCCGAACGGAGGATGTAACTTCGTTGGAATCTGCCTCCTCAATCTTTAGTTGAATTGCTTCGAAGTCCTCCTTCGCTCTTTCTAAAGCCTCTAAGCGAGTCTCTAGTTCAGCAATCATTGCACTTGAAGAGTGCGTGGTAACAAATTCCCGTATTCTGCCTAACTGACCTATAACGACTTGGCGTCTTGTTTTTAGCTTTTCTAGTTTAGCTTCAGACATTTTAAATAAAAATTGATACTGCTCAAAAATTTGTCGGTGGTAGTATGAAAGGATAAACCCTATTTATATACTGATTGCGGTTTTGAAAAAATCAATTATGTCAATATAAATATGTACGTACGCGGGGTAATCACTTAATCATATGTATAATATAATCTTAACTGTTTAAGCGTATTAAAAATTAGCTATACAGTTACCAAATGTTTTCTCCGTTTTTCTTTCGCCCGGCGATGCTGATGGTGATGCTGTTATGGTGATTTGTCCGCTATTTTGTTTCACGAACTTGTAGACAGTTGATGATGTTGGTGAACAGCTAAAACGAATGATCTTGAGAAGTATGCAAGCTATCTGTAGTAGCGTTATGTATAGCTGTCCAAGCGTAACTAGCGACCAGACGTTAGTGTGTATGTGTGCCTTATAGCGATTGCAGTGATGAAATACCGTTTTGAAAATGTTCTCGTAAATTTGTTTTTGCAAATTAAACGTTGAAATTTCAATGATTAGCGTATATATGTATATAATTGCTGCACAAGACGAGATAAAATAATATGTTAGCCCACCTGTTAAATCCGCAGTTCGGCAAAGTGTGCCTATCTAGCCCACGCCTGAGGTGCAATTTCCAATGCGATGATCCGTTTTATTAACGGTGCTGTTAAATCCACAGTTCTGCAAAGTGTGTCGATCTATCTCACGCCTGAGGTGCAGTTTCCAATGCGATGATCCGTTTTATTAAAGGTGCTGTTGTCCAAGCGATTGGGATTTTAATTAAATCGTAATCCAGATTATTTCCCTAGATCACGTCGGGGTCACCAATGTATGATCCAAAGCCAATTGGATGCAGTGTTTGTTAGGAAATAAAAAATCTTTGATTTTCCCTTAAATTTTATTTTTATTGTTCACTGGTCGAGGTGCAAACAGCAAGTGCTTCACCAAGAATACATTTTCATAGAGAATGTTAAATTTACCGTTTTACAATAGTGCTGCTGAGAGCGATGCAAGTAAATACATATCCATACATACATATGTGGGGAAATATGAAAAGCTACTAGCATACTTATTAAAAGTAAATTAAACCCAGTGGTATATTACTCATGAGAGAGCATAATTCAAACAAACATAGGGTAATAGATGAATGTTAAATACAAATAAATATTGAATGATTATTATTTAAACGTTTAATTTCAGTTTAAGACTGAACACTGTGTGTTTAGCGTTGAAATCCCCGCCGATTATAAAATAATTCTACCCCGATTCCAGCCTCAGAAGTCGAAAAAGCGTGTCGAGCTCTGTAATGAATAAATTGGATTCTGAAGCCTCAGGTGCATAAACAGAGGCCAAGTACAGCCGCTTTCCACTGCGGAGCGGGATGTAAACGACGACTGCCTCCAGCACCCGGAACCTGCGCAACACGCCATTGTACACTCTGTGAGATTTTATACCTTCTTTAATGAAGATCGCGACACCGCCTCCACGTTTGGATCTGGGCCGGTTTCTTCATCTAACAATATAATTATTGTGCTCCAGTTTGTGCTTATCGGTTAGCTTGGTTTCGCTAGCGAAAAGCACATCAGGAGTTTGGTCTTGTAGCAATTTAAACATCGCGGCTCTTCATTCGATCCTAATTAGTGAATTAACATTCACGCCTGTTCTTGTACCTTCTGTTGCAACTGAGCCATCTGTCCTTGGCCTGCAAGTTAGGTGCAGCTTCCGTTGTTCTCGGCATTGGCGCCAGAGAAGCAACAGTCGCTTGCTGTACCGTAGCCCCCTACCTGACGCTGTTTGGGCGTAGGAAATTTCAGACGTGACGGCTGATGTTTGAAACTTCAACGGAGAACGTTTGACCTCCAGCTTCTGCTGCCGAGCCAGTTTTGCTTTTTTAATGTCAGCGAACTTAGGACAACCCCGATAATTTGCGGTGTGTCCCAAGTTCCCACATAATACGCACGAGAGCTGCGCCCTATCGGATGCTCCGTCCCTACCCAGAGCACACTCCTCGGAGCTGTGGTTCTGAGTCCTTCGCACTCCTTCTCTTTGAGCAGCGCCAGGATTTCCTCAGGATCAGTAGACGATTCCAACCCCTTCAGCAGCATCGATTGCCGCTTTTCGCACTTCGGTGTGAATAAGTAGTGCTCCGTCGTCGTTTCCTTTAGGAGCTCTTTCACTTTCGTGTAGCCCTCCACTGTATTACAGTCAAACGGCGTTAAATCGCACGAACGAGTGATCAATCGACTGGCCTATTTCTTGAGATAACACGCTCACCATACTTACTCTTCAATAAATCGATTGTAGCGTGTGCTGTGTGGCTTGTGGCACCATCCTGCTGGAACCACATGTAGTCCAAGTCCATATATTCCAATTCGGGCCAAAATAACCGGTGACCACGCTGACCATTCACAGTAACGTGACGATCGTTATCGTCGACGAAAAAATATGGCCCAATAACGCCGCCGGCATGCAAACCGCACCAAACAGTTACTTTTTGTGGATGAAGTGGTGATTCATGAAGCACATGTGGATTTTCACCCGACCATATTTTCACATATTTTGCTCACTGACGAACCCATTGAGCCAATAATGAGCTTCGTCACTGAAGATGATTTTGCGATGAAATTCATCATCTTGGCGCATCTTCTCCAGAACCCAATCGGAGAACGTACGTCATTCCAAATGGTCCATCGGCTTCAATTCTTGAGTCAGCTTGATCTTGTATGGGTGTAAATTAAGATCCTTACGCAAAATACGACATAATGTGGTCTGAGCGATGCCCAATTCTTGCTACGGACGCCTGAACAGCAGCGATATTTTCGACACTTCGACCAACCCGTTGTCTCACTGACATCACACAACGAATACGTAGACTCAAATTTTTGCACTAAACTTGTTATTGCCTGTCTACTAGGGCGAGAATTATGACCGAAAATTGGAGTTAACGCTCTTAAAGTTGCAGTCACCGACTCCGAATTTCGGAAGAAAATTTTTATAACTTGCAGACGTTGCTCGTTCGTGCACTTTATCATGATGAAAATGTTGAATTTACTGAATAAATTGACAGTGACAGTTTGATGATTAGTGAAAGAGTGCGTTCACAAATTAAATTCAAAGTTGTCAAGTCCCTATTGGAAAACCCTTTATTTGTCTATCTGTTAAGTTGACAGCTATGTTATATGGTCAATCAGTGTTGATGATCCTCGATTGAGATCAACCCTTGTATCTTCTTTTATACTATAATATTAATTAAACCATTGAGTGCCAACATTTCTAAGTATATAGTTTTTCGCGTGAATTCGATCATGATCCTGAATATTGTTGCGAAAACTTGGCAGCACCAGAAAAAGGAAACAACAAAGAAAACAAAAGAAAAAGAAAACCTCTCGGGAACCAGACACATTTTGACTTTTGACAAAGAAAGAAGAAAAAAAGAAGACCACGTTTGTTTTCTGTGAAAATCAAATTTTTAAGATTAAAAATCCAATAAATTTGTTAACGTAGATTCTTTTCTTTTTTTTGGTTTTGTTCATTAAGCGAACGTTTCGCTACAATATTAATGTTCATGTCACCCATTAACACCATATCTCTATTTTTTTGTCTTGCTGTTTGCTGGAGTTGGTTTCCAAATTCCTCAACGAAGTCTTTTATACTTATTGCCGATGGCCTGTAAACTGCATACAAATACTCCACTTTACATAAGGCACAATATACTACTTCGGTTACTCTGATAAAAGAAAAGACACTTTCGAAGTTGATTGACGGCTAAAACTGTGGGGCTTCCATGCTGGCAGATGGGTTGCCATAGGAAAATATGAAATTCTTGTTGATCTCATCGTAGTTGACATCAATGGGGATAATGACGTTTTCGTTCCCAATACCAAGATCGCAAAGCTTTTTCCATATTGAATTTCTCGTGGCCCTGAGATTTAGCTTATCACTGTAGACGTTTGAGACAACTTTTGAGACAACTTTATTTCGTAAGAGGCGATATTCCTTTAAACTTTTCCACATTCGATAGGCAGTATCTCGCTTTTCCATAAGTTTCCGGATATGAGGAGCAAGCCATTGAGGGGTCTAATTATTGGGTACGTTCGAGATGTCGGCGGCATTACCAGTCGCCAACACTCTCCTCCGGTATGGCGACTCTGTGCCTGTATGCTGATAAGATCAGACATCGAGAACCGCCAACTTTACAGTGGAAGTCTGAACGTTTCCTTTGCGCACTTGTCCATTTTCGCTGCTCTCGTCCCCGTGGGCAATGGTTCCTCTGATTATCTTCGTCGGTAATAATTTTGTTACAATATCTTTTACTGTAATTGATTTGATTGGTTCAAACCATTTCGTTCTAAGAAAATTATATGCATACTGTTGAGACTTTAGCCAATTCTGTCAAAGAAGAGTGAAGTCATCAGAAAATAAGCCATCGGGCTTTTCTCCGCTTGATAAATCAACGAGATAGTGGTTTGGGGTCTACACATTGAAGTGTCTTGTTTACTGAATGGAACAACAGCCCCTCCCAACTGCGAACCATATGTGGTGAAGCCGGTGGATTATATATCAGTTTGGTGATAGAGCTGGAAAATTCTCTAGTCGACTCGATTGCACCGTGAAAGTGAGTTCCATTATCACAGCGAATCTCATGAGGAACACCGCGCCGACTTATAAAACGTTTAATAGCAAGGATGCAGGAATCCGACGTTAAACTGTTAGCTATTTATAAGTACACAAAACGGGTCGTCAAGCACGTTATCAACTCTCTTCCAACTCTAAACGGCCGACTGAACGCTGATAATCTCGCATATCTGACACATTAAAGCTGGCTTAGAATTGCTACTTGATGTTTTGCAGATCTGACATTTTCTCCGCATTGCTTTAACTGCCATCTGCAAGTTAGAGATTGAAAACTTCTGGCGAATCTCATTAACGACAGGGTCGTAATGGTGATAGGATTTGATAATCAGACATGTAATAAAGTGTCAGTCTTTTAGAGGGCCTTTCCCCAGTGGGGATTTTCTGAGAGAGCTATTTTTATTCAGCGTTGTTTAATATTTCATCACCGAAAGACATCACGTTTACAAATTATTCAGCTGTATTAAGCAAATCAGTGTTCTACGAGGAATGTGTTTCGTGCCTACTGAACGGACAATTCATCATACCATCGAAAAGTTTGATTCCCAGTTTTCATTATTGAATGATACGCGACCAACTAAACAACATCTAGCACGTAGTGAAGAAAATATAACGACGGTGGCGGAGAATGTACGCGATGGCCGTGATGAATCGATTGGGTGCCGTTGTCAACGGTTTAGCTTGTCGTATGCAACAATTTGGAATATTTTACGTGAGGATCTTGATTAAATCCGTATTTGCAGTATGAAGCAACCCGAAGAGGTTCAAGAGCTGCCACTACATCCAGACAAAACAACGGTTTGGTGTGGTTTATGGTCTTGTGGAGCCATCGGTCCATATTTTTTTCAAAACTGAGCTGGAACGTAAGGATGAATAGCGTCATGATAACGGACTATACGCCTCTTAAAATTGAAGCCCGTAGTCTCGACTACATTTGCTTGGAGCAAGATTGCGTTACTTGCCACATAGTCCGTGAAACTATGGCTTTATTGCGAGAACGATTCGGTGAACACGCTTTGGACCGGCGAATTGGCCGCCTAGATAGTGTAACATCACACCTCTGGACTTTATTTCTTTACAGTTTTTTTTTTTCTATAATTGACGCGAGCACAAGAGATTTATGTACCCTTAAGATGTTTGCACATAGTGCGGGCGAAAGCAAGTTAGGGAGGGAAAAAAGAGAGATACCGATGTGCGTTGGTTTTAAATGTTTGCAAGTTATACTGGCTAGGAAATAAAGAGCTCGACCGGGCATTCCATAAACGAGTTGTACGGCTTAGGAAAGAATCATGATATTTAAGAGTACGTCCAAAGATGGGCTTGAGGATGAACCGATGAGCATTCATAGCGAGACGGGTGTTACTGTTAAAAACATGAAGGGGCGGAATGCTAGTGGCAATTTCAGTGGAGCACTGGTAGTGACAATAGCGAAACAACAAGGTGATGCAGGAGACATTACGCCGGTGTTCGACGGTGTCGAATGACTGTGTAATACTGGCATCACCTATGGGTTTTATCGCACGATTTTGGATCTTATTTAGCAGGTGCAAAGAGGTCTTAGGAGCACCTGACCAGATGTGGGCGTTGTACTCCAGTTTTGGGCTAATAAACGCCTTATATATTGAAGTCAGGTCAGAGGTAGTGAAATATTTCTTACATCGCTTGAGGAAACCTAGACATTCCGCAGCATTTTTGGTGACATCGGATATATGCTCATTCCAACGTAAGTTGTCATTGACCCTGTTTAATCGCAATAGTTTTTGCGACCTTTCGACTATAAAAAATGTCTTCCCGATTTGTCCGATGGTTTCGATTAAGAAAAATAAAACTACTCTTTCTTAAAAAACGTTATAACTCTTCAACTTTTTATTGTTAGGTCTCAACAAGCGACTAGACGGTTTTACAATCCAACTCCGAATCCTCGGCCGTACTTTCTCCTGACCAGTTGTGCCTCTGTTTCACTTCCAGAGTATCTTTCGCCGGAATCCACAGGGACTGAGTACCAGAACTTCAACAATGCCTCCCGCATTCACAATAAACATGCTTGTTTTAAAAATAATCGCTCTAAGTATTTTTTATACAAAGTTCAAGAAAAAATACTTCATTTACAAATATGTTTGAAATAAAACAACAACAACAATTAACATTCTGCCCGCCTTGAAGTCTCAGCTGCTACAGAGACTTTAACCTTCTATCGGCAAGGGCGCTAGACGATGAATAGCCCTCCGCAGGATACCATTCTTTGTTTTTATGTCGACCACTCGAATTTTCCCGTCCTGTGAGGCAATAACTTTGATGATTTTTCCCATCAACCACTGTTGAGCTGGTATATTGTCATCTGCGATCAAGACCAGAGTACCCAATTTGACATTCGCTTCCGACGCCTTCCACTTCGTTCGTTTTTGAAGTTCTAGCAAATACTCTTTAGACCAACAAGCCCAGAAATGTTGCTTAATCTGGGATAAACGTCGCCATCTTCTAAGATCGCTAACTCCTTCAGATTCTATGTATGGTTCAACTATCGCATTTAGAGGAGCACCGATCAAAAAATGCCCTGGAGTCAGCACTTCTTCATCACTTGGATCGGTCGACATAGCGCAGAGGGGTCGAGAGTTTAGAATTGCCTCAATATCCGCCACGACCGTGGATAGCTCTTCGAACGTCAAATAAGCTAGCCCAACTGTACGAAAGAGATGAGTTTTGGCAGACTTTACGGCTGCCTCCCACAGACCCCCAAAATGAGGTGCTCTAGGCGGGATATGGTGAAAATGTATCTGCTCCGCTGCACACCATGTTGCAATCTCCTTTTGGGTCTGCTGCTTCAAAAACTGCCGTCGGAATTCTGCCAGCTCATTTCGGGCTCCAACGAAGTTCGTCCCATTGTCGCAGAAGATATCACTACATAGTCCCCGTCGCGCGACAAACCTCTTGAGGGCTGCTATGAAACCTTGTGTGGACAGATCGGATACCACCTCCAGATGTACTGCCTTGACGGCAAAACACACGAACACCGCAACATACGCCTTGTAAGTTCGCTGCCCTCGACGCCTCAATGTTAAATGGAACGGGCCGCAAAAGTCGACACCTGTTTTGTGGAACGGTCGAGACAGCTGCACTCTATCAACGGGAAGGTTTCCCATTATTTGCCTTGATAACTTCGGTCGATACCTGAAACAATGTAGACAGTTGTCTACCACCTTCTTCACCAATCTGCGCACATCCAGAACCCAGAAACGCTGTCTGATGATTGCAACTAGTGCCTGGGGCCCAGCATGGTAATTTTTCCTGTGCAAATAAACAACAAGATTTTTGACAAATAGGTTAGATTTCGGGAGTAGGATGGGACATTTCACAAGGTAAGGAATGTTCGCATTCTGCAAACGCCCACCAACTCGGAGTAGTTTTACAGAATTTGTATCTAGGAAGGGATTAAGATTTTTGATACAACTCTTTGGGCTAATCGACTTCTCATTTTCCAACTGCTCATTTTCTTCTTTAAAGGCTTTCTGTTGGACGTGCCAAAGTATCCTAGTCAACGCGTCATTCAGTATATTCGCTGAGAGTAAGGGGGTGCAGCTTGTGTCGAATACATTAACCTTCCCTTTCTCTGATACGTTTGATAATCGCTCTACAGTTGTATTCCGGTTAGCTATCCATCGACTCACGTACCCAAAGACCCGTAATACCTTTTGAAAGTCAGTATATTTCAGGTAGTTTTCGCTGAATTCGGAAGATACTCTAGCAGCTAATAGCGCAGTCTCTCCCTTTCTTTTGCCAGGAATACTCGTACTGATTTTGGAACAATCCTTCTCCGGCCATTTCGTTTTCGGCAGATATAGAAATTCTGGACCACAAAACCACCGACTTTCCAACAACTCGCTCGGAAATGCTCCTCTGGATATGATGTCAGCTGGATTCTGTTTAGAGCCAACATGTTTCCAAACTGCTGCCGGCAGCTCGCTTTGTATTTTAGATACTCGATTAGCTACAAAAACTTCCCATGTAGACGGATGTGCAGACAACCAACATAGCACTATTTCTGAATCTGTCCACAGAAAAATTTCCTCAACTAGCTATATGGACTAAGTTTGGCATAATGTTAACAAGAAGCGCCACCAACAGCTCCGCAGCGCACAATTCTAACCTAGGAATGCTTTCGGTTTTAATTGGAGCAACTCGAGACTTTGCACTCAATAATTGACAGTGCACTTGGTCCAATTCATCTACTGTTCGTATGTAGATACAACATCCGTAGGCGCGCAATGATGCATCCGCGAATCCGTGGATTTGTACTGACCTGGGTTGTGGAGTTAGTACATATCGTGGAATCCTAATACCCTTCAGTTCTTTAAGCCGACTTCGAAACAATTCCCACTCGCTAAAGACTCTAGCTTGGACCGATTCATCCCAGTTAACCTTTTTTACCCACAGATTCTGTACGATAATCTTACCCTTTACAATTACGGGGTTAATTAAACCTAACGGATCGAAAAGCGTGGACAACTACGCTAGAATGACACGCTTAGTAATATTCTTCGCGAATTGTATTGCTGGAACCATATACTGCAGCTGATCACTTTGGGGGTTCCACTTGATTCCTAACGTCTTTATGATGTCAGCGTCATTGATTCGTAGTGGAATTTCCCTCTGGTTTTCTGGTATGCGTCCGAGTTGTAGTTTCTCGTTTGTCCACCACTTCCGCAACTCAAATCCCGCTTCTTGAAGAATGGTACTGACTTCTGTGTATATGTTTAAGATTTCTTCTGCAGAATCTCCTCCACTTATGAGGTCATCCATATAAAAATCATCCCTCAATACCTTTGCCCCCAAGGGAAACTTCATGGTGTTGCTATCTGCTAGCATCTTTAAACAGAGCGTTGCTTGAAAAGGCGCAGACGTTGTTCCATACGTAACCGTCTTCAACTGATATCCCTGTAGGTCATCCGTGGCTTTATTCCTCCAAACTATGCACTGGTACTTCCTATCGCCTTCCTCAACTCGTATTTGCCGATACATCTTAGCAATATCTGCTGTTATGGCGTACTTGTATAATCGAAAGCGTATAATTATGGAGAACAACGAATCTTGGATGACTGGACCCTTTAGCAACACCTCATTCAACGAAATATTTGATGATGTGGGGCAACTACAATCAAACACTACTCTAAGTTTCGTCGACGACGATTCTGGCCTAAGTACACATTGATGTGGGCAAAAATACTTCATTTGGTCTAATTGATGTTGAGAAATTTTATCCATGTGACCTAACTTTTCATACTCTTCCATGAATTCGCAATATTTTGCCTTAATTTCTGGATTTTTATCCAACCTTTTTTCTAATGAAAAGAATCTTTTCTTTGCAATGCCGAGCGATTCTCCTAACACTTCCGGATTATCCTTAAATGGCAGTTTAACCACAAATCTACCGTTCTCTCCTCGCTCTACTGTGTTTAAAAAGTGTTGTTCACAGCGTTCTTCATCAGGTATAAGGAAATTTTTCATTGACTCCACTCTTTCTATTTTCCAAAAGTTTTCTACCAATTTATTCAAATTGGCATCTTCCGTTTGCCCGTGACCACTTACCAAACATACACTTGCGTTCGGTACCAACGAAAGGTCATATCTCCCAGATACTACCCAACCAAACCAAGTTTTCTGCAGAGTGCTTCGGCCATCTAACTTAATCTGCCCAATAGACAACAACTCGAAAAAGCATTCAGCTCCGATCAGCATATCTATTCTAGAAGCTTTGTTGAAATTGGGATCGGCTAGAACTATATTTTTTGGAATATCCCAACTATCAATAGCGAATGATCGAGTTGGCTGTAGATCGGTAATGTTCTTGATGACAAGTAATTCCAGATCTGTTTTGAACTCGGAAATCCTCGACTTGCAAGTCGCATGTGTAACATATCTGATTTTTGATAGCTCATTCCCTATTCCACTTATTTGCATCTCCGTTTTGCTTTTTACAAGTCTTAACCTTTGAGCCATATCAGTTACAAAATTTAACTGCGATGCAGAATCCAAGATGGCACGTACCGGGTGATAACTTCCTAAATGATCTCTAACCTCAACTACTGCCGTCGCTAATATCACTTGATTTCCTGTACTTCCCAGTAATACGGATAAAGGCGATGTATTTTGCTCACCGTTTGGCCCAGAAGTAAGTGCAATGTTCGGCTCCGTAATGGGAGCAAACCTATGTAGTAGGTGGTGGTGGGGTAGAGAACAAATACTGCATTTCGTTTGAGAGCAACGCCTCACCGAATGCCCTACTTCTAAGCAATTTATGCAGAGCATCAATCTTTTGGTTTCTTGAAATCGCCTAGAAACTGGTAGGCTTTGAAATTCTCTACAACTATCAGCTTTGAGACCATTTGATTTGCAATATGGACATTGAACCTGATGCACAGCTAACGCAATGGATCTAATTTGTCGACTATGACCTTCATTACCCCCGCGCCCACGTACACGACGATCGTTTCGAGCACTTGAAGTTGGTAATGCATTCTCCGAAAGCAGTGTTTTGGCTTCTTTCGCTTCCATTATTCTACACCGGTGATCCAGAAACTTCGTGAATTCATCCCATGACGGCAGTTCATTATAATCAAATCTATCTTGCCATTTAGCTTGCGTTTCTGGATCCACTCTATCTAACGCAAGAGATATGAGTATGGCATTGGTAATATCCTGATAGCTACCTATCGACAACATAGCTGTAAGATGTGTGTTAAAACTATCCTCCAGGTTTCTTAGAGAGAAAGCAGTGGCCTTGGAAACTTTCGGAACCTCAAGTAACAAGTTAATATGTTCTTGGAAGATTAAACACTTGTTATCAAACCTCTTCTCTAATCTTTCTAATGCCTTACGATAGTTTGTACCTCTAAGCTCAAATTCTTTCACCGCTCCTAACGCTGCCCCAGACAAACATCGTTTTAAATAATTAAATTTTTGCAAATTATCCAGTGAATCATTATTGTCGACTAGGCTTTTGAACAACCCAATGAAATTAGGATACTCTGAGAATTTGCCCGAGAAATTTGGTAGCTTAATCTGTTCTAATCTTGAATAAGAAGCTGGCTGATGATGAAGAAATGTGGCATCCAGACTATCAACGGCTGAGGAACTTCCCTTTACTTCTGCCTTCCGTTCGAGAATCTTAGCCTTTGTGAAAACGTACATCTCTTCTATTTCCCCTCTAAAAGCATCATTTGCCATTTCCTCCTCCTTTATACCAAGTCTCTCTATAGATCTTTGGACAATTCCTGCTTGCTCGTATTTTATACGATACGTATTTTATACGATTCAAAAATCTCCAAGCGACAATCTAATTCTGTTGCGGATAACGATTCACCTTTGGCGGCAATAAAGTTTTTTATGCGCGTTAAACTTCCCTTTGTTGAGGCTCTCAAAGCTTTTAGCTCCGACAAATTTTTCTCCCCCTTTGCAGATGATTCACCCACTAGAATATCTGATTCCTGCTCCATATTGAGGTTTGAATTGGCGATTTTTAACGATTTGCTAATGCTGCCTTTTGCAATGAATGAAAGGGCGAGAGACTATGTAAGCGGAATTGTATCAACAATGATCAATATATCAAATCCCTATGCTTACAAACGACAATTTCTCCTAACCTCCCAATACAACAACTATGCAAAAGTAATTAAATTACGCGCAGCAACTAAGTTCTCAGCAACACGCTAACCCACAATCCACACAGCAACAATCTTCACAAACGCAACAACTTGCACAAAGCTTTTCACCTTTCCTCTTTACTTGAGCAATACCATCCACACCAGCAAGCTAAGTAATTTGAATGCTCTTTTTTCCGCTCGTCTATAGAATCCCGCTACGCATTCACAGTTTCCTCTCGTTGATGACGTAGTTTTGCCTGTGACAAAAAAAGCTTTAATTTGGTTTTTTACTGGGCCTTTACCAATTGTAGATGATGATGCGATGTTCCACAGATTTCAATGTGTCTCATCTGACAGCTTTTTCCGGCCAATTTAAATTGGTACACTTCAAAAAATTGAGTGGAGGAAATTGATTTTTATTTTTTACACTATCGAGAACAAGATTATCTTCAACCGCTTATGCAAGTGCGAAAATATAATTCAAAGCTATTATGTTGGGGGAAATCTAAAGATTTCCCGGGTTTCGGCACCAAAATGTTTAATCGCAATAGTTTTTGCGACCTTTCGACTATAAAAAATGTCTTCCCGATTTGTCCGATGGTTTCGATTAAGAAAAATAAAACTACTCTTTCTTAAAAAACGTTATAACTCTTCAACTTTTTATTGTTAGGTCTCAACAAGCGACTAGACGGTTTTACAATCCAACTCCGAATCCTCGGCCGTACTTTCTCCTGACCAGTTGTGCCTCTGTTTCACTTCCAGAGTATCTTTCGCCGGAATCCACAGGGACTGAGTACCAGAACTTCAACAATGCCTCCCGCATTCACAATAAACATGCTTGTTTTAAAAATAATCGCTCTAAGTATTTTTTATACAAAGTTCAAGAAAAAATACTTCATTTACAAATATGTTTGAAATAAAACAACAACAACAATTAACAGACCCACATACCGAGAATGAAAAGTTTTTCGGTTTCGACAATGCAAGTGCCATTCATGGATAATGGCTGAGTATTTAAATTTCGCTTTAGCGACATCAGACAGCATTGTGTTTTGGAAGCATTAAATTCCACTCTGTTGGTAGTTCCCCAGTTGGTTATGCTGTCAATATCGGAATTTAATGAGCTTAACATACGCTGCCGTTCCCGTTCTACGTCCGATGAGCAGGAACGTGAGTCCGGAAACGAATATGAAAAGCAGAGAGTACTGTCGTCACCAAAGGAATATATTGCATTAGAAGTGGCAGACAAAAGATAGTTGATGAAAATTAAAAAGAGTGTCGGAGACAGAACGGAGTCCTGGGGCACACCAGCATTTATTTTGTGAATATCAGACGTGAAACCGTCCAAGACAACTTGAATTGAACGTTCCGAAAGGTAATTTCTAATCCATTGAAGAAGAGAGTCGTCGATCCCAAATTCACGCATTTTCGACAAAAGAGCCTGATGCCAAACTCTGTCAAATGCCTTAGAAATATCAAGAGCAACTATCTTGCTTTCGCCAGGTTAATGTACACTTTGGTTTCATTTTTCGGTGAGACATGCAATCAAATCACCAGTGGACCTGTTGCTATGAAAATCAAACTGGCGGTCATTGAGAAGTTTTCGTGTTTCGAAATATTTCATGAGCTGACGATTTATCAGCGTTTCCATGACCTTGGAAAGAAGGGACGTAAGTGCAATGGGCCTGTAGGAGGAGAGAGAAGCAGATTCGCCTTTTTTAGGGACGGGCTGGACAAATGCTGTTTTCCATCTGCTCGGAAAGAGTCCTAAAGAGTAGGATTGATGAAAAAGCTTACGCAGTGTTTTTACCAGCGTGGAAGAACACCTCTTCAGAAGAAGGGGAGATATACCTTCTGGACAAGTGAATTTATGTATGTTAAGATCTCAAGTTTAGGCGGAGACAAAGCACAATCTGGAAGTGTTGAGCTGGCCGCAAAGTGCGCAGCTAGCAGATTGGCTTTGTCTAAAGAGCTGACAGCTGGAATGTCATTATAGATGGGTGTTGGGATGGAGGAAGAGGCAGAATTACTGATGTTTTTGACAAACGACCAAAAGCTTTTACTACCTTTGGGACATTGTAGTATATTTTGCCTCAACTTTTGGTCGTATTGGAATTTCACACGCTTGTGAAAGGCGTTGCAGTCATTCCTGGCTCGTTTAAACTTTCTTCGGTTTTCCTGTGTTGGGTTGGTCTTGTAAGACCGAAAAAAACATTTCTCTATCCCTGATAGCCTCTTTACAGCTCGAGTGGTACCATGCCTTTTCTTTTGGTTTGATACTCTTCATCCGATGAGGGATATAGGATCTCATTCCAAAGGAAACATAAAGACCAGTTAAAATTCCTAAAGAAGCTGTTAAGTCCGCTCCAATTGGCTTTCTCGTATTGCCATGACGAACGCCTCATCGAAAATTGGAACTTTAGAATGGACAATGTTAGCTGCAGTTACTTCCAACTTTAGAAATAAATAATCTTCATAAAATAAATATAAAGAATTGTTCCTTTGCATGGTAATAAAGCCTACCCGATAAGGTTGAATTTTTTGATTGTGTTTTTTTTTTATTTGAAAAAAGTACCTCTAAAAGAATCACCCTTTACTATGTACCTTTGGTAGAAAAATCGTGCTCATCTTGGCGGTTCGATTGCTGCGTTAATGTGTCCGCAAACACTCTGAACTCCATTGCTGTCCAAATATGGTGATAATTTGTAAATTGGGCTGGACTTATCTACAGGTCTACGCTCATCGATTTTCAAATCACTGTTTCTCTTTATAGCAACAATTTCGTCGTGATGTATGTCGTGCTGAGCTTGGCGGTATAGATAGTTTTCAGCTTCTTAATATTATTTCTTTGTCGGTCTGTCAGAGTGTCGGTCCGCTTTGAGATATCTTTAAATTTTAGTTCTAGCGTTCCAGGTGAAATGAAATGCAAACCCTTGTGTACAAGTGAACTTCTTCCTCAAAAAGCTTGAGGTTCAACAGGAGCCAACTTATTTTCTACACAATTAAAAAAACACAGATGATCTTAGTTCTTCAGAGGTTGTTTGAACATCACTTAGCTTTCCATCCTCATTAGCACAACCACAAACCAACGGCTACATGCATTAAAGTCAGGAAGCTTCTGCCACTTAGTCGCATCATGACTGACATTCAGTTTTGTCGGAAAACATATATCTCTGCTGACTGTAGAATTTCGCTTACTCTGAGGCCGACGAATTGGCAATAGTTTCGATGGTCTGACTTAATCCTGGAGAGAAAGATTTTCGAATCCGACCACTAAATTGCTTTTCAAAATTTGTCGACGGTCATACGTCTTTGATGTTGTTTGCCTGCCGTACTCTTGATCGACGTTAGTCTAAGTGGTGCGACTCCTCGAGTCCGCACTCCACGAGATTTCCCTTTGTCACTCTGATATACGCGACGGACGCAAAGGTATTTATGCTAAAATCTTCAAATATATGCAGTTGCAGTGTATCATGCTCACCAAACCTTTTTTGTTTTTAAATAACGTCTCGGACTCGGTGATCGGCTCATCCTATCCACATTTCGAGCGCCAAATTTATTGCATAAGAATTTTTAAGTACACCAGGAAATTTTTGATCAATCCAAGTGGGTCGAAAACTGTCAGTGAAACTTGCAACACTTCTCGTTTCGTTGAATGAAGATCGTCATTTACGAGTAGTACTTAACTCAAAGGTGCTTTTGATGAAAGTGCATTTGCAAAGATTTCAGTTGAAATTTACCGCTATATACCCAGAACCCTTTCTGTGGTATTCTCTGTACTTATGTTTACATCCTTCTTTTATTCTGATCGTTTTTCACCAAGCGCTTCACCACATGCATGGATGAACCGCACTTCTTTTGCAAGATATACAGCTTTCTCTTCGGTGTCCACGATCTCCAGCATATCGTCCACAGTAGATGTAACTGCTCTTGGATATTGCCCTGCGAACTCCTGCACATTTTTTTATTTTTAACGAATTGAGCGCTGTTTGGTGAGCACGAGGTCAGGGTCAGGACTCCAAAGAAGCATCAGTGAATGCTGGTCTTCTTGGTGAATTTGGTGAAACATTTCCCTAATATCTGCACAGATAGCGATTAATTTTTCTGAAGATGGTACAAGAGAGATGGCAGCAATGCAAGACGAATTTAACAAAGATGAGGAGTGTTTCAAGTGCACTACAAAAAAGTTGCTTAAATTGAGTACTGAAAAGACAAAAGCTGGTATTTTAGATAATCCTCAGATCAGAAAATTAACAAATGATTCAAATTTCAGCCATTGCATGACACCTGTTGAAAAATCTGGGTGGAATGAATTCGTTTGGGTAGTGAACAATGAACTTGGGAAATAAAAAGCCAACCGACTACCCTCAACACATTGAGCAACTAGCAGTTTCAGCAACTTGGATGCAATATGAGCAGTAGGTTACATGTCCTCTTCAGTCATTTAGATCGTTTTCCAGAAAATCTGGGTGATTCAAGCGAAGAGCAAGGAGAACGATTCCACCAGGACATTCGTACTATGAAAGAACGATATCAGCGTTACTGCAATGCAAATAAGATAGCTATTATTGCTGGAGAATTCAGAGTAATTTTTTCTTTATGCAAGAAAGTCGAATAAAGGAAAAGTTTTATTCAAATTAATTTTGTGTAATAAAAGATTTTAGCATGAGAACTGATATTATTTTTTGTGAAAATTTCGTTCCTTCATATCTCAATAACTAGAGCCGCTATTGGCAAAGGGACTTTAAATTTGAAATCAGCGAGGCAAATAGATGATGAGTGAGCAAATAAAGATGAGTAGAAATGGAGCCCAGATTACTCAACCAAAGGTGCAATCTTTCCAGATTTTTTTTTAAAGTCATTTAAAACATTTTCGCACCAAGGACATCGAACAAACTGTCTTTCGTGCTACGGTCGTCCTCCTCTTTGGTAGAGATATGAATGTCTCGGAAGAAAACTCCTTATAGACGTGAGCACAGACACCACATCTAATGCGATCCGAGTGATGATGAACAAATACAGAATATGAGAAGTGAATGTGACATTGTGTTCCAACGAGTAGAGCTACTATAGAGGCAATTAACTCACATCCAACTATAACCAATCTGATGTTCCATGACTGCATACAAAAAACCTTTAGCTCTCTTTGGGGCTTATATGAGTCAATGTACTGCTTCCTTTCTAGTTTTAATGCAACGTTTTGGAATTTATAGAAGTTTCCAAAGCCGAATGTCCAGCAATAAAATATTCTCCATTGAAATAATAACAACAACAATATCAAACAATACAAGTAAAATATGTTCTACAAGATAACAGGTTTTTAATTTATTCAATTAATTTAACAGAATTCACGCGCACATGCCAAGTCTTAATTTTTTCTAAAAACGATGACTACCACGTCCAAAAGTACGACCTTGTTGTCCACCAAGGCCACCTTGTCCTCGGCGTCCTCCGAAAGAATGACCACCATGTCTCTGGGCAGCGGCCAGTGTGACCAGAAGAAGAGCAACAAAAATAGACAAGAATTTCATTTTTTTTTTGTTTTTCCTTTTCTAATTATTAGATTTGTAAACGGTGCTTGTTTCAAGACAGCCAAAACTTTATGCAAACCCTAATTTACAGACTTCAACTTTTATACTAAAAAATCATGAAAATCATGTGAAAATCATTTAGCAGATTACAAGAGCTGGTGCATTCCATGCTTTGCAATTTCCATAATTCCCCGAATGGAGCAATTAAAACGTCAATGAAACGAAAGCAAATCACCGGACGAAATTTGACCCTGCTGATAAAAAAAAATCACAAATGTAGTAAATAGAAAAATTGTCCCCCTAATCAGTTGGAAGAAACTTGTAATAACTGCTGAGGTATTCCCCCTCAAAGGTCGCATAAAAAAGCGAAATCTCAGTGAATCCTATCCGAACAAACAGACATGAGAGACGAAATCTTAGGGCCATTCTAGGTAAGACGCAAATCTGTGCCATAAATGAATATCTGGACAATAGTGGATTTACCAGGGAGAAGGTGTCACGTGACTTTACAAATTGCTAGGAGCACGATCTTGAACACGGCGTTGAGCTGCTAATATTTCCTAAGTTGGGGCATATCATAGATTTTTTTTTGTTACTAAAGAAGCTCAAAATCTCGAAAGACACTGAGGGGATGGAAAACAACAGTAGTGCGAGACTCTAATCGCACTAAAAACACTTCCTTAATGATGACCAATCAAGGAAAGATCGACCGATGATTTTATTTTCAACGTCCACTTGGGTTTGAGAAGGTATTATAATGTAAATACGGGTTCTCATAATTGTCGGATTATAAGTTCGTGAGGTTTACTTCTTCTTAATCTACGAATATTGTTTTCTTGTTTTTTTAAAGAACTTAACACTCAAGTGGGTATGAATCCATTTGTAATCCTCAGCATGTTTTAAGTTTTTTGGAAAATGGGATAGAGAGAGAAAGAAAGATATTTGGCCGCAGTGGTTATTTCGTTTCGTTCCATGGGTGGCATCCAAAATTTAATGCGGAGACTAAATTCTTAGTGCAAGTTGGCTTGTTGTTGATTTCTAGTCAGCTACTCATCCTACTTGGTTTTCGCTAACTGAAAAAAAAATAATGTTATTCGGTCGAGACTGGGATTCGAACACCGAACCTTCCGATTTGGAACACAGTCCAGTACCACTTGAGCCACGGCCATCCACGTACACATGCATCTGAAGGCGCTCGTTGTGACGAATTGTGTATTTTGTAATTACTTCCGTTACAAGATCAATCAGCAAATCACGATGCTCAGCAAGTCTCTATTTCTAGTATGCCATGGGGCATTTACTATTGCCGAGGGACTTTGTTTTGAAATGTTTGTATAATTTGTACATTCGTTGTTTTTTTATACAACCGTATAATCGAATACCATGTGTCCAAACAGGTTTTAGTATCTGATTAAATAATAAGATTTTATTCTCAGTGGAGGTCCTGAATTAAATCCTGACAACCAATAAAATTTTCTTTATCTAATATTCAGCTCTTCTAGTTTCTATTTCACATGTTCCTTCTATCTCACCTAGATGTGTTGGAAAACGGAACTACTTGAGCATTAAGAACTGTTGCGTTGGCCAAGCATACATCGGTTGATAGGAGTGTGGCTATCCTTGTATCATTCGTATGTGGTATGTCACTAGTATATAATAAATATAGAAAACTTTCCTGTGGAATTTCTGTTTATATTTCTTTAAGTTCAGAATACGCTGAGCCAAAGCGATCGGTAAAGAATCTATTTGATATTTAATATTTAAGTATCTCATAGTATTGTCTAGGTAGACTCCTATCCCTATGCCACTATCTTTATTTTCATATCATGTAACGGTATCAGTGGGCATCGTTCAGTTTTTCCTTCACGAACCGTTCCGGTAACTTTATAAGTGGTGGCCGCGGTAAGTACTATGTTACATTGAAAATTAATTTAAAGCCCTTGGAGATGGAATTGGTTTTCGGGGTAGAGATTTCCGTCACAAATTACGAAACGTTTAAGATGCATTGGCCCAATGCCAAAATACTGCCTACAAAAGTTATGCTTAAAATATATAACCATTTAGTATTTCCTGCTTATGGTAGATCAGAAGTACAAGTTCAATAGGATAACCAGGTCTTTTATAAAATCAAGGCCGGTACCATATGCAATTCGCCCTTTAATTAAGTTAGACAGATTATAGGAATGTGGTATTATTGAAAAAATTGCACAATCGAACGGAATATTTCAACCCTGGGATGAACACTTGCCTCTAACAAGTTCGGAGATAGCCAAAGAAACAAAAAGTGACAAGGAGTTGGTTTCTCTTTGGATCCTTTTACAGAGCGGAGCCAGTTTGAAGAACACATCCTACAATCAAATGAGGAATGAACTCATAATACATGAAGGATTTATTTACCAGGGATTACGAATTATAATTCCCCATTCGATGCAGAGACGAGTTTTGAACGAGTTACATGCAACGCACATCGGTGTCGTCAAAATGAAATCTTTGACTAGAAGTTACTGCTATTGGACGGGGATCGATCACGATATCGAAAATTTAGTGAAAAGCTATCGGGAAGGAACCACCAAAGATGTCATCGCACCCCTGGAGAATTCCTTCCCAACCATTGCAACGGTTACATATAGACTTGGCTGGACCATTCATGGAACGATACTTCTTTATAGTGGTGGATCACTAGTTTTTATACCATACGCGCGATGAAGGAACTTTTTGCGAGATTTGGTATACCTCAGACTGGTGTTTCAAGACTTTTTGAAGTCTAACAACATTGTTCACAAGCTCACTTCAACCGCACATCCATCAACAAACGGACAAGCAGAGCGGTACGTTCTAATCTTGAACAATGGGTTACGGTCTTAAATGATCCAGGGGACCTGTATACAAAGCTACAAGGTCTACTGATGCAATATCAAAAGACAGAAACTCGACAACGGGCAGGAGTCCGGACAAAAGAAATCGAGGATTGCAAACTGAGTTCGGTGACTTAGTACAAGTCCGTTATTACCAAAGTAAGGAGTGCAAATGGAAGTTCGGTAGGATTTCTGATAGGATCGGCCATTTACACTACATCGTTGATGTGGATGGAGTTCCATTCCGAAGACATATTGACCAGATGAGAGCAACTAGAGTTGAAAATAATACTTCGAAGTATTTTTCCAAATCTCTTCCAATAGATCCTGAAGCCAGCACCAATTTGGAGGAGAAGGAAATTCCTGCAGTTACTATGGGAGAGCTACCACAAGGCACCGACCGGAGCAGCCGATTCACAAGAATCGTCACTGAAAGCAAAACCAACTCCTTCAACACTAGTGCCAAACAAAGCAGTGAATCGACAACTCAACAACCAACTGGAACCGATGAGGTCTAGCAGGATACCTCGTCAAGTAATTCCCTATCAACACAAACATTAATGAGGAAAAGACTGTTAGACATTCAAGACAACAAGCATTCTTTCACATTAAATCTATTGTAACGCAGACGTTAAATTCTTTATCTGTCATGATGATACCAATCATCTGAATTGACATTGAAATAAAAGACCCTTCATATTGGATTATTATCGAGGTCTTTCTTTTTTGCTTATACCATTTCCGATCTTTCTTTACGTTCCTAGTGAATATTCAATAAAACACCACCCTCTTTCCCAAGGGTTCTTGAAGGTTTCCTTCTTTTTTGCCAGCATAGATTTCCATCTTATACGGAAAACCACTTAAAGAACAAATCATCCATATTTTGAAACCATACCTTATTGGCTTACCACGAATGAACATTTTGCAAAAACATAAGGTTGCTATGAGACACGCCATATTTTTTCAGTTGGCGATTTAGTTCGTCATATAAAGGCTGAATTTTTCCTCATTTGTCACCTTCTCTCAGAGTGGTATTGTCCATGACGTGAAAATTCCTTTTCTGCTCCTTGAATCGATTTCGGGGCATAGCAGTCGGAACAACTGAGACTTGAACATCCTACTGCGGATTTTCAGTAGGCTTTTGCCTACTGGTATCCACTCAATAACAGTATGCTAAAAAACTGTGCTATATCGTTCCAGTCAACTTACATGGTGTTTCCATGCTGTGAAGCATAAATTGTTGTCATTTCAGCCGAATATTCTAAATATTCTCGCGATACAAACTCGAAAAATAGCTGAAGTGTGACCAAATTTCTGAATTGATTTGAAATATCAACCACAGGTTTTCGACGAATTTTGTTGAAAAACTTCGAACTTTTCTTTTCATTTCGGCGCATTATCCTCAGATTTTTTGTCACTTTTTCTCTTTTTATCCTTTTGCTGATTTCCTTGACTTCCGCTTTGAATAACAACTTGTGGCGCTTCCATTGTTCCGGTTTGAGTTATGTTTTCCTGTGTTGTGTTGGTAAATCTGTTGTGGACATTCCCTCTAAATCTTAGCGTCATAGCTTGACATTTGCAAAAGTTACGTAGCCAAGAGTACATCTATCTCCGTGTGTGTTGGCGAGTTTTTACAATTTTAGAAGTGGATTTAAATTTGCAACAACGAACTTGTATTAGATTTTGCGTAAAAAACGGATTTAATGGTGCGCGAACGTTGGAAATATTGCAAAAGTGTTTCGGCAACGATTCTCTAGAGAAAACGGTCATTTACCAGTGGCACGAGCGGTTCAAAAGTGGTCGTGAGTCAATCGAAGATGATGAACGCAGTGGCAGACGATCGACATTGAAAACTAATGAAAACATTGCTGGAATAAAAGAAATGTTGGTCAATAACCGCAAATTAACCATTAGAGGAAAAGCGGAGGACTTGAACATTGCCTATGGATCCGTCCAAGACATATTGGTTAATGATTTAGGTTTCCGTCGTGCAGCAGCAAAGTTTGTGCCAATAGTAGTTCTTTCACTTCTTCTGATATTTTGGTGTTAATAAAATTTAATACGGAACTGCAAACCTCATTCGGTCCTCTCCTGGCTTCTCCTTCAGCGTAAGTATAAAACACTGAAAACGTATAGCCAAAATAGAACGTTTCCTGAACGTTCATTAGTGGGAGGGGAAGATTTAGCATGTAGTCGAAGACAATAGCTATTACATCTGTTCTTGATTTGGATATTCAGAAGTTGAGCAAACATCGACTTGTGGCCTCCCAAACTTATAACCATAATTGTCCTTAAAAAAATTTCAAATAAAATTCATATTTTACAGTCCCTCTTAAATCTGGGTAAAGGTCAATTAAGTTAGACGCTAAGTAGGATACCGGAAAAGTTTTGTAATGCGCCTCTTTTTTCGGAAATGAATCAATATGATACATTATTTTTGAAATTGTATTTTCATTGAGAGAATGCACACGATTAGAATGTTTGCCCCTCATGTCTATAGGCAATTTGGAACTCTCGATAAGATGGCATAAACGGTACACTGCTTTTGAAGAAATGGCATGCAATCTTAAAAATGCTTTCCGACAATAAATTACTCCTCCGGAGCTTTTAATGGCAAAATACTTATAAATATGAGGCTGGAATTTCTTGTGAAGATTCCGATGACAATCGATGCCTTGCGAATTCATGCTTTTCAATCAATCCCATTAAATATGTGTCATTTTAATTTTTTGGACGTCCGCTGTACACCGTTTCAATAATTAATTGCTTATCTTTAGTTGAAAACGCACTCATGGACTTTTATTTTTTGCAATTGCAGTCTGGTCCCGTTATTTTTTTTCCACGAACTTACCTCTGTGGTTTAGAAATTCTTCGCCTCTCTGTCGGGCTAACTTTTCCTTTTCCCAGCGATGTTCTTCCTTGTTCATACGACACCGCTTCATCACTACACATTTTCAATATGAGTTTGTATTATATTTTTATTAAGAACTCAAAACTGAAGACTCAATACAACTCAAGCTACGCTTCGATAAAAACCTAGGATGTACGAGTACAATAATGGTAATTTGCAACTTCTCTAAAAAGCATAGCAAACTATAAGATTTAAAAATTCAAAATAAAAAAATAACCGTCAACAGAAAATTTTTATTTAAAAATTTCGACTCAACGAAAATTTGTTTTCTCGTTTTCCAGCACAAGTTTCATTTCAATATTTTCTTTTTAAAGCTCATTAAATGCGCCATCGAAATATCTGCATTTTGGCATTTTTAGTTCAATTTAGCATGTTTTTGGAATGTTTTCGTTTCTCCACTCACCGGTTCGTACGTTAATAAACAAAACTGCCGTATTCGGCCTTATGAGCAACCCCAGGCAGTACAAGAGCTGTCAATGCACGCCGCACTGTTTGGTGTAGTTTATAGTCCGGCGGAATTAGTAGCCCGTATTTTTTCAAAGATGACAGTGAAAACAAAGTTACCGTCAATGGTGCTCGCTATCGTTCAATGATTTCGAACTTATTTTTGCCCAAAATGCACCTGTTCGACATATGGTTCCGGCAAGACAGCTCTACATGCCACACACAACGCAAATCGATGGACCAATCGAAAAATGTGTTCGCTGACCAATTTATTTCTCGTTTTGGACCAGCCGGCCAGCTAGATCGTGCGACTTGACGCCTTTGGCTATTTTTTTGGGGGTTACGTCAAATCACTCATCTGCCGATAAGGTATCGTGATTTGCACCCTTGGAAGACAACGTCTTGTAAGCGAGATATCTGCCAATATGCTCGAAAAATTTATTCAAAATTGTACTCTCCGTATGGACCACTTAAAACGTAGTCATGGTAGCCTTGGTAGCGGCAAGTACATTTGGAAATGAAGTTTTGATTGCCAAAAAAGGCGCAATCTTTCCAACTTTGCATTTATGTCATTCAGAACGATTTCGCGCTAAGGAGATTGCTACTTTTGTGCTACGGTCCTCCTCTTTGGTAGATACATGAATGTCTCGGAAGAAAACGCCTTATAGACGTAAGCACAGACACCACATCTAATGCGATCCGAGTGATGATGGACAAATACAGAATCTGAGAAGTGAATGTGACATAGTATTCCAACAAGTTGAGTTACTATAGAGACAATTAACTCACGTCCAGCTATAACCAATCTGATGTTCCATGACTGCATACAAAAACCTTTAGCTCTCTTTGAACGTTTTGAAATTTATAGAAGTTGCCATGGCCGAACGCCCAGCAATAAAATATTCTCCATTGAAATAATAACAACAACAATATCAAACAAAACAACTAAAATATGTTCTACAAGATAACAGGTTTTTATTTTATTCAATTAATTTAACAGAATTCACGCGCACATGCCAAGTCTTAATTTTTTCTAAAAACGATGACTACCACGTCCAAAAGTACGACCTTGTTGTCCACCAAGGCCACCTTGTCCTCGGCGTCCTCCGAAAGAATGACCACCATGTCTCTGGGCAGCGGCCAGTGTGACCAGAAGAAGAGCAACGAAAATAGACAAGAATTTCATTTTATTTTTGTTTTTCCTTTTCTAATTATTAGATTTGTAAACGGTGCTTGTTTCAAGACAGCCAAAACTTTATGCAAACCCTAATTTACAGACTTCAACTTTTATACTAAAAAATCATGAAAATCATGTGAAAATCATTTAGCAGATTACAAGAGCTGGTGCATTCCATGCTTTGCAATTTCCATAATTCCCCGAATGGAGCAATTAAAACGTCAATGAAACGAAAGCAAATCACCGGACGAAATTTGACCCTGCTGATAAAAAAAAAAATCACAAATGCAGTAAGTAGAAAAATTGTCCCCCTAATCAGTTGGAAGAAACAGTTGAAGAAACTGAGGTATTCCCCCCCCAAGGTTGAATAAAAAAGCGAAATCTCGGGAATCCCTCCCGAACAAACAGACAGGAGAGATACACTTACGGCAATTCCAGGAAAAGCTCCAATATGTGCCATAGATGAATATCTGGACAATAGTGGATTTACCTGGGAGAAGGTGTCACGTTCCTTCACAATTCGCTATGAACAGGACACTGAGCGGCTAGAAACCCACAATAGCGTGGGGCTATATCCGCACTAAAACCACCTCCTTAATCATGTCCAACCAAGCACAGATCGGCTGATGATTTTATTTTCAACAGTCAGTTGGGTTTGAGAAGGTATAGGGTATTCCAAAAAGGACTTGACAACTTTTTTTTTAAATAAAACGCAAACCATTTGAGATATTTCAAAAACTTTATTATCGGCTTGAAGAACTATCAAAACATTTATGACCCAATTTTCAACGACTCGGCCACACATTTCGGCCGAAACGGCCGCTATTTCGCATTCAATGTCATCGTCGGCGTGTTGGCATAAGCCAATGACTTAACGTAGCCCCACAGAAAATAGTCAAGCGGCGTTAAATCACACGAACGAGGCGGCCAATCGACTGGCCCATGTCTTGAGATAACACGCTCACCATACTTACTCTTCAATAAGTCGATTGTACCGTGTGCTGTGTGGCTTGCGGCACCATCCTGTTGATACCACATGTCGTTCAAGTCCATATCCTCCAATTCGGGCCAAAAATAATCGGTGATCATGGCGTGATAACGCTGACCATTCACAACGTGAATCGTAACGTGACGATCGTTATCGTCGACGAAAAAATATGGCCCAATAACGCCGCCGGCATGCAAACCGCACCAAACAGTTATTTTTTGTGGATGAAGTGGTGATTCACGAAGCACATGTGGATTTTCACCCGACCAGTAACGCATATTTTGCTTATTGACGAACCCATTGAGCCAAAAATGAGCTTCGTCACTGAAGATGATTTTGCGATGAAATTCATCATCTTGGCGCATCTTCTCCAGAACCCAATCGGAGAACGTTCGTCGCTTCAAATGGTCCATCGGCTTCAATTCTTGAGTCAGCTTGATCTTGTACGGGTGTAAACCAAGATTCTTACGCAAAATACTCCATAATGTGGTCTGAGCGATGCCCAATTCTTGAGAACGCCGTGGAATTGACTGATTTGGATCGTTTGCTACGGACGCCTTGAAGGCAGCGATATTTTCGACACTTCGACCAACCCGTTGTCTCACTGACATCACACAACGAATACGTAGACTCAAATTTTTGCACTAAACTTGTTATTGCCTGTCTACTAGGGCGAGAATTATGACCGAAAATTGGAGTTAACGCTCTTAAAGTTGCAGTCACCGACTCCCAATTTCGGAAGAAAATTTTTATAATTTGCAGACGTTGCTCGTTCGTGTTCATGATGAAAATGTTGAATTTACTGAATAAATTGACAGTGACAGTTTGATGATTAGTGAAAGAGTGCGTTCACAAATTAAATACAAAGTTGTCAAGTCCCTATTGGAAAACCCTTTATTTGTCTATCTGTTAAGTTGACAGCTATGTTATATGGTCAATCAGTGTTGATGATCCTCGATTGAGATCAACCCTTGTATCTTTTTTATACTATAATATTAATTAAACCATTGAGTGCCAACATTTCTAAGTATATAGTTTTTCGCGTGAATTTGATCATGATCCTGAATATTGTTGCGAAAACTCAGAAACAGCACCAGAAAAAGGAAACAACAAAGAAAACAAAAGAAAAAGAAAACCTCTCGGGAACCAGACACATTTTGACTTTTGACAAAGAAAGAAGAAAAAAAGAAGACCACGTTTGTTTTCTGTGAAAATCAAATTTTTAAGATTAAAAATCCAATAAATTTGTTAACGTAGATTCTTTTCTTTTTTTTGGTTTTGTTCATTAAGCGAACGTTTCGCTACAATATTAATGTTCATGTCACCCATTAACACCATATCTCTATTTTTTTGTCTTGCTGTTTGCTGGAGTTGGTTTCCAAATTCCTCAACGAAGTCTTTTATACTTATTGCCGATGGCCTGTAAACTGCATACAAATACTCCACTTTACATAAGGCACAATATACTACTTCGGTTACTCTGATAAAAGAAAAGACACTTTCGAAGTTGATTGACGGCTAAAACTGTGGGGCTTCCATGCTGGCAGATGGGTTGCCATAGGAAAATATGAAATTCTTGTTGATCTCATCGTAGTTGACATCAATGGGGATAATGACGTTTTCGTTCCCAATACCAAGATCGCAAAGCTTTTTCCATATTGAATTTCTCGTGGCCCTGAGATTTAGCTTATCACTGTAGACGTTTGAGACAACTTTTGAGACAACTTTATTTCGTAAGAGGCGATATTCCTTTAAACTTTTCCACATTCGATAGGCAGTATCTCGCTTTTCCATAAGTTTCCGGATATGAGGAGCAAGCCATTGAGGGGTCTAATTATTGGGTACGTTCGAGATGTCGGCGGCATTACCAGTCGCCAACACTCTCCTCCGGTATGGCGACTCTGTGCCTGTATGCTGATAAGATCAGACATCGAGAACCGCCAACTTTACAGTGGAAGTCTGAACGTTTCCTTTGCGCACTTATCCATTTTCGCTGCTCTCGTCCCCGTGGGCAATGGTTCCTCTGATTATCTTCGTCGGTAATAATTTTGTTACAATATCTTTTACTGTAATTGATTTGATTGGTTCAAACCATTTCGTTCTAAGAAAATTATATGCATACTGTTGAGACTTTAGCCAATTCTGTCAAAGAAGAGTGAAGTCATCAGAAAATAAGCCATCGGGCTTTTCTACGCTTGATAAATCAACGAGATAGTGGTTTGGGGTCTACACATTGAAGTGTCTTGTTTACTGAATGGAACAACAGCCCCTCCCAACTGCGAACCATATGTGGTGAAGCCGGTGGATTATATATCAGTTTGGTGATAGAGCTGGAAAATTCTCTAGTCGACTCGATTGCACCGTGAAAGTGAGTTCCATTATCACAGCGAATCTCATGAGGAACACCGCGCCGACTTATAAAACGTTTAATAGCAAGGATGCAGGAATCCGACGTTAAACTGTTAGCTATTTATAAGTACACAAAACGGGTCGTCAAGCACGTTATCAACTCTCTTCCAACTCTAAACGGCCGACTGAACGCTGATAATCTCGCATATCTGACACATTAAAGCTGGCTTAGAATTGCTACTTGATGTTTTGCAGATCTGACATTTTCTCCGCATTGCTTTAACTGCCATCTGCAAGTTAGAGATTGAAAACTTCTGGCGAATCTCATTAACGACAGGGTCGTAATGGTGATAGGATTTGATAATCAGACATGTAATAAAGTGTCAGTCTTTTAGAGGGCCTTTCCCCAGTGGGGATTTTCTGAGAGAGCTATTTTTATTCAGCGTTGTTTAATATTTCATCACCGAAAGACATCACGTTTACAAATTATTCAGCTGTATTAAGCAAATCAGTGTTCTACGAGGAATGTGTTTCGTGCCTACTGAACGGACAATTCATCATACCATCGAAAAGTTTGATTCCCAGTTTTCATTATTGAATGATACGCTACCAACTAAACAACATCTAGCACGTAGTGAAGAAAATATAACGACGGTGGCGGAGAATGTACGCGATGGCCGTGATGAATCGATTGGGTGCCGTTGTCAACGGTTTAGCTTGTCGTATGCAACAATTTGGAATATTTTACGTGAGGATCTTGATTAAATCCGTATTTGCAGTATGAAGCAACCCGAAGAGGTTCAAGAGCTGCCACTACATCCAGACAAAACAACGGTTTGGTGTGGTTTATGGTCTTGTGGAGCCATCGGTCCATATTTTTTTCAAAACTGAGGCCAGCTGGAACGTAAGGATGAATAGCGTCATGATAACGGACTATACGCCTCCTAAAATTGAAGCCCGTAGTCTTGACTACATTTGCTTGGAGCAATATTGCGTTACTTGCCACATAGTCCGTGAAACTATGGCTTTATTGCGAGAACGATTCGGTGAACACGCTTTGAACCGGCGAATTGGCCGCCTAGATAGTCTAACATCACACCTCTGGACTTTCTTTCTTTACAGTTTTTTTTTTTTTTTCTATAATTGACGCGAGCACAAGGGATTTATGTACCCTTAAGATGTTTGCACATAGCGCGGGCGAAAGCAAGTTAGGGAGGGAAAAAAGAGAGATACCGATGTGCGTTGGTTTTAAATGTTTGCAAGTTATACTGGCTAGGAAATAAAGAGCTCGGCAGGGCATTCCATAAACGAGTTGTACGGCTTAGGAAAGAATCATGATATTTCAGAGTACGTCTAAAGATGGGTATGAGGGTGAACCGATGAGCATTCATAGCGAAACGGGTGTTACTGTTAAAAACATGAAGGGGCGGATTGCTAGTGGCAATTTCAGTGGAGTACTGGTAGTGACAATAGCGAAACAACAAGGTGATACAGGAGACATTACGCCGGTGTTCGACGGTGTCGAATGACTGTGTAATACTGGCATCACCTATGGGTTTTATCGCACGATTTTTGATCTTATTTAGCAGGTGCAAAGAGGTCTTAGGGGCACCTGACCAGATGTGGGCATTGTACTCCAGTCTTGGGCTAATAAACGCCTTATATATTGAAGTCAGGTCAGAGGTAGTGAAATATTTCTTACATCGCTTGAGGAAACGTAGACATTCCGCGGCATTTTTGGTGACATCGGATATATGCTCATTCCAACGTAAGTTGTCATTGACCCACATACCGAGAATGGAAAGTTTTTCGGTTTCGACAATGCAAGTGCCATTCATGGATAATGGCTGAGTATTTAAATTTCGCTTTAGCGACATCAGACAGCATTGTGTTTTGGAAGCATTAAATTCAACTCTGTTGGTAGTTCCCCAGTTGGTTATGCAGTCAATATCGGAATTTAATGAGCTTAACATACGCTGCCGTTCCCGTTCTACGTCCGATGAGCAGGACCGTGAGTCCGGAAATGAATATGAAAAGCAGAGAGTACTGTCGCCACCAAAGGAATATATTGCATTAGAAGTGGCAGACAAAAGATAGTTGATGAAAATTAAAAAGAGTGTCGGAGATAGAACGGAGCCCTGGGGCACACCAGCATTTATTTTGTGAATATCAGACGTGAAAGCGTCCAAGACAACTTGAATTGAACGTTCCAAAAGGTAATTTCTACTCCATTGAAGAAGAGAGTCGTCGATCCCAAATTGACGCATTTTCGACAAAAGAGCCTGATGCCAAACTCTGTCAAATGCCTTAGAAATATCAAGAGCAACTATCTTGCTTTCGCCAGGTTAATGTACACTTTGGTTTCATTTTTCGGTGAGACATGCAATCAAATCACCAGTGGACCTGTTGCTATGAAAATCAAACTGGCGGTCATTGAGAAGTTTTCGTGTTTCGAAATATTTCATGAGCTGACGATTTATCAGCGTTTGCATGACCTTGGAAAGAAGGGACGTAAGTGCAATGGGCCTGTAGGAGGAGAGAGAAGCAGATTCGCCTTTTTTAGGGACGGGCTGGACAAATGCTGTTTTCCATCTGCTCGGAAAGAGTCCTAAAGAGTAGGATTGATGAAAAAGCTTACGCAGTGTTTTTACCAGCGTGGAAGAACACCTCTTCAGAAGAAGGGGAGATATACCTTCTGGACAAGTGAATTTATGTATGTTAAGATCTCAAGTTTAGGCGGAGACAAAGCACAATCTGGAAGTGTTGAGCTGGCCGCAAAGTGCGCAGCTAGCAGATTGGCTTTGTCTAAAGAGCTGACAGCTGGAATGTCATTGTAGATGGGTGTTGGGATGGAGGAAGAGGCAGAATTACTGATGTTTTTGACAAACGACCAAAAGCTTTTACTACCTTTGGGACATTGTAGTATATTTTGCCTCAACTTTTGGTCGTATTGGAATTTCACACGCTTGTGAAAGGCGTTGCAGTCATTCCTGGCTCGTTTAAACTTTCTTCGGTTTTCCTCTGTTGGGTTGGTCTTGGAAGACCGAAAAAAAACATTTCTCTATCCCTGATAGCCTCTTTACAGCTCGAGTGGTACCATGCCTTTTCTTTTGGTTTGATACTCTTCATCCGATGAGGGATAAAGGATCTCATTCCAAAGGAAACATAACGACCAGTTAAAATTCCTAAAGAAGCTGTTAAGTCCGCTCTAATTGGCTTTCTCGTATTACCATGATGAACGAATCATCGAAAATTGGAACTTTAGAATGGACAATGTTAGCTGCAGTTACTTCCAACTTTAGAAAGAAATAATCTTCATAAAATAAATATAAAGAATTGTTCCTTTGCATGGTAATAAAGACTACCCGATAAGGTCGAATTTTTCGATTGTGTTTTTTTTTTTATTTAAAAAAAGTACCTCTAAAAGAATCACCCTTTACTATGTACCTTTGGTAGAAAAATCGTGCTCATCTTGGCGGTTCGATTGCTGCGTTAATGTGTCCGCAAACACTCTGAACTCCATTGCTGTCCAAATATGGTGATAATTTGTAAATTGGGCTGGACTTATCTACAGGTCTACGCTCATCGATTTTCAAATCACTGTTTCTCTTTATAGCAACAATTTCGTCGTGATGTATGTCGTGCTGAGCTTGGCGGTATAGATAGTTTTCAGCTTCTTAATATTATTTCTTTGTCGGTCTGTCAGAGTGTCGGTCCGCTTTGAGATATCTTTAAATTTTAGTTCTAGCGTTCCAGGTGAAATGAAATGCAAACCCTTGTGTACAAGTGAACTTCTTCCTCAAAAAGCTTGAGGTTCAACAGGAGCCAACTTATTTTCTACACAATTAAAAAAACACAGATGATCTTAGTTCTTCAGAGGTTGTTTGAACATCACTTAGCTTTCCATCCTCATTAGCACAACCACAAACCAACGGCTACATGCATTAAAGTCAGGAAGCTTCTGAAACTTAGTCGCATCATGACTGACATTCAGTTTTGTCGGAAAACATATATCTCCACTGATTTATCTCTGCTGACTGTAGAATTTCGCTTACTCTGAGGCCGACGAATTGGCAATAGTTTCGATGGTCTGACTTAATCCTGGAGAGAACGATTTTCAAATCCGACCACTAAATTGCTTTTCAAAATTTGTCGACGGTCATACGTCTTTGATGTTGTTTGCCTGCCGTACTCTTGATCGACGTTAGTCTAAGTGGTGCGACTCCTCGAGTCCGCACTCCACGAAATTTCCCTTTGTCACTCTGATATACGCGACGGACGCAAAGGCATTTATGCTAAAATCTTCAAATATATGCAGTTGCATTGTATCATGCTCACCAAACCTTTTTTTTGTTTTTAAATAACGTCTCGGACTCGTTGATCGGCTCATCCTATCCACATTTCGAGCGCCAAATTTATTGCATAAGAATTTTTAAGTACACCAGGAAATTTTTGATCGATCCGAGTGGGTCGAAAACTGTCAGTGAAACTTGCAACACTTGTCGTTTCGTTGAATGAAGATCGTCATTTAGTACTTCACAAGATTTCAGTTGAAATTCACCGCTATATACCCAGCACCCTTTCTGTGGTATTCTCTGTACTTATGTTTACATTCTTCTTTTCCTCTGATCGTTTTTCACCAAGCGCTTCACCACATGCATGGATGAACCGCACTTCTTTTGCAAGATATACAGCTTTCTCTTCGGTGTCCACGATCTCCAGCATATCGTCCACAATAGATGTAACTGCTCTTGGATATTGTAGCTTAGAGCGCCTGTGTGGGGCCAGTAAGTTAGTATAGGATTGATAAGTAATTTTAAGCTAGCATTTAAGCATTTTTTGTTAGTATGTAAGAGTTAATGATTAAGTAAATAAAATGCATTTAAAACTAAAACTAAACTGCTCTTGGATATTGCCCTGCGAACTCCTGCACATTTCTTTATTTTTAACGAATTGAGCGCTGTTTGGTGAGCACAAGGTCAGGGTCAGGACTCCAAAGAAGCATCAGTGAATGCTGGTCTTCTTGGTGAATCATTTCCCTAATATCTGCACAGATAGAATGCAAGCACAGCAATGCAAGCCGAATTTAACAAAGATGAGGAGTGTTTCAAGTGCACTACAAAAAAGTTGCTTAAATTGAGTACTGAAAAGACAAAAGCTGGTATTTTAGATAATCCTCAGATCAGAAAATTAACAAATGATTCAAATTTCAGCCATTGCATGACACCTGTTGAAAAATCTGGGTGGAATGAATTCGTTTGGGTAGTGAACAATGAACTTGGGAAATAAAAAGCCAACCGACTACCCTCAACACATTGAGCAACTAGCAGTTTCAGCAACTTGGATGCAATATGAGCAGTAGGTTACATGTCCTCTTCAGTCATTTAGATCGTTTTCCAGAAAATCTGGGTGATTCAAGCGAAGAGCAAGGAGAACGATTCCACCAGGACATTCGTACTATGAAAGAACGATATCAGCGTTACTGCAATGCAAATAAGATAGCTATTATTGCTGGAGAATTCAGAGTAATTTTTTCTTTATGCAAGAAAGTCGAATAAAGGAAAAGTTTTATTCAAATTAATTTTGTGTAATAAAAGATTTTAGCATGAGAACTGATATTATTTTTTGTGAAAATTTCGTTCCTTCATATCTCAATAACTAGAGCCGCTATTGGCAAAGGGACTTTAAATTTGAAATCAGCGAGGCAAATAGATGATGAGTGAGCAAATAAAGATGAGTAGAAATGGAGCCCAGATTACTCAACCAAAGGTGCAATCTTTCCAGATTTTTTTTTAAAGTCATTTAAAACATTTTCGCACCAAGGACATCGAACAAACTGTCTTTCGTGCTACGGTCGTCCTCCTCTTTGGTAGAGATATGAATGTCTCGGAAGAAAACTCCTTATAGACGTGAGCACAGACACCACATCTAATGCGATCCGAGTGATGATGAACAAATACAGAATATGAGAAGTGAATGTGACATTGTGTTCCAACGAGTAGAGCTACTATAGAGGCAATTAACTCACATCCAACTATAACCAATCTGATGTTCCATGACTGCATACAAAAAACCTTTAGCTCTCTTTGGGGCTTATATGAGTCAATGTACTGCTTCCTTTCTAGTTTTAATGCAACGTTTTGGAATTTATAGAAGTTTCCAAAGCCGAATGTCCAGCAATAAAATATTCTCCATTGAAATAATAACAACAACAATATCAAACAATACAAGTAAAATATGTTCTACAAGATAACAGGTTTTTAATTTATTCAATTAATTTAACAGAATTCACGCGCACATGCCAAGTCTTAATTTTTTCTAAAAACGATGACTACCACGTCCAAAAGTACGACCTTGTTGTCCACCAAGGCCACCTTGTCCTCGGCGTCCTCCGAAAGAATGACCACCATGTCTCTGGGCAGCGGCCAGTGTGACCAGAAGAAGAGCAACGAAAATAGACAAGAATTTCATTTTTTTTTTTTTTGTTTTTCCTTTTCTAATTATTAGATTTGTAAACGGTGCTTGTTTCAAGACAGCCAAAACTTTATGCAAACCCTAATTTACAGACTTCAACTTTTATACTAAAAAATCATGAAAATCATGTGAAAATCATTTAGCAGATTACAAGAGCTGGTGCATTCCATGCTTTGCAATTTCCATAATTCCCCGAATGGAGCAATTAAAACGTCAATGAAACGAAAGCAAATCACCGGACGAAATTTGACCCTGCTGATAAAAAAAATCACAAATGTAGTAAATAGAAAAATTGTCCCCCTAATCAGTTGGAAGAAACTTGTAATAACTGCTGAAGTATTCCCCCTCAAAGGTCGCATAAAAAAGCGAAATCTCAGTGAATCCTATCCGAACAAACAGACATGAGAGACGAAATCTTAGGGCCATTCTAGGTAAGACGCAAATCTGTGCCATAAATGAATATCTGGACAATAGTGGATTTACCAGGGAGAAGGTGTCACGTGATTTTACAAATTGCTAGGAGCACGATCTTGAACACGGCGTTGAGCTGCTAATATTTCCTAAGTTGGGGCATATCATAGATTTTTTTTTTTGTTACTAAAGAAGCTCAAAATCTCGAAAGACACTGAGGGGATGGAAAACAACAGTAGTGCGAGACTCTAATCGCACTAAAAACACTTCCTTAATGATGACCAATCAAGGAAAGATCGACCGATGATTTTATTTTCAACGTCCACTTGGGTTTGAGAAGGTATTATAATGTAAATACGGGTTCTCATAATTGTCGGATTATAAGTTCGTGAGGTTTACTTCTTCTTAATCTACGAATATTGTTTTCTTTTTTTTTAAAGAACTTAACACTCAAGTGGGTATGAATCCATTTGTAATCCTCAGCATGTTTTAAGTTTTTCGGAAAATGGGATAGAGAGAGAAAGAAAGATATTTGGCCGCAGTGGTTATTTCGTTTCGTTCCATGGATGGCATCCAAAATTTAATGCGGAGACTAAATTCTTAGTGCAAGTTGGCCTGTTGTTGATTTCTAGTCAGCTACTCATCCTACTTGGTTTTCGCTAACTGAAAAAAAAATAATGTTATTCGGTCGAGACTGGGATTCGAACACCGAACCTTCCGATTTGGAACACAGTTCAGTACCACTTGAGCCACGGCCATCCACGTACACATGCATCTGAAGGCGCTCGTTGTGACGAATTGTGTATTTTGTAATTACTTCCGTTACAAGATCAATCAGCAAATCACGATGCTCAGCAAGTCTCTATTTCTAGTATGCCATGGGGCATTTACTATTGCCGAGGGACTTTGTTTTGAAATGTTTGTATAATTTGTACATTCGTTGTTTTTTTATACAACCGTATAATCGAATACCATGTGTCCAAACAGGTTTTAGTATCTGATTATATAATAAGATTTTATTCTCAGTGGAGGTCCTGAATTAAATCCTGACAACCAATAAAATTTTCTTTATCTAATATTCAGCTCTTCTAGTTTCTATTTCACATGTTCCTTCTATCTCACCTAGATGTGTTGGAATGTAAAGAAAGATCGGAATCGGTATAAGCAAAAAGAAAGACCTCGATAATAATCCCAATTTTCGGTCGTAATTCTCGCCCTAGTAGACAGGCAATAACAAGTTTAGTGCAAAAATTTTGAGTCTACATATTCGTTGTGTGATGTTGCCATGTCAGTGAGACAACGGGTTGGTCGAAGTGTCGAAAATATCGCTGACGTTCAGGCGTCCGTAGCATATGATCCAAATCAGTCAATTCCACGGCGTTCTCAAGAATTGGGCATCGCTCAGACCACATCATGGCGTATTTGCATAAGGATCTTGGTTTACACACATACAAGATCAAGCTGACTCAAGAATTTAAGCCGATGGACCATTTGAAGCGACGTACCTTCTCCGATTGGGCCAAGATGATGAATTTCATCGCAAAATCATCTTCAGTGACGAAGCTAATTTTTGGCTCAATGAGTTCGTCAATAAGCAAAATATGCGTTACTGGTCGGGTGAAAATCCACATGTGCTTCGTAAATCACCACTTCATCCACAAAAAAATAACTCCGATTATTTTTAGCCCGAATTGGAAGATACGGACTTGGACGACATGTGGTTCCAACAGGATGGTGCCACAAGCCACACAGCACACGCTACAATCGATTTATTGAAGAGTAAATATGGTGAGAGTGTTATCTCAAGACATGGGCCTGTCGATTGGCCGCCTCGTTCGTGCGATATAACGCAGCTTGACTATTTTCTCTGGGGCTACGCTAAGTCATTGGTTTATGCCAACACGCCGACGACGTTAGAAGAGCTCAGAGCCAACATTGAACTCGAAATAGCTTCCGTTTCGGCCGAAATGTGTGGCCCAGTCGTTGAAAATTGGGTCCAACGAATCGACCTCTGCAAACGCGCCCGCGGTGGCCATATAAACGAAGTCGAGTTCCATTCATAAATGTTTTGATTGTACTTCAAGCCGATAATAAAGTTTTTGATATATCTCAAATGGTTTGCGTTTTATTTTAAAAAAAGTTGTCAAGTCCTTATCGGAAAACCCTGTATGAGGCTGGAATTTCTTGTGAAGATTCCGATGACAATCGATCACTTGCGACTTCATGCTATTCAATCAACCCCATTAAATATGTGTCATTTTAATTTTTAGGATGTCCGGTGTACACCGTTTCAATAATTAATTGCTTCTCTTTAGTTGAAAACGTACTCATGGATTTTTGTTTTTGCAATTGCAGTCTGGTCCCGTTATTTTTTTTCCACGAACTTACCCCTGTGGTTTAGAAATTCTTCGCCTCTCTGTCGGGCTAAATTTTCCTTTTCCCAGCGATGTTCTTCCTTGTTCATACGACACCGCTTCATCACTACACATTTTCAATATGAGTTTGTATTATATTTTTATTAAGAACTCAAAACTGAAGACTCAATACAACTCAAGCTACGCTTCGATAAAAACCTAGGATGTACGAGTATAATAATGGTAATTTGCAACTTCTCTAAAAAGCATAGCAAACTATAAAAAATTCCAAATAAAAAAATAACCGTCAACAGAAAATTTTTATTTAAAAATTTCGACTCAACGAAAATTTGTTTTCTCGTTTTCCAGCACAATTTAGCATGTTTTTGGAATGTTTTCGTTTCTCCACTCACCGGTTCGTACGTTAATAAACAAAACTGCCGTATTCGGCCTTATGAGCAACCCCAGGCAGTACAAGAGCTGTCAATGCACGCCGCACTGTTTGGTGTAGTTTATAGTCTGGCGGAATTAGTAGCCCGTATTTTTTTAAAGATGACCGTGAAAACAAAGTTACCGTCAATGGTGCTCGCTATTGTTCAATGATTTCGAACTTATTTTTGCCCAAAATGCACCTGTTCGACATATGGTTCCGGCAAGACAGCTCTACATGCCACACAGAACGCAAATCGATGGACCAATCGAGAAATGAGTTCGCTGTGCAATTTATTTCTCGTTTTGGACCAGCCGGCCAGCTAGATCGTGCGACTTGACGCCTTTGGCTATTTTTTTGAGGGTTACGTCAAATCACTCATCTGCCGATAAGGTATCGTGATTTGCACCCTTGGAAGACAACGTCTTGTAAGCGAGATATCTGCCAATATGCTCGAAAAAGTGATTCAAAATTGTACTCTCCGTATGGACCACTTAAAACGTAGTCATGGTAGCCTTGGTAGCGGCAAGTACATTTGGAAATGAAGTTTTGATTGCCAAATAAAAGGCGCAATCTTTTCAACTTTGCATTTAAGTCATTTAGAACGATTTCGCGCTAAGGAGATTGCTACTTTTGTGCTACGGTCCTCCTCTTTGGTAGATACATGAATGTCTCGGAAGAAAACTCCTTATAGACGTAAACAGAGACACCACATCTAATGTGAACCGAGTGATGATGAAAAAATACAGAATGTCAGAAGTGAATGTGACATAGTATTATAAGAAGTAGAGCTACTATAGAGGCATACAAAAAACTGTTGCTCTCTTTGGGTCATATATGCGTCGATGTACTTCTTATTTTATAGTTACGAGTTGTAATAGTTGCCTTAGTCGAATACGCAGTCATAAAACATTCTCCAAGGTTATTGAAATAATGAGAACAACAATATCAAACAAAACAACTAAAATATGTTCTACAAGATAACAGGTTTTTAATTTATTCAATTAATTTAACAGAATTCACGCGCACATGCCAAGTCTTAATTTTTTCTAAAAACGATGACTACCACGTCCAAAAGTACGACCTTGTTGTCCACCAAGGCCACCTTGTCCTCGGCGTCCTCCGAAAGAATGACCACCATGTCTCTGGGCAGCGGCCAGGGTGACCAGAAGAAGAGCAACGAAAATAGACAAGAATTTCATTTTATTTTTGTTTTTCCTTTTCTAATTATTAGATTTGTAAACGGTGCTTGTTTCAAGACAGCCAAAACTTTATGCAAACCCTAATTTACAGACTTCAACTTTTATACTAAAAAATCATGAAAATCATGTGAAAATCATTTAGCAGATTACAAGAGCTGGTGCATTCCATGCTTTGCTATTTCCATAATTCCCCGAATGGAGCAATTAAAACGTCAATGAAACGAAAGCAAATCACCGGACGAAATTTGACCCTACTGATAAAAAAAATCACAAATGTAGTAAATAGAAAAATTGTCCCCCTAATCAGTTGGAAGAAACTTGTAATAACTGCTGAAGTATTCCCCCTCAAAGGTCGCATAAAAAAGCGAAATCTCAGTGAATCCTATCCGAACAAACAGACATGAGAGACGAAATCTTAGGGCCATTCTAGGTAAGACGCAAATCTGTGCCATAAATGAATATCTGGACAATAGTGGATTTACCAGGGAGAAGGTGTCACGTGATTTTACAAATTGCTAGGAGCACGATCTTGAACACGGCGTTGAGCTGCTAATATTTCCTAAGTTGGGGCATATCATAGATTTTTTTTTGTTACTAAAGAAGCTCAAAATCTCGAAAGACACTGAGGGGATGGAAAACAACAGTAGTGCGAGACTCTAATCGCACTAAAAACACTTCCTTAATGATGACCAATCAAGGAAAGATCGACCGATGATTTTATTTTCAACGTCCACTTGGGTTTGAGAAGGTATTATAATGTAAATACGGGTTCTCATAATTGTCGGATTATAAGTTCGTGAGGTTTACTTCTTCTTAATCTACGAATATTGTTTTCTTTTTTTTTAAAGAACTTAACACTCAAGTGGGTATGAATCCATTTGTAATCCTCAGCATGTTTTAAGTTTTTCGGAAAATGGGATAGAGAGAGAAAGAAAGATATTTGGCCGCAGTGGTTATTTCGTTTCGTTCCATGGGTGGCATCCAAAATTTAATGCGGAGACTAAATTCTTAGTGCAAGTTGGCCTGTTGTTGATTTCTAGTCAGCTACTCATCCTACTTGGTTTTCGCTAACTGAAAAAAAAATAATGTTATTCGGTCGAGACTGGGATTCGAACACCGAACCTTCCGATTTGGAACACAGTTCAGTACCACTTGAGCCACGGCCATCCACGTACACATGCATCTGAAGGCGCTCGTTGTGACGAATTGTGTATTTTGTAATTACTTCCGTTACAAGATCAATCAGCAAATCACGATGCTCAGCAAGTCTCTATTTCTAGTATGCCATGGGGCATTTACTATTGCCGAGGGACTTTGTTTTGAAATGTTTGTATAATTTGTACATTCGTTGTTTTTTTATACAACCGTATAATCGAATACCATGTGTCCAAACAGGTTTTAGTATCTGATTATATAATAAGATTTTATTCTCAGTGGAGGTCCTGAATTAAATCCTGACAACCAATAAAATTTTCTTTATCTAATATTCAGCTCTTCTAGTTTCTATTTCACATGTTCCTTCTATCTCACCTAGATGTGTTGGAATGTAAAGAAAGATCGGAATCGGTATAAGCAAAAAGAAAGACCTCGATAATAATCCCAATTTTCGGTCGTAATTCTCGCCCTAGTAGACAGGCAATAACAAGTTTAGTGCAAAAATTTTGAGTCTACATATTCGTTGTGTGATGTTGCCATGTCAGTGAGACAACGGGTTGGTCGAAGTGCCGAAAATATCGCTGACGTTCAGGCGTCCGTAGCATATGATCCAAATCAGTCAATTCCACGGCGTTCTCAAGAATTGGGCATCGCTCAGACCACATCATGGCGTATTTGCATAAGGATCTTGGTTTACACACATACAAGATCAAGCTGACTCAAGAATTTAAGCCGATGGACCATTTGAAGCGACGTACCTTCTCCGATTGGGCCAAGATGATGAATTTCATCGCAAAATCATCTTCAGTGACGAAGCTAATTTTTGGCTCAATGAGTTCGTCAATAAGCAAAATATGCGTTACTGGTCGGGTGAAAATCCACATGTGCTTCGTAAATCACCACTTCATCCACAAAAAAATAACTCCGATTATTTTTAGCCCGAATTGGAAGATACGGACTTGGACGACATGTGGTTCCAACAGGATGGTGCCACAAGCCACACAGCACACGCTACAATCGATTTATTGAAGAGTAAATATGGTGAGAGTGTTATCTCAAGACATGGGCCTGTCGATTGGCCGCCTCGTTCGTGCGATATAACGCAGCTTGACTATTTTCTCTGGGGCTACGCTAAGTCATTGGTTTATGCCAACACGCCGACGACGTTAGAAGAGCTCAGAGCCAACATTGAACTCGAAATAGCTTCCGTTTCGGCCGAAATGTGTGGCCCAGTCGTTGAAAATTGGGTCCAACGAATCGACCTCTGCAAACGCGCCCGCGGTGGCCATATAAACGAAGTCGAGTTCCATTCATAAATGTTTTGATTGTACTTCAAGCCGATAATAAAGTTTTTGATATATCTCAAATGGTTTGCGTTTTATTTTAAAAAAAGTTGTCAAGTCCTTATCGGAAAACCCTGTATGAGGCTGGAATTTCTTGTGAAGATTCCGATGACAATCGATCACTTGCGACTTCATGCTATTCAATCAACCCCATTAAATATGTGTCATTTTAATTTTTAGGATGTCCGGTGTACACCGTTTCAATAATTAATTGCTTCTCTTTAGTTGAAAACGTACTCATGGATTTTTGTTTTTGCAATTGCAGTCTGGTCCCGTTATTTTTTTTCCACGAACTTACCCCTGTGGTTTAGAAATTCTTCGCCTCTCTGTCGGGCTAAATTTTCCTTTTCCCAGCGATGTTCTTCCTTGTTCATACGACACCGCTTCATCACTACACATTTTCAATATGAGTTTGTATTATATTTTTATTAAGAACTCAAAACTGAAGACTCAATACAACTCAAGCTACGCTTCGATAAAAACCTAGGATGTACGAGTATAATAATGGTAATTTGCAACTTCTCTAAAAAGCATAGCAAACTATAAAAAATTCCAAATAAAAAAATAACCGTCAACAGAAAATTTTTATTTAAAAATTTCGACTCAACGAAAATTTGTTTTCTCGTTTTCCAGCACAATTTAGCATGTTTTTGGAATGTTTTCGTTTCTCCACTCACCGGTTCGTACGTTAATAAACAAAACTGCCGTATTCGGCCTTATGAGCAACCCCAGGCAGTACAAGAGCTGTCAATGCACGCCGCACTGTTTGGTGTAGTTTATAGTCTGGCGGAATTAGTAGCCCGTATTTTTTTAAAGATGACCGTGAAAACAAAGTTACCGTCAATGGTGCTCGCTATTGTTCAATGATTTCGAACTTATTTTTGCCCAAAATGCACCTGTTCGACATATGGTTCCGGCAAGACAGCTCTACATGCCACACAGAACGCAAATCGATGGACCAATCGAGAAATGAGTTCGCTGTGCAATTTATTTCTCGTTTTGGACCAGCCGGCCAGCTAGATCGTGCGACTTGACGCCTTTGGCTATTTTTTTGAGGGTTACGTCAAATCACTCATCTGCCGATAAGGTATCGTGATTTGCACCCTTGGAAGACAACGTCTTGTAAGCGAGATATCTGCCAATATGCTCGAAAAAGTGATTCAAAATTGTACTCTCCGTATGGACCACTTAAAACGTAGTCATGGTAGCCTTGGTAGCGGCAAGTACATTTGGAAATGAAGTTTTGATTGCCAAATAAAAGGCGCAATCTTTTCAACTTTGCATTTAAGTCATTTAGAACGATTTCGCGCTAAGGAGATTGCTACTTTTGTGCTACGGTCCTCCTCTTTGGTAGATACATGAATGTCTCGGAAGAAAACTCCTTATAGACGTAAACAGAGACACCACATCTAATGTGAACCGAGTGATGATGAAAAAATACAGAATGTCAGAAGTGAATGTGACATAGTATTATAAGAAGTAGAGCTACTATAGAGGCATACAAAAAACTGTTGCTCTCTTTGGGTCATATATGCGTCGATGTACTTCTTATTTTATAGTTACGAGTTGTAATAGTTGCCTTAGTCGAATACGCAGTCATAAAACACTCTCCAAGGTTATTGAAATAATGAGAACAACAATATCAAACAAAACAACTAAAATATGTTCTACAAGATAACAGGTTTTTAATTTATTCAATTAATTTAACAGAATTCACGCGCACATGCCAAGTCTTAATTTTTTCTAAAAACGATGACTACCACGTCCAAAAGTACGACCTTGTTGTCCACCAAGGCCACCTTGTCCTCGGCGTCCTCCGAAAGAATGACCACCATGTCTCTGGGCAGCGGCCAGGGTGACCAGAAGAAGAGCAACGAAAATAGACAAGAATTTCATTTTATTTTTGTTTTTCCTTTTCTAATTATTAGATTTGTAAACGGTGCTTGTTTCAAGACAGCCAAAACTTTATGCAAACCCTAATTTACAGACTTCAACTTTTATACTAAAAAATCATGAAAATCATGTGAAAATCATTTAGCAGATTACAAGAGCTGGTGCATTCCATGCTTTGCTATTTCCATAATTCCCCGAATGGAGCAATTAAAACGTCAATGAAACGAAAGCAAATCACCGGACGAAATTTGACCCTACTGATAAAAAAAATCACAAATGTAGTAAATAGAAAAATTGTCCCCCTAATCAGTTGGAAGAAACTTGTAATAACTGCTGAAGTATTCCCCCTCAAAGGTCGCATAAAAAAGCGAAATCTCAGTGAATCCTATCCGAACAAACAGACATGAGAGACGAAATCTTAGGGCCATTCTAGGTAAGACGCAAATCTGTGCCATAAATGAATATCTGGACAATAGTGGATTTACCAGGGAGAAGGTGTCACGTGATTTTACAAATTGCTAGGAGCACGATCTTGAACACGGCGTTGAGCTGCTAATATTTCCTAAGTTGGGGCATATCATAGATTTTTTTTTTGTTACTAAAGAAGCTCAAAATCTCGAAAGACACTGAGGGGATGGAAAACAACAGTAGTGCGAGACTCTAATCGCACTAAAAACACTTCCTTAATGATGACCAATCAAGGAAAGATCGACCGATGATTTTATTTTCAACGTCCACTTGGGTTTGAGAAGGTATTATAATGTAAATACGGGTTCTCATAATTGTCGGATTATAAGTTCGTGAGGTTTACTTCTTCTTAATCTACGAATATTGTTTTCTTTTTTTTTAAAGAACTTAACACTCAAGTGGGTATGAATCCATTTGTAATCCTCAGCATGTTTTAAGTTTTTCGGAAAATGGGATAGAGAGAGAAAGAAAGATATTTGGCCGCAGTGGTTATTTCGTTTCGTTCCATGGGTGGCATCCAAAATTTAATGCGGAGACTAAATTCTTAGTGCAAGTTGGCCTTTTGTTGATTTCTAGTCAGCTACTCATCCTACTTGGTTTTCGCTAACTGAAAAAAAAATAATGTTATTCGGTCGAGACTGGGATTCGAACACCGAACCTTCCGATTTGGAACACAGTTCAGTACCACTTGAGCCACGGCCATCCACGTACACATGCATCTGAAGGCGCTCGTTGTGACGAATTGTGTATTTTGTAATTACTTCCGTTACAAGATCAATCAGCAAATCACGATGCTCAGCAAGTCTCTATTTCTAGTATGCCATGGGGCATTTACTATTGCCGAGGGACTTTGTTTTGAAATGTTTGTATAATTTGTACATTCGTTGTTTTTTTATACAACCGTATAATCGAATACCATGTGTCCAAACAGGTTTTAGTATCTGATTATATAATAAGATTTTATTCTCAGTGGAGGTCCTGAATTAAATCCTGACAACCAATAAAATTTTCTTTATCTAATATTCAGCTCTTCTAGTTTCTATTTCACATGTTCCTTCTATCTCACCTAGATGTGTTGGAATGTAAAGAAAGATCGGAATCGGTATAAGCAAAAAGAAAGACCTCGATAATAATCCCAATTTTCGGTCGTAATTCTCGCCCTAGTAGACAGGCAATAACAAGTTTAGTGCAAAAATTTTGAGTCTACATATTCGTTGTGTGATGTTGCCATGTCAGTGAGACAACGGGTTGGTCGAAGTGTCGAAAATATCGCTGACGTTCAGGCGTCCGTAGCATATGATCCAAATCAGTCAATTCCACGGCGTTCTCAAGAATTGGGCATCGCTCAGACCACATCATGGCGTATTTGCATAAGGATCTTGGTTTACACACATACAAGATCAAGCTGACTCAAGAATTTAAGCCGATGGACCATTTGAAGCGACGTACCTTCTCCGATTGGGCCAAGATGATGAATTTCATCGCAAAATCATCTTCAGTGACGAAGCTAATTTTTGGCTCAATGAGTTCGTCAATAAGCAAAATATGCGTTACTGGTCGGGTGAAAATCCACATGTGCTTCGTAAATCACCACTTCATCCACAAAAAAATAACTCCGATTATTTTTAGCCCGAATTGGAAGATACGGACTTGGACGACATGTGGTTCCAACAGGATGGTGCCACAAGCCACACAGCACACGCTACAATCGATTTATTGAAGAGTAAATATGGTGAGAGTGTTATCTCAAGACATGGGCCTGTCGATTGGCCGCCTCGTTCGTGCGATATAACGCAGCTTGACTATTTTCTCTGGGGCTACGCTAAGTCATTGGTTTATGCCAACACGCCGACGACGTTAGAAGAGCTCAGAGCCAACATTGAACTCGAAATAGCTTCCGTTTCGGCCGAAATGTGTGGCCCAGTCGTTGAAAATTGGGTCCAACGAATCGACCTCTGCAAACGCGCCCGCGGTGGCCATATAAACGAAGTCGAGTTCCATTCATAAATGTTTTGATTGTACTTCAAGCCGATAATAAAGTTTTTGATATATCTCAAATGGTTTGCGTTTTATTTTAAAAAAAGTTGTCAAGTCCTTATCGGAAAACCCTGTATGAGGCTGGAATTTCTTGTGAAGATTCCGATGACAATCGATCACTTGCGACTTCATGCTATTCAATCAACCCCATTAAATATGTGTCATTTTAATTTTTAGGATGTCCGGTGTACACCGTTTCAATAATTAATTGCTTCTCTTTAGTTGAAAACGTACTCATGGATTTTTGTTTTTGCAATTGCAGTCTGGTCCCGTTATTTTTTTTCCACGAACTTACCCCTGTGGTTTAGAAATTCTTCGCCTCTCTGTCGGGCTAAATTTTCCTTTTCCCAGCGATGTTCTTCCTTGTTCATACGACACCGCTTCATCACTACACATTTTCAATATGAGTTTGTATTATATTTTTATTAAGAACTCAAAACTGAAGACTCAATACAACTCAAGCTACGCTTCGATAAAAACCTAGGATGTACGAGTATAATAATGGTAATTTGCAACTTCTCTAAAAAGCATAGCAAACTATAAAAAATTCCAAATAAAAAAATAACCGTCAACAGAAAATTTTTATTTAAAAATTTCGACTCAACGAAAATTTGTTTTCTCGTTTTCCAGCACAATTTAGCATGTTTTTGGAATGTTTTCGTTTCTCCACTCACCGGTTCGTACGTTAATAAACAAAACTGCCGTATTCGGCCTTATGAGCAACCCCAGGCAGTACAAGAGCTGTCAATGCACGCCGCACTGTTTGGTGTAGTTTATAGTCTGGCGGAATTAGTAGCCCGTATTTTTTTAAAGATGACCGTGAAAACAAAGTTACCGTCAATGGTGCTCGCTATTGTTCAATGATTTCGAACTTATTTTTGCCCAAAATGCACCTGTTCGACATATGGTTCCGGCAAGACAGCTCTACATGCCACACAGAACGCAAATCGATGGACCAATCGAGAAATGAGTTCGCTGTGCAATTTATTTCTCGTTTTGGACCAGCCGGCCAGCTAGATCGTGCGACTTGACGCCTTTGGCTATTTTTTTGAGGGTTACGTCAAATCACTCATCTGCCGATAAGGTATCGTGATTTGCACCCTTGGAAGACAACGTCTTGTAAGCGAGATATCTGCCAATATGCTCGAAAAAGTGATTCAAAATTGTACTCTCCGTATGGACCACTTAAAACGTAGTCATGGTAGCCTTGGTAGCGGCAAGTACATTTGGAAATGAAGTTTTGATTGCCAAATAAAAGGCGCAATCTTTTCAACTTTGCATTTAAGTCATTTAGAACGATTTCGCGCTAAGGAGATTGCTACTTTTGTGCTACGGTCCTCCTCTTTGGTAGATACATGAATGTCTCGGAAGAAAACGCCTTATAGACGTAAGCACAGACACCACATCTAATGCGATCCGAGTGATGATGGACAAATACAGAATCTGAGAAGTGAATGTGACATAGTATTCCAACAAGTAGAGTTACTATAGAGACAATTAACTCACGTCCAGCTATAACCAATCTGATGTTCCATGACTGCATACAAAAACCTTTAGCTCTCTTTGAACGTTTTGAAATTTATAGAAGTTGCCATGGCCGAACGCCCAGCAATAAAATATTCTCCATTGAAATAATAACAAAAACAACATCAAACAAAACAACTAAAATATGTTCTACAAGATAACAGGTTTTTAATTTATTCAATTAATTTAACAGAATTCACGCGCACATGCCAAGTCTTAATTTTTTCTAAAAACGATAACTACCACGTCCAAAAGTACGACCTTGTTGTCCACCAAGGCCACCTTGTCCTCGGCGTCCTCCGAAAGAATGACCACCATGTCTCTGGGCAGCGGCCAGTGTGACCAGAAGAAGAGCAACGAAAATAGACAAGAATTTCATTTTATTTTTCTTGGATTTTGTTTCTAATTATTAGATTTGTAAACGGTGCTTGTTTCAAGACAGCCAAAACTTTATGCAAACCCTAATTTACAGACTTCAACTTTTATACTAAAAAATCATGAAAATCATGTGAAAATCATTTAGCAGATTACAAGAGCTGGTGCATTCCATGCTTTGCTATTTCCATAATTCCCCGAATGGAGCAATTAAAACGTCAATGAAACGAAAGCAAATCACCGGACGAAATTTGACCCTACTGATAAAAAAAATCACAAATGTAGTAAATAGAAAAATTGTCCCCCTAATCAGTTGGAAGAAACTTGTAATAACTGCTGAAGTATTCCCCCTCAAAGGTCGCATAAAAAAGCGAAATCTCAGTGAATCCTATCCGAACAAACAGACATGAGAGACGAAATCTTAGGGCCATTCTAGGTAAGACGCAAATCTGTGCCATAAATGAATATCTGGACAATAGTGGATTTACCAGGGAGAAGGTGTCACGTGATTTTACAAATTGCTAGGAGCACGATCTTGAACACGGCGTTGAGCTGCTAATATTTCCTAAGTTGGGGCATATCATAGATTTTTTTTTTGTTACTAAAGAAGCTCAAATTCTCGAAAGACACTGAGGGGATGGAAAACAACAGTAGTGCGAGACTCTAATCGCACTAAAAACACTTCCTTAATGATGACCAATCAAGGAAAGATCGACCGATGATTTTATTTTCAACGTCCACTTGGGTTTGAGAAGGTATTATAATGTAAATACGGGTTCTCATAATTGTCGGATTATAAGTTCGTGAGGTTTACTTCTTCTTAATCTACGAATATTGTTTTCTTTTTTTTTAAAGAACTTAACACTCAAGTGGGTATGAATCCATTTGTAATCCTCAGCATGTTTTAAGTTTTTCGGAAAATGGGATAGAGAGAGAAAGAAAGATATTTGGCCGCAGTGGTTATTTCGTTTCGTTCCATGGGTGGCATCCAAAATTTAATGCGGAGACTAAATTCTTAGTGCAAGTTGGCCTGTTGTTGATTTCTAGTCAGCTACTCATCCTACTTGGTTTTCGCTAACTGAAAAAAAAATAATGTTATTCGGTCGAGACTGGGATTCGAACACCGAACCTTCCGATTTGGAACACAGTTCAGTACCACTTGAGCCACGGCCATCCACGTACACATGCATCTGAAGGCGCTCGTTGTGACGAATTGTGTATTTTGTAATTACTTCCGTTACAAGATCAATCAGCAAATCACGATGCTCAGCAAGTCTCTATTTCTAGTATGCCATGGGGCATTTACTATTGCCGAGGGACTTTGTTTTGAAATGTTTGTATAATTTGTACATTCGTTGTTTTTTTATACAACCGTATAATCGAATACCATGTGTCCAAACAGGTTTTAGTATCTGATTATATAATAAGATTTTATTCTCAGTGGAGGTCCTGAATTAAATCCTGACAACCAATAAAATTTTCTTTATCTAATATTCAGCTCTTCTAGTTTCTATTTCACATGTTCCTTCTATCTCACCTAGATGTGTTGGAATGTAAAGAAAGATCGGAATCGGTATAAGCAAAAAAGAAAGACCTCGATAATAATCCCAATTTTCGGTCGTAATTCTCGCCCTAGTAGACAGGCAATAACAAGTTTAGTGCAAAAATTTTGAGTCTACATATTCGTTGTGTGATGTTGCCATGTCAGTGAGACAACGGGTTGGTCGAAGTGTCGAAAATATCGCTGACGTTCAGGCGTCCGTAGCATATGATCCAAATCAGTCAATTCCACGGCGTTCTCAAGAATTGGGCATCGCTCAGACCACATCATGGCGTATTTGCGTAAGGATCTTGGTTTACACACATACAAGATCAAGCTGACTCAAGAATTGAAGCCGATGGACCATTTGAAGCGACGTACCTTCTCCGATTGGGCCAAGATGATGAATTTCATCGCAAAATCATCTTCAGTGACGAAGCTCATTTTTGGCTCAATGGGTTCGTCAATAAGCAAAATATGCCTTACTGGTCGGGTGAAAATCCACATGTGCTTCGTGAATCACCACTTCATCCACAAAAAATAACTGTTTGGTGCGGTTTGCATGCCGGCGGCGTTATTGGGCCATATTTTTTCGTCGACGATAACGATCGTCACGTTACGATTCACGTTGTGAATGGTCAGCGTGATCACGCCATGATCACCGATTATTTTTGGCCCGAATTGGAAGATATGGACGTGGACGACATGTGGTTTCAACAGGATGGTGCCGCAAGCCACACAGCACACGTTACAATCGACTTATTGAAGAGTAAGTATGATGAGCGTGTTATCTCAAGACATGGGCCAGTCGATTGGCCGCCTCGTTCGTGCGATTTAACGCCGCTTGACTATTTTCTGTGGGGCTACGTTAAGTCATTGGTTTATGCCAACACGCCGACGATGTTGGAAGAGCTCAGAGCCGACATTGAACACGAAATAGCTTCCGTGTGGCCGAAATGTGTGGCCGAGTCGTTGAAAATTGGGTCCAACGAATCGACCGTGCTTGTCAAGTTGTCAAGTCCTTTTTGGAATACCCTATACCTTTTCAAACCCAACTGACTGTTGAAAATAAAATCATCAGCCGATCTGTGCTTGGTTGGACATGATTAAGGAGGTGGTTTTAGTGCGGATATAGCCCTACGCTATTGTGGGTTTCTAGCCACTCAGTGTCCTGTTCATAGCGAATTGTGAAGGCACGTGACACCTTCTCCCAGGTAAATCCACTATTGTCCAGATATTCATCTATGGCACATATTGGAGCTTTTCCTGGAATTGCCGTAAGTGTGTCTCTCCTGTCTGTTTGTTCGGGCGGGATTCCCGAGATTTCGCTTTTTTATTCAACCTTGGGGGGGAATACCTCAGTATGTACTGCAAGTTTCTTCCAACTGATTAGGGGAAAAACTTTTCTATTCACTTGATTTGTGATTTTTGTTTTTATCAGCAAGGTCAAATTTCGTCCGGTGATTTGCTTTCTTTTCATTGACATTTTAATTGCTCCATTCCGGGAATTATGGAAACAGCAAAGCTAAATGATTTGCTCAATATTTTCTAGTATAAAAGTCGAAGTCTGCAAAGTATGTCTTGCAAAAAATTTTGGCTGTCTGGAAACAAACATCGTTTGGAGATCTAATAATTGGGGAAAAATAAAAACAAAAATGAAATTCTTGTTTATTTTCGTTGCTCTTCTTCTGGTAACCCTGGCCGCTGCGCAGAGGGGACCACACGGACAACAGGGACATGGTGGACAACGTGGAACACAAGGACATGGCGGTGGTTCTTTCGGAGGAACCCAAGGTCATCGTGGTGGACGTGGTAATGAGGGACACCGAGGACGTTTTTAGAAAAATGAAGACTTGGCATGTGCGCGTGAATTCTGTTAAATTAATTAAATAAATTAAAAACCTGTTATTTTGTAGAACATATTTTAGTTATTTTGTTTGATATTGTTGTTCTCATTATTTCAATAACCTTGGAGAATGTTTTATGACTGCGTATTAGACTAAGGCAACTATTACAACTCCTAACTATAAAGGAAGAAGTACATCGACGCATACATATATGCCCCAAAGAGAGCAACATTTTCTGTATGCCCCTATAGTAGCTCTACTTGTTGGAATACTATGTCACATTCACTTCTCAGATTCTGTATTTGTCCATCATCACTCGGATCGCATTAGATGTGGTGTCTGTGTTTAAGTCTGTAAGGAGTTTTCTTCTAAGACATTCATTTCTCTACCAAAGAGGAGGACCGTAGCACCAAAAATAGTTTCTCCGAGGCATACGAGCAATATCCTTAGTGCGAAATCGTTCTAAATGACTTAGATGCAAAGCTGAGAACATCGCACTTTTGGTTGAGCAATTTTCAGTGCTGGGCATGTTATTTCCTAGACTCCCGAACCTATGTGCTCTGATTTAAAGATCGTTCTTGTTGTCCATTCGCACGATGTGGCCAAGCCAGTGTAGTCGATGTGTTTTTGGCTTTTGGACTACATCCATATCTTGATATAACTCATGGAGGGCGTGCCTGCATCTTGTCCTTCACTCGATCTGCTCGCATGGGGGCAAACTATTCGACGAAGAATTTTTCTCTCATACTGTTCAGTATCTACTCTGCTTTCCTGCTTATCGTCCAGCACTCAATTTCATATAGCCGAACTGTCAGGATCAGTGTTGAGCAAGCATTTCACCTTCTGAGTTGGGAGTTTTGTTTGAGCTCATTTGTTTCGCCAAATCGAAATAGCAGCAGTTTCCTAGGTTGATGTTTACTCCGAAAAATGTTACCTCCTTAGCCACTTCGAAGTTTCTATTATTAGCAGTGACGTTGTGGTCTAACCGAAGGACAGATGCTTCTTTGTTTAATCCCAATTACTTGGTTTTGTCTTCATTTTGACATATTTGTGAAGATTGTTTAAAAATGTTTTTCTGAATAAAGAATTTATAAACACATACTATATACATATAGCGCTTTTCCTGTTAACTTCTGCCCTGCACTCTACTCCTGTTTCAGCTCTAGATAGTACGGCTCTTTGCCGATATCCAGTACAAGTTTACAATAGCTTGAAGGAACTACTTCTGCTGTGCAGTATACAACTCAACGTGTTTTCTAGCGTCACACTGCACAGTTAATTAATTTTGCCGAGATAACGAATTCGGCCATTGCCTAGTAGAGCTGCAGACGGTGAATCCTATCATATCCGGCTTGGAAGTCAAAGTAGAGATGGTGAGCCTAGACTTTAAATTCGATTTGTCGTAGTGTGAAGATTTTTGATCGTCGGTATGCCGAAGGCCACACTGGTACACACTATTGAAATGTCTTGCTGAATTGCTGACATGTTATCACAATATGTATCTCATATTCAACATGAGTCGGAAGTTCTTACAAGATCTTGAAGATGGAGCAGATAGAGCAGATAGTCCAGTCATCGGGTATGCTTTCGTCCACCCATACCTGGCTGAGGTTTTGGCACATGCACTCTACTAAATCATAACCTCTATGCTTGGAAAGCTCGGCTGGCAGGCCACCGAAGCCTTGTGGTTCTTCAGCTTGTAGATAGCGTGCTAATCTCTTCTTCATGGACAGTCAATGTTATATATGTTATAACTCTCTCTTCATGGTGACTATTAAGGTGCTGGAAGTGCTGCTTAGATACATCAACTATTCCCTGTACTTCAGTGACTTGGTTTCCTTCACTGTTTCGAAGACTCTGTGTTCCGGTCTTCAAATCAGCTGCCAATTATTATCTTTCGTTAGAAACAGGACTCTTGATCTTAATGGTCTTTAATTTTCCATATCGTAGCCCTCCGCTTGAATCCAAACATTCTCTCCTTTGGCTAGCTCCCACAGTTGAACGACACAATGTTTGCACTCAGATTCGTGCAAGCTGTTGTCATTACCAGCCTTCACAATTCTAAGCGCCAGAGAGGAGATAGCGGCATACTTATAGGTGCAACGGTCGAGCCTCTTTTGGCGTTTCTGGATTTTCTTGGAGGTTACTTTTCCAGCGACGTCCAAGTTTCGTCCACCAGAACTGCAACTGATTGCAGCACCTGTTTAAGCCGGATTTCGTGCACTAGGAAAGCCACCACCAGAGTTGTTTCTCAGCAGGGATTTCCCTACGACCTTTGCTGGTAGCACTGGTCTTATTGGGACATCGTTTGCATGTGAAACCACTGCTGGTTTTGTTTTCGTCCACGGTTTTGACCGCCTCATGCAATTTCCGTCAACCAGAATTGCAGCCGTGGTTGTTTGCAGAACCTGTTTTATACGTTATACGGGCATCGTGCGGGGAGAGATCCGTCTATAGAGGAAAGCCGGAAATTTTCTTCCTCTTGGTCCTGTTCTGGGCAGAAGAAGAGGGTGCAGTTTCAGATCTGAGAAATGCGTTTGCCGTCAAAAATAGCACTCTGACCAACCACTGGTCTATTTTGATAGAGTTTAACCATAACAGGTAAGGAATCTCCGATACTCTCTCCATTGTTCCAGCTCAATCTACCAAACCTGTCGTAGAAATAGCCGTAGCAGTCGTTGAAATCTGACCAAGCAGCTGATCGACACTGTATGTCGGTTGGGGTCCCCAGAATCTATGCCCCGAATAATGCAGTCGAAGAGACAATGGGTGGATTGTCACTATTGCGAGTACCACCTGGAGTGTGTTGTTTGGAGTCACCTCCATACTTTTAAGGTCTTTGACTCTTAAGCCTATCTTCTACGACAAAGCAGCCAAAGAAAGGAGGAACTAGCATTGTTAGAGTTTTGTCATTTAAAGTAACTCTGCTAGATTTGGATTTGTTGCACTCCAAACATATTTGCCAAGACAAATCACGAGTGGAAAGGCTTGATTTTTTTCATGTCTCTCACTGTAGCCTTTAACTACAGGGCGAAGGCTTGGCACCTAGTTTTGACAGCTCTACTGATACACTGATCTTTTGTAATTCTACTCATCTGGGTGTTCGATGTGAAAAATTCTATAGTATCCAGGAACCCAGCAGAACTTGACATTACGAAGAAAGTGAAAGGCGTTAAGCTCTTCATGACAACACAAGCTTTCATTCCATTTCTATACCCGCAATAGACGTTAAGTACTTGGTCCCGCCTGCTACATCCAATAGTGCGGTTTAAAAGATACTGCTATAGTCTGAAAGGCGAAGTAAACATTATAGCCGCAGTTGACTAAAGCAGATCCTAGCAGATTCTTGCCCATAGATAAATAAGGGCAGTCGATGAAGTATGGACTTTAATACTACGTTGGCGTTTTTCCTGTGGCACTTAATGCAGCAAAAGTGGCTAGTTTTGTTTGTGGATTTCCATTCAGATGGGTCTAGAAATACTCGCACGCACCTATCGGATAATATTGCAGTGGGATCCGTACGCTCTCTACAATCTGGGGCTGCAGATGTAGAAAGTAATGGTGGCTTTTTCTGTTTGAAAGGATAAGATCCGTCCTTCGCCGGTTAGTTGCCACCTCACAGAATATGGAGCATTTGCCGAGGGTTCTACCTATCAGAACATGTTTAATACTTTAGTAGAAAGGATGCACCCGATGGCCATAAGAACCATATAATCCCCATATTCAGCTCTAACTTCTTCTCGTTCCAAGTCCAAAAGTATTTCATTTACCTTTCATTCAAGCCCATTTCAGTGTCTTTTAATTCTTTTAGGCGTGATAGTTCAGGGCTAGGTTTCAGGGCTTTTCCATGCTACGAGTACATTAAGTCACAACTGAGATGCGTTGATGTGTTAAAATTTTATCGATCGACATGTTGATAACTCCTGTGTCATGAGATATCATTACTTGTACTCCATCCATTTCTCCATCTCGCCGGACATAAGGACAATGAAAAAACTGTGATATATACTATGGTGATTGCTTATTCGGATGCGGGTTTGCCATATGCGGAAGAGTTAGTCCAGAATTCTTGAGCTTCCGAAACGTGAGCTAATAAAAGCCTAATATACGCCCATGCCCCTACGGAATACAAGTACTACGCCACCAAAGTAGGTTTCTACGCACTCCTCGACAAGACATATGGTATGCGCAATTTCCGAAGTATGATGTTAAAATTGTAGTAGGCGATTGTAACGCCAGTATAGGAAAGGAGGACATATTTGGTAGAACAATTGGTAAGCATAGCCTACATGACAGCGGGCTGATGCTTATAGATTTTGCGGGAGGAAGAAATATCACTATAGCAAGCACACGATTTTCTCATCTCAATATACACAAGGGGACATGATGGTCCCCTAAATAAAATTTATCATTATGCGATAGACGTAAAACATGCCTCCAGTATTATGGATGTACGAACGATCCGGGCAGCCAACATTGACTGGGACCACCATCTTGTTGCAGCCAATGTGCTATTATGGATTTCCCTAGCGCCAGGACAAAGAAGAACTACTGTGAGAATTTATGAAGTAGAAAAGCTGCAATCGCAAGAGACCGCCAGAATCTTCGCCGAAAGCGTATCCCTATGTCTCCTAACAACTACTATGGCACCAGCATCAAGTACCGAAGACCAGTGCCATCAGAGATGCCGTAATTGATGCGCTGGGTCTCACGCAATCATTATCAAGGTTTTATTAAGAACGCCGGTAAGCACATGCAGCTAAACAAGGACGAGAGCTGCTCGTGAGGTTTACGAGCAGAAGAGACGGCTAGAACATCGGCTAAGAAGAAAAAAGGGCACGAGATATTGAGAGGTTGTACTCCAGGAATAATGCCGAATAAATCCGAATAGAAGCCCATGAAGATGAAGAATTCCTTCTTGCAGTAGAGTCATAGTAGGTGCTGAGAATATGGAAAAGCTTTTTCTGCAGACTCTATAACGCCGAAGAAGCAAAACATCCCGCCGTCAGGCAGAATAAACCATTCAACTTGGACGATGATAGCCAAAACTCCCGCCTGCCTGACCAAAATGAAGCAAGTATAGCAATACCTAAGCTAGAATCCAACAAATCAGCTGGACCTGATGGCATGCATGCACTAACTCATTTTCCAAATTTGGAAAATTTTGTGTGAACCTCTGAAATCCTTTGCCAATAACCTGATTGGTCCCAATCATGCGATTCACCAAATCTTCGCAATTAAATTCCAGAAGTCCAAATCGATACCCACCATCTTTTCATCGATTTTAAGGGCGCAATATGACAGCATTTATAGAGACGAGCTACATATATAGAGCCATGTCTGGTTTTGGTATCCCAGCCAAACTTGTCCGTCTGTGCCAAATGTCGATTGGGAACGTTCGCTGCTCAAGGTCAGTAGGTTTTTCTTTTTTTATAATGTATGCGCGCTCAAGGGGCTTGTGTACCCTTAATGTCGGTAACGACTTTGAAGTCAAAAAAGGTTTTCGACAAGGTGATGCGCCGTCATTTGGCTACTTTAACACCATATTCGAAAGAATTTTCTGGAACTCCCAAATAACACTGGAAACACAATCTTTCAAATGTCTGTGCAACTACTAGTGTACGCGATTAATATCGATATAATTGAGAGAACACAGCGTGCTATTCGTTCGTTCGCTGGTATTGAACCGGAAGCTGCCAAAATGGGGTTTAGAGGTAATTGAGGGCAAAACCAAGTACTCGTATATGCAAGTACATAACACCAGCGTATTGGACAGAACGCCACAATCGACAGCTATAATTCCGATATAGTAAAGGACTTTGTCGACTTTGCCAATATCACCTAGAATGAAGAATCACTCTTGACAATCGCTGTTTCCTTGGATTAAGAAAGCAATTGAGTAGTAAGGCCCTATCCTGAAAAACTAAGGAGACTCTATGTAAGAGCTTGATTACCCTAGTTCTACTTTATGGCGCTGAGGCATGGACTCTATCGAAAAATCCGGTCCAGTCTACGTTGACAGTTAGCTAAAGACTGGACTAACCAGACAGACTTATTAGCTGAGGCCCAAGTGCGCCTTGAACTGTGTAAGTATGTAAATAAGTAAGTAAGCGCCACCTAAGTAAATACGTAAGTAAGTAAGTACTCCACTCGATGTAAACTTGTCCACTTAAGTCTCCCTTCAATCTTTTGGGTTTCGTAAATATTAACGTAATTTGGCCAATAAGTATGCCCACAAACTTGGTATTTGATGCAGCGATAAAGTGCGTACAGTACCAGCATTTACCAGAACCTGAAACCAAGGGTTTCCCAATTAGGGACAGGAAGAATGTCGCTGACTTTTTAGGGAAGCGGAAAAGCATTAGTTTGGTTAAATATAGTCAAATGGAATCACAAACGTTGAGAGGAATTTCCGCATGCATATCCAGTCTCCAAGAAAAGAGTCTCTACGATATGCGTCCACCTAAGTAATATTGCCAGCACAACGCAGTGTTACATATCTTGTTCATAGCAAATTGGTAAGGCATATGAGACCTTCTCCCTGGTAAATGCACTATTGTCCAGATATTCATTTATGGCACAGATTTGCGTCTTACCTAGAATGGCCCTAAGATTTCGTCTCTCATGTCTGTTTGTTCGGATAGGATTCACTGAGATTTCGCTTTTTTATGCGACCTTTGAGGGGGAATACTTCAGTAGTTATTGCAAGTTTCTTCCAACTGATTAGGGGGACAATTTTTCTATTTACTGCATTTGTGATTTTTTTTTATCAGCAGGGTCAAATTTCGTCCGGTGATTTGCTTTCGTTTCATTGACGTTTTAATTGCTCCATTTGGGGAATTATGGAAATAGCAAAGCATGGAATGCACCAGCTCTTGTAATCTGTTAAATGATTTTCACATGATTTTCATGATTTTTTAGTATAAAAGTTGAAGTCTGTAAATTAGGGTTTGCATAAAGTTTTGGCTGTCTTGAAACAAGCACCGTTTACAAATTTAATAATTAGAAAAGGAAAAACAAAAATAAAATGAAATTCTTGTCTATTTTCGTTGCTCTTCTTCTGGTCACCCTGGCCGCTGCCCAGAGACATGGTGGTCATTCTTTCGGAGGACGCCGAGGACAAGGTGGCCTTGGTGGACAACAAGGTCGTACTTTTGGACGTGGTAGTCATCGTTTTTAGAAAAAATTAAGACTTGGCATGTGCGCGTGAATTCTGTTAAATTAATTGAATAAAATAAAAACCTGTTATCTTGTAGAACATATTTTAGTTGTTTTGTTTGATATTGTTGTTCTCATTATTTCAATAACCTTGGAGAATGTTTTATGACTGCGTATTCGACTAAGGCAACTATTACAACTCGTAACTATAAAATAAGAAGTACATCGACGCATATATGACCCAAAGAGAGCAACAGTTTTTTGTATGCCTCTATAGTAGCTCTACTTCTTATAATACTATGTCACATTCACTTCTGACATTCTGTATTTTTTCATCATCACTCGGTTCACATTAGATGTGGTGTCTCTGTTTACGTCTATAAGGAGTTTTCTTCCGAGACATTCATGTATCTACCAAAGAGGAGGACCGTAGCACAAAAGTAGCAATCTCCTTAGCGCGAAATCGTTCTAAATGACTTAAATGCAAAGTTGAAAAGATTGCGCCTTTTATTTGGCAATCAAAACTTCATTTCCAAATGTACTTGCCGCTACCAAGGCTACCATGACTACGTTTTAAGTGGTCCATACGGAGAGTACAATTTTGAATCACTTTTTCGAGCATATTGGCAGATATCTCGCTTACAAGACGTTGTCTTCCAAGGGTGCAAATCACGATACCTTATCGGCAGATGAGTGATTTGACGTAACCCTCAAAAAAATAGCCAAAGGCGTCAAGTCGCACGATCTAGCTGGCCGGCTGGTCCAAAACGAGAAATAAATTGCACAGCGAACTCATTTCTCGATTGGTCCATCGATTTGCGTTCTGTGTGGCATGTAGAGCTGTCTTGCCGGAACCATATGTCGAACAGGTGCATTTTGGGCAAAAATAAGTTCGAAATCATTGAACAATAGCGAGCACCATTGACGGTAACTTTGTTTTCACGGTCATCTTTAAAAAAATACGGGCTACTAATTCCGCCAGACTATAAACTACACCAAACAGTGCGGCGTGCATTGACAGCTCTTGTACTGCCTGGGGTTGCTCATAAGGCCGAATACGGCAGTTTTGTTTATTAACGTACGAACCGGTGAGTGGAGAAACGAAAACATTCCAAAAACATGCTAAATTGTGCTGGAAAACGAGAAAACAAATTTTCGTTGAGTCGAAATTTTTAAATAAAAATTTTCTGTTGACGGTTATTTTTTTATTTGGAATTTTTTATAGTTTGCTATGCTTTTTAGAGAAGTTGCAAATTACCATTATTATACTCGTACATCCTAGGTTTTTATCGAAGCGTAGCTTGAGTTGTATTGAGTCTTCAGTTTTGAGTTCTTAATAAAAATATAATACAAACTCATATTGAAAATGTGTAGTGATGAAGCGGTGTCGTATGAACAAGGAAGAACATCGCTGGGAAAAGGAAAATTTAGCCCGACAGAGAGGCGAAGAATTTCTAAACCACAGGGGTAAGTTCGTGGAAAAAAAATAACGGGACCAGACTGCAATTGCAAAAACAAAAATCCATGAGTACGTTTTCAACTAAAGAGAAGCAATTAATTATTGAAACGGTGTACACCGGACATCCTAAAAATTAAAATGACACATATTTAATGGGGTTGATTGAATAGCATGAAGTCGCAAGTGATCGATTGTCATCGGAATCTTCACAAGAAATTCCAGCCTCATACAGGGTTTTCCGATAAGGACTTGACAACTTTTTTTAAAATAAAACGCAAACCATTTGAGATATATCAAAAACTTTATTATCGGCTTGAAGTACAATCAAAACATTTATGAATGGAACTCGACTTCGTTTATATGGCCACCGCGGGCGCGTTTGCAGAGGTCGATTCGTTGGACCCAATTTTCAACGACTGGGCCACACATTTCGGCCGAAACGGAAGCTATTTCGAGTTCAATGTTGGCTCTGAGCTCTTCTAACGTCGTCGGCGTGTTGGCATAAACCAATGACTTAGCGTAGCCCCAGAGAAAATAGTCAAGCTGCGTTATATCGCACGAACGAGGCGGCCAATCGACAGGCCCATGTCTTGAGATAACACTCTCACCATATTTACTCTTCAATAAATCGATTGTAGCGTGTGCTGTGTGGCTTGTGGCACCATCCTGTTGGAACCACATGTCGTCCAAGTCCATATCTTCCAATTCGGGCTAAAAATAATCGGAGTTATTTTTTTGTGGATGAAGTGGTGATTTACGAAGCACATGTGGATTTTCACCCGACCAGTAACGCATATTTTGCTTATTGACGAACCCATTGAGCCAAAAATTAGCTTCGTTACTGAAGATGATTTTGCGATGAAATTCATCATCTTGGCCCAATCGGAGAAGGTACGTCGCTTCAAATGTTCCATCGGCTTCAATTCTTGAGTCAGCTTGATCTTGTATGTGTGTAAACCAAGATCCTTACGCAAATACGCCATAATGTGGTCTGAGCGATGCCCAGTTCTTGAGAACGCCGTGGAATTGACTGATTTGGATCATTTGCTACGGACGCCTGAACGGCAGCGATAATTTCGACACTTCGACCAACCCGTTGTCTCACTGACACGGCAACATCACACAACGAATATGTAGACTCACATTTTTGCACTAAACTTGTTATTGCCTGCCTACTAAGGCGAGAATAACTACCGAAAATTGGAGTTAACGCTCTTAAAGCTGCAGTCACCGACTCCGAATTTCGGTAGAAAATGTTTATAATTTGCAGACGTTGCTCGTTCGTGTACTTTACCATGATGAAAATGCTGAGTGCACTGAATAAACTGACAATGACAGTTTGATGATTAGTGAAAGAGTGCGTTCACAAATGAAATTCAAATTTGTCAAGTCCCTATTGGAAAACCCTTTATTATAATGTAAATACGAGTTTTGATAATTGTCGGACTATAAGTTCGTGAGATTTAGTTCTTCTTGATCTGCGAATACATTCCGTGCATGGGATAAGTCTACCAACAACAACGGTCTGAAGAACAGCGAAGAACTTTTTTCTTTGGAAGAAAGAAATGCATTCACTGCAAAGATGATCATATTGCTCGGTAATTGTACTACTAAGGCGAACAATTCAATACAATTACTTAACTTGTAACTACATATTTGTTTTTTTTAGAGGTAAACAAATCCAATAGAAAATAAAATACTTTAACCTAATATTAATATCTATGATATAATCTTAATTTAATTCGTAATTATATGCCATTAAGGCTTAAATATGATACCGGGCATATGCGTGCCACGGCTAGCTCGAATGAAGCACAATAGTGAACTCCAATTTTCGACAACTTTATCGAGCAATTGAGGCCATATATCAGCAATAACACGGCGAATGTTGACTTCCAAATCGTCCAACGACTCTGGTTTATCGGCATAGACTAGTGACTTCACATACCCCCAAAGAAAGTAATCTAAAGGTGTGAAATCACAGAATCGTGGAGGCCAGTTACAGGTGCATTACGCGAAATTATGCGCTCAGCAAATGTTTCCAGTAAATTGATGGTGTTGCGCGCCGTGTGGCATGTTGCGCCATCTTGTTGAAACTAAAGCTCTGTCACGACAATGCCATTCAACTGAGGAACAAAGCACTCTTCATTGACGGTAACATTCTGGCCGGCATGATGATGATTCCACCAGCTCATAAAGCACACCAAACAGTTAGTTGTAATGGTTATAAAGGCTTCTGGGTTGTCTTCACTCCAAATTCGGAAATGTTGCTTATTTACGAGTTCATATCCATTTAACCAATTGGAGAACAACATTTTGCGTTGAATATGAGGATCAAGCTGAATCATGTTTTGGGCCCATTCAACGAACCTACGACGCTGGATCTTATAAGCTTCTAAGCCAAGATATTTCCGTAAAATCTACCACAAAGTGGATGGGCATAGCTCCAATTGCTGTACACGATGGCGAATCGGCAATAATTTTTGCAATCCGTATAACACATTTTGGAAAAAAGGCCAACTTCACCAGCGTCATCATCCTCAAGCCACAAAATTGGTGTTTCTATTGCCTTTTTTTGTCATTTTAAAGTTTTTGCACCACTAGATGTGCCTCGTTTGGATCCCCTTATCTTGCGTGGTGTGATGGAGCTTCCACGATGTTTTGAGCTGATTCCTCTGCTACTACCGGTAACTATTTATCGTCAATACGACTTCAACACTTTGACTGGATAGCACAGACGAGCTACATTCTGCTTCTTCCGTTTATGTCGTGCCATTTTTCACTTTTTTCCTTTTTTGAAACCACAGTCACAATCTACATCTTCACCACAATAAGCTCAACTGGCCTGAATTTAATGTTATTGTGTTTGATATACTTTTCTCTTTGCAATGTAACTGCGCCACTGGTCACTAATGGGTTAAAAATAATTTTTCAAAAGGCAAAAGTACTCGATTGGTAATTTTCGAGGTAGAAAAATCATTCGATACTGTTTGGTTTGATACATAACCTACTGAGTTTTAATTTTCCATTGTATCTTAATAGAATTATGTAGTCATTCCTATTCTTCCGAAGTTTTAATATATCCATCAATCTAAACCTCTCAGAAAATTAATTGATTAATGCAGGAGTTCCACAAGGATCTATTCTTGGTCCAGCCCTCTTTAATATACGATATACCACCTTGAATAACCACCGTGTGGCGCTCCCACTGTTCCGATTTGAGTTCTCTTTTTTTGTTAAGTTGGTCAGTCTGTTGCTGACATTCCCCCTAAATCTTAACGTCATAGCCTAATATTTGCAAAAGTTACTTAGCCAAGAGTACATCTATCTCTGTGTGTGTTGGCGATTTTTTACAATTTTAGAAATGGATTTAAATTTGCAACAACGAACTTGTATTAAATTTTGCGTAAAAAACGGATTTAATGGTGCTCGAGCGTTGGAAAAGTGTTTCGCAACGATTATTTAAAGAAAACGGTCGCTTACCAGTGGCACGAGCTGTTCAAAAGTGGTCGTGAGTCAAGCGAAAATGATGAACGCTGTGGCAGGCCATCGACAGCGTAAATCAAGGAAAACATTGATGGAGTAAAAGAAATGTTGGTCAATAACCGCAAATTAACCATCAGAGAGATAGCGGAGGACTTTAACCTTGCCTATGGATCCGTCCTAGACATTTTGGTTAATGATTTGGGTTTCCGTCGTGTAGCAGCAAAGTTGGTGCCAAAAGAGATCGTCTTGACATCGCAAAAGAGATGATTTGCGAGGCTGGATCCGATCCCACATTCATCAAAAGGATCATTACAAGAGACGAGACGTTAGTTTATGAGTACGACACGCAATCCAGACATCAGGCAAGTGAATGGGTTCATCAAATGAGCCGAGACCAAAAAAACCACGTCATTTTCAGTCAAAAAAGAAGGCAATGCTCACGGTTTTCATGGATTACAACGGTGTAGCGCATCATGAATTTTTGCCAGAAGGCCAGAAAGTAAATAAAGATTATTACGAGTATTTGGACGTTATGAGACGTTTGCGTGGAGCAATTCGCCCAAAGAGACCAGAATTGTGGGCAGATTTTACACCATGATAACGCACCGTTGCACAGTGCCATCATTATTCGTAATTTTTTGACGAAAAATGCAACAAATGCCATCCAACAGCCACCAAATTCTCCTGACTTCTTTATGTTCAATCGAGTTAAAAAACCACTACGGGGAACGCGTTTCAGCAGCCGAGAGGAAGTAATGGAAAAATCGCAGGAAGCACTGATGGACATACCGAAAACCGAATATAAGAAATGTTTCGAGGATTGGATCAAGCGCTGCCATAAGTATTTTGCAGTCGATGGGGATAACTTTGAAGGGGAAAATATAGATTTAGATGAAGAAACTTTTATTTTTAATTTCCTGAATAAATTCGGGGACTTTTTGATCAGTCGTATACCACTGATTTCCCCAAAAATTGATAAACTGTAACATTGTCCTATTTGCTGACAATACTTTTATTTATTCTTTAGATTCAATTGACACTAACCTGCAATCTGACTTAAATGCTGTCGAAGTACATTTTAGAAATTGAAGAATTAACATTAATTTTTCTAAGATAGCTTAGAAAAAAAAAAACTAAAGGAAAAGGTTGTTTACTTCCGAGCAACAGCCTCTCTCTACCCTACGCCAACAAGTTATTAATTGTTAAAGCTATTTTCCAAGTTAATATATTCTATGGATCTCTTGTCTGGGGTATCTGTGCAAAAACTCATCTGCGCAGGCTTCAAATAACACAAAATCAATTGCTAAAAATGATACCTAATCTGCCCTAGTTTTTCTGAACAGAGAAACTACATAAAATGGTTAAAACTAGAACTGAACAATTGTACCATCAATATAACAGCTCTCGCTTATCATCAGACTGTATGTTAATGTGTTGGGTTGGGTTGGAAAATGTCCTTCGATTTTATTAGTTAAGAGTTTTTCACTTTATAAAATATATTTAAAAAAATGTAAGGAAATAAAACCACTTGTTTTCTGTTCTGTGTTGTAAGACGTTATAAAATTCGGTTTTATTTTCAGTTTGTTACTGTTTGTATATCTGTACAAAATGTTGCTTACATTGCATGTGTTGCTAAACATTTATTTGAAACTTCACACTTGTGTTTAGTTACGTTTGCATTAAAGCAAAGAGTTAACAATATTATAATAAGTTTTCTATATTTAAGTTTAATATATAATATATAAACATTTGCTCAAACAAGACAATGACTTGATGTCAAACTTCGTTTCATACAGAGTGATTTTCTAAGTACCTGTGTTATCACTTCGACTCATTTATTTATTTATTTAGTTGTTCATTTGTTGATATTTATTTATATATTTATTTATTTATTTAGTTATCTGTTAATCATTGCTATTATTGATTAAACCTTGAACTAATCAAGTTTTGATATTTTACATTTGATGAAGGTTTTTCAGTTCGTTTTTCCTTCAAACCCATAATAAATTCTGTGATACAATGTTTAAGAAATTATACATTTATTTTAGTAGGAAGGTGTAAAACCAAATCTCAGTAAAATAATAATTCTATCTTAAAGATTTGAAATTTCTGCCACAATAAAACATTCAAATATAATCTACGAATACCATATCGTAAAGGGTGACCAGATAAGAACGATAGGGAAAAATTTAAATTAAACAACAACGGAGTGAGATATAAAATTGATTCTGGCTTTATTTTGAAGCTACGTTAATGCCATTATGTGTGGAGCAGCACATCATTTTAGGAAGTCGTTCGTAAATCTCCGGTGAGAATAGACGTCTTTCGGTCTTTCGGCTTTCAGTGTATAAATACAAATAAATACATATAATTAGTTGCAATTTTGTCAATTGACTCGGTGGCCCAGCGGTTAGCGGCGCCAGTCAACAAATCGTTGGACACAATCCCGAGTGAAATTTGGAACTTTTTTTCTTGTTTTTTATTTTTTATTTTTTTTTTCTAACTGTGTAATACTCGTACATATCAAAAGCAATAAGAAAAAAAAAAGCATCACGTGATGGATGGTGGAGAGCGCCCCGCTCTTCCCATAACCGTGGCGAAAGCCATTAAAAGGAGGAAGAGGTTGAAAACACCTCCTAATCTAACCAAAAAAAAATAAGTGCTGTTTTAACAGCTGAAAATGACAAAGAGGAGGAGGGCACCAACAACTTTGCCTCTCTAGCTTCATCTGAGTCGGAAGACGAAGATGAAGAAATCAATATTATAAAAACCAGTATCCAAGAGCTGGAACAAAAAATGCTTGATGTTAAGCAACGGCAAACTGCACGCAGGCAGAGGGAGCAACAAGAAGCAGAGAGCTCCCAACAGCAAGAGCAGAACCAACAACTGCAGCAACAACATAAACAGCAGCAGCCGAAACAACAAATGCAGCAAAAGCAACAGCAGCAACTGCTGCAAGAACAACAACAGCTGAAACCACAGCAGCTGAAGAAACAGCAGCAGCAGCAGCAACAACACCAACAACTACAACAACAACAGCAACAACAAAAACAACAACAGCAGCAGCAGCAACAACAACAACAACAGCAGCAGCAGCAGAAGAAGAAGAAGAAGGAGAAGGTGCCTTCGATCAACACCTATAAACTAGAGGTAAATGCTACCAAGGACCTGTGTAAGTTGGTCATTGGTAATAATTTTAACATAAAGAGATTGGGGAACGATCGCCATGCCAGCCACTGTAACACAGTGGAGGGCTACGCGAAAGTGAAAGATCTCCTAAAGGAAACGACGACGGAGCACTACTCATTCACACCAAAGTGTGAAAAGCGGCAATCGATGCTGCTGAAGGGGTTGGAACCGTCTACTGACCCTGAGGAGATCCTGGCACTGCTCAAAGAGAAGGAGTGCGAAGGACTCAAGTTTGTGGGGGTAAAGCCATTTACCAAAGCTAGAGCCAGGCGGGAGAAACGGAGTCTGCCGTTCTTCCTGGTGCAGCTCAGTCCCGAAAGCCATCTGGATAGTCTAAGGAGTGTCAATGTCCTAGACTACCAAGTGGTTCACTGGGAAAAACTAAAAAGGAGCGAAGGCATTATACAATGCGTTCGCTGCCAGAGGTTCGGGCACGCCGCGTCGAACTGCCAAATGCAGCCTCGATGCGTGAAGTGCGCTAAGAACCACAGTTCCGAGCAGTGTCCTCTGGGTGTTGACGGAGCATCCGATAGGTCGCAGCTCTCGTGCGTGTTATGTGGAAACGTGGGACACACCGCAAACTATCGGGGTTGTCCTAAGTTCGCTGACATAAAGAAAGCAAAACTGACTCGGCAGCAGAAGGTGGAGGTCAAACGTTCACCTCTCAGATTTCAAACACCAGCCGTCACGTCCCAAATTTCCTACGCCCAAATGGCGTCAGGTAGGGGGGCTACGGTACAGCAAGCGACTGTTGCTTCTCCGGCGCCAACGCCGAGAACAACGGAAGCTGCACCTAACATGCTGGCTATCTTGCTCGCAATCCAAGGGCAGATGGCTCAGCTGCAAAAGCAGGTGCAAGAACAGGCCCAGCGGGTGGACCAGATCTACACGCTGCTGCCGGGCCTAACGCAACACATGTCGTAATGGGAACGCACATGGTGGAGCAAACTTTGAAGGTCCTTGCGGTGAATGTTAATTCACTGATTAGGATTGAACGAAGAGCCGCAATGTTTAAATTGCTACAAGACCAAACTCCTGATGTGCTTTTCGCTAGCGAAACTAAGCTAACCGATAAGCACAAACTGGAGTACAATAATTATATCGTTAGAAGAAGAAACCGGCACAGATCCAAACGTGGAGGCGGTGTCGCGATCTTCATTAAAGAAGGTATAAAATTTCACAGAGTGTACAAGGGCGTGTTGCGCAGGTTCCGGGTGTTGGAGGCAGTCGTCGTTTACATCCCGCTCCGCAGTGGAAAACGGCTGTACTTGGCCTCTGTTTATGCACCTGAGGCTTCACAATCCACCCTATTCATTACAGAGCTCGACACGCTTTTTCGACTTCTGAGGCTGGAATCGGGGGAGAATTATTTTATAATCGGCGGGGATTTCAACGCTAGACACAGAGATTGGGGAAATAATTTGCCAAATACTAGAGGGAACCTACTACTCGATTGGTGGGGTCAGCACGATGTCATGTACAGACTCGGTCTTAAAGCGACGGATAACCCGTCGTTTCCCAGAGGCGAGTCTTATTTGGATCTACTGCTGTACGACGAACGCATACGACTGACAGGTACGAATTTACAAACGCTAAACTGTCTGCGCACATTCGTGTATGACAGTGACCATTGCGGTTTTAGCACCGACATTACAGTTCCCAACGAAATTGCGGAATTGGAGGAGTTTGTCCAAAGATATTCTTACAACTACAGTAAGACTCGATGGACACGCTTCTCCGCAACTTTGACAAGAGCGCTCTCCTCGAACACGCTCCACCCACCGTCCAATAGGAATTTGTCAAACGAGGAGATCGACAATTACCTAAAACAAATGGACGAGACAATTAAACAAACCATGGACACTACAATACCGCGGTATCGACGTACGACTAACGAAGACCTGTTCCGCAATCCTACTATTGACGCACTGCACCGACAGAAAAGTAGACTTCTGACAAGACTCAAAAACTTGTATAGACAGTTAACTGACCGACAAGACCCGGAGATTAGGACACTGAAGTCGTCGATTAAAAATACTCAAACGCTAATAAAAGAAAATTACAGAATTTCGGTAAGTTTGTATTGGAACAACAAGGTTCGGGCTGTAAACACCAGCAACCCGAATATGTTTCCGCAAATCAATAAACTATTTCGGAGAAAAAATCAAAACGACTTTCAGTGTCTTAAAATAGCCCGGACAACAGACAACGAACGGTTACTGACAATAGCAGGCATTGATCCAGATGAGGCCGCTGATGATGACGACTTTTTTGTGATCGAGGATCCACAGGAGAAGGTTGAGGCCATAGGGGTGACTTTCCAGGAAGTATACAAGGCCATTGATAACATTGGCCCTAATTATGACCTGGACAGTCGCGTCTTGGTGCACGACTTCTGCGTTCGAAATGAAATAGGGAACTGGCGATCCGAGGGCTCTGGTTTCACCCGGTTTAGCGACGAAAATATGGCAAATAACGTCATTGCCAGAGAGGGTGGCCTACCCCCGTTCATTTCGAAGGAAGGACTCCATGAGATCTTCGACACAATCAGGGCTAAGAAATCGGTGGGGACCGATGGTATTCCGAACATCGTGCTTCGACATCTTCCTCTAGAAGCGGTGGACATTTACACCACCCTGTTTAACAATGCAATGAATAATGCACATTATCCAGCGCATTGGAAAACGGCGGTGGTTCAACCTATCCCCAAAAAGTGAAAGGATATATCCAATCCGGCGAATCTCCGGACGATAAGTCTCCTTCCGAATATCAGTAAGGTTTTTGAAAAGGTAATCAATAGAGCTCTGTCTAGGTGGGTTGAGGACAAACATATAGTTCCGGATAATCAATTCGGTTTTAAGGCGGGACATGATACTCGTATCTCACATGCCGCGTCTAAACTGGTGTCCGATATCCAATGGAATAAAGGCAAAAAACAATGCACTGGTGCCTGCCTTGTTGACTTGGAGAAGGCCTTCGACACCGTATGGTTAGAGAGTCTTTTCTATAAGCTGACTAGGCCGGGGATCAGTAAACCACTCTTGTACATTCTTTATTTATTTATTTATTTAATCAAATAATTTACAAATAAATTTACAAATTATTTTAGTAAGACATCTGGGTAATAAAACCATAAGTGACCAAATTTAATTAATGAAATATTAGTTAAGTTAAGGGGCAGATAATATTAATTTTTACAAACAAGTTTTCAAAAATTTACATACATAGTAACAGGCATAAGTAATTATATTTCGTTGAATTTGTTATGAAAATCTAAGGCTAGTTTTATTCGTTCGATTGTGTTGTAATCTGAGGGGTTAAGTATATTTGCTAATTGCTGTGATATACGTGTACTTTCCAGTGACGGGTCTATCTGACGTGATAGAGGACATTCGACAAATATGTGCCAAATAGATAATTCAGTCTGACAGGATTCACATACTTCCGGGTTCTCGCCAGTGTACAGATGTTTAGTGGAGAATAATGTTTTTCCAACTCTGACTCGAAGTATTCTTATGCAATCTTCCCTGCTAAGCTGATTATTGTATGGTATACGATGGTTGTCGGGGTTGTGTGTTTGAAGGAATGTAAGACAATTTTTCCAACTGTCAGCAAGCTCCTGCTTCTGCTGTGTTCGGAATATTTGTCGAGTCAATTGGTAGAAGTTTGGGGACTCAATAATCAGCGGGTAATTTACAGCATCTTTGGCTCCAAGATCTGCAATTTCATTGCCTTGGATACCGATATGCCCTGGTACCCATGCTAGTGTGATATCTCCAGTTAGATTACCTCTAAGACGTTCTAGTGTAGGGCATTTGTTGGTTTCATTTCTGAGGCCTTTAAGAATGCTTAAGTTATCTGTCAATATTATACTACGTCCAGAGTAAATTTGTGCTACAGATATGGCCTTATTTATTGCTGCCAATTCTGCAATGTAGCTTCCTGCTTCTTTAGGTAGAATTCCTTGCCAGATCGAAGGTGTTTGTGCATTTATTTCCCATTTAACTACAGCATAAGTCGAATGGCTGTCACTATGTGATCCGTCTGTATAAAAGATATGTTCAGCGCCGATTTTTTCTATCATCTCGTGGTGTAGCATTTGAAACAATTCAACAGGGGTATTCGTCTTCTTAAACTTAGCTAGATCCGTATTAATTTGTATTAAGTTCCTTTTCCAGGGCGGTGTACTATATGCTATTGAACTATTATCAGCAAAGAAGTTCTCTTGGTTAGCTATTAAGCTGAGTATTCGAGCAATTGCAGAGAGGGAGTTTTTTCGTTTACTTCCTCGTGAAGTTAAAATTTCCTTTGCAGTACCATAGAGGGGGTGTGTTTGATCGGATATTGCCTTACTGACCAAGTTAACAGATCTTATTTTGGTGATGTGACTTCTGTTGGAATATTTCAAATTAAAAATGGTCTTCAGCAAGGTGCGGTCAATTCGCCGATCCTATTCAACATTTATACAAGCGACTTGATAGGTTCACTTCCTCATACTATTGCGTACGCAGACGATTTGATAGCGTACAGAACAGGTCCAAAAATCGAGGTTATTAATACTCTCTTGCAGCGTGACTTCGATAAGATAAGACGATTTTGCGATGACTGGAAGTTGAAAATCAACTTTCAGAAGTCGGAAACCATTCTCTTTAGGACGCCGTTGTCTAGGGCCTCAAGGGATACCAGAAAAAATTGGCGAAGTTTCTCGATCATTGGACAACACGGGCAGCCTCTTGCCTGTCGAAATGTAGTCAGATACCTTGGAATCTGGCTAGATCAGTTTCTGTATTTTGGCAAAAATGTAGATGCTGCTCTGGCCAGAGCTAAAGGTGCTTTTGCCCTTACAAAGAGACTGTTTTATAGCAGCCAACTCGATGCGAGGGTAAAGGTAATCTGCTACATGGCCCTTATCAGGCCCATGCTGGAATTTGGGTGTCCCGTGTGGTTCAATGTACGAGCAAGCTTAATGGAAAAGATTCGGGTGTTTGAGAGGGCTTGCCTTAGGGCTTGTCTTCGCTTGTACAGAACACCAGAGTCGGAGTACAAGAAATTTTATCCTAATGAGGTCCTTTACAACAGGGCGAACCTAATACGAGTGGACAACTTCGTAATTAAGCTGACTCGAAGGAAAAATATTTCAATACCATGAAATATAACAAATGTCTCAAAGGGAGGACTTTTAACTGCTGAAACAACGCATTTTGTCCATAGTATCAACTCCGCCTTTAGTCGAATTGTAGTAGCTTATAACTTCTGGCTTATGTTTCAAGCCAACAGTTGTTCTACTGAAGTGAATTGTTGACAATAAAATCACGGCTTTTTTCTTTGTTAGGAATACAATGGTATATTTTCGTGGAACCCATATTCACTAGATAAGACAGCACGGTCTTTCGATGCTTGAACCTCCGTTGGTATATACGGCTTATTTTTTTTTTAGGGTTCCAACTAGTCCCAAATTCCATCGCACGAGTTTTTTGGCTAGCTCAAGTGACATGAAGAAATTATCCGTCGTAACTGTTCGCCCAGTGTTTTTATAGGATAGCACTAGCTGACTTACAACTTGCTCTCCTTGGTTTGTCGCTCGAGGCTGACCTGGTTCTTTGCCTGTGTAGATAATACCTTGTAATGGATATGCAGTTTTTGCATTGCATAACCACCAGATTTTAATACCGTACTTAGCCGGTTTCGACAGTATATATTGCGTAAATTTAGTCCTACCAGGGAAAGGAAAGAGCTGCTCGTCAACGGTGAGTGCCTCATACGGCATAAAATATTTACGCAAATTTCCGTTAAGCATTTGAAATAAGTCCCTTATTGGTGCCGTCTTATCATTTATCATACGTACTTCATGAGTGCTTTCGTTGTCATATTGGGAGATGCTCCAAAATCTGCATAGACCCATACTTGCCCTGTATAAAGGATTTGAAAAGGTTTTCCATAGGTCTTTGGTATGCTCGTAATGTGATCGGGATACGCCTGCGGTTATCAGTATTCCTAGATATGCATCAAATTCTTCTGTACTAATAGGTTTCCACTCTCTACTGCACGCAGGATTAATCTCATTCCACTTGTCATAGGCCCTTTTTGCTTAACGATTTGTTTCCCTAATAATTATGTCACACATTTCGTTAGTGAAAATACATTTAAAAGTTTGCAGTAATGTCAAATTTCGAGTGGATGAATGTGGACCTCCATTTTGCCTTATAACATTATGCGCGAGAAATCGACGAGGGCTAAGTTCTTCTCTTTTCCACTCAGTGCTGTCTTTTGCAACATAGCTTAGCATGGGTTCCACATGATTCTGCAAATCACAAGTTTCTTCCTCTTCGTCTTCGTCAGTATCTTCATTTGACTGGAGCTCTGGTGGAATATTTTCCTGTTCAGCGTCGGAATCAATGTTACTATCATGGGCAACAGCTACAGTTCCACCATCTTCCTCAGATTCAGCAACATCTCCATGATCCGACTCTTCTAAATCCTCAGTATATAAAATATCTTCAAGCACTTGACTCAAGTGTGCTTCTTTCTCCTCAACGGTCATCCCGCGATAATTTCTAGAAAAATTGGTCTGCTTTCTGCCATATCTGAAACAATCATAATCTCTATAAAAAAAAACAACTAACATTTTTGATCCAGTATTATTATTTACCTTCTGGTCTTACACACAAATATTTTATTGTTTTACACACCAAATTTGTAACCAAGGGAAATAACGCACTGAATTTGCTGCTGTGACTCAACAGTATGTGTGCAAAGCGCCAAGAAATTGCAAATGTTCTCAGTACGTTTACAGTAGACAAGGTAACGGTAAACTACAGAACGATACCTGTCTAGACAGAAAGGCAGTACAACAATTAGCATGAACAAACAGGCGGGTATGAACGTATGGTTAGTGCGGTGTACATTTGAAAAACTTGTAATTGGTAGATATTTATCTGTATGTACTCGTACATACGAGTATATGCTTAAAAGTAATTGGAATTTGTTCAGTTTCCATTTTTGGGAAGCTACTGGAAAATTCAGCCGGTTTGTAATGATTATTACAATGATTTTTGCATTTGAAAATACAAATACATACCCAGGTATTTCATATTGACACAAGCGTTAAAAGTGTAAGACTCTCTTTTTAATTGCTTTTTCAACAACTTTTGAAATAGTGGGCAAAAGTGAGATTGGCCTGTAATTATTTTTTTTCTTTTGGATCTAATTTTTTCAAAAGAGGAACAGCACTTGCACATTTTAGGTGGATTTACTTTAAGATAAATATTTAAGAGTGTAAATAAAGTTCTGAAAAAAAATGTTTAGATAGATTCTCGTTTATTCTAGACGAAACCCTTTATTAGCCCGATTGGTAGGGGCAAGTGTTTTTGGAAATCGTCAGCGTAAAGATGAGTGGAAATGGAGTCCTGATTGCTCAAAAAATGTGCAACCTTTTCAGCTTTGCATTTAATTCATTTGGAACGATTTCGAGCTCTCAGAAGAAAACTCCTTATAGACGTAAATACAGACAACACATCTAATGCGATTCGAGTGATGATGGACAAATACAGAATGTGAGAAGTGAATGTAACATAGTATTCCAACAAGTAGAACTACTATAGAGGCATACAAAAAACTGTACCTCTCTTTGGGGCATACATATATGCGTCGATGTACTTCTTCCTTTATAGTTAGGAGTTGTAATAGTTGCCTTAGTCGAATAACCAGTCATAAAACATTCTCCAACGTTATTGAAATATTGACAAAACAAGTCTTAATTTTTCTAAAAACGATGACTACCACCTCCAATAGTACCACCTTGACGTCCACCAAGACCACCACGTCCTTGGCGTCCTCCGAAAAAACCACCACCATGTCCTTGTAATCCGCGTGGTCCGAGTTGTCCCCTCTGGGCAGCAGCCAGGGTGACCAGAAGAAGAGCAACGAAAATAAACAAGAATTTCATTTGTGCTTCTATTTTTTTCTAATTTTGTTTGTTTCAAGACAACGAAAGCTTTATGCAAACAATACTTTGCAGACTTTGACTTTTATACTGAGAAAAAATTGTGAAAATTATTTAGCAGATTAGAAGAGGTTGTGCATTCCATACTTTGCTGATGATAGTGTGTCGTTCTGTTGCTCTTGTACGGTGTGCTTTCTTTTAGAGGTTATCGGGTCTGGCGAATGAACTTTTATGTCGTTATCTCTTTAGCGGAGGAAGTAGCCTTGGCAATTTGATTTCTTGATGACAAAGAAATGTGATGCAATATTTGCATCGGTATTGCAAAAGCATGACATAAACTAAGGTGAAAGGAGAGAAGGTGTATTAGGTGGACCGTGAAATGCATCCTAGGGTAGTGATATTGATATGCTCGTACAACTGTTTGAACGTGCATCATCAGACTTTCAGTAGCTTTCGGTATCATTTGTAATGTTCTGCAACGAATTTATTGTAATGTCTGATGGATCACTCCGACTTATTAGTAACAAATTTTGACTTAATGTTCACATTTGTACTTCAGCCTGATCATACACAGAGATTACAACAATTGCGTCCCAATATTAATGTTTCTCAAATGCCACACAGAAACCGCAAAACAGTTATCAAAACTAAAATGTCAATGAAATGAAAGCAAATCACCGGACAAAATTTGTCCATGCTAATAAAAAAAAAATCACAAATCCAGTGAATACGAGTAGAAAAGTTTTTCTTCCATTTGGAAGAAACTTGCAATAACTGCTGAGATATACCCCGCCCAAGGTCGCATAAAAGACCGAAATCTCGGTCAATCCTACCCGAACAATCATACATGACATGATTTTATAAATTACAAAGAGTCATAGAAAAGAAAAGTTAATGCCATCCAGACGTACGTCTGTATACGGATTTTGTTAAGTGTGATTTTGACCCTTTAAGAATCTGTCTTACGTGTCCTAAATTGTTTTCTACGATTTTGATTAAGTTAACCAAATAGGTCTAAAGCCTACAGCAGATTCATGTCATCGTCTTTCTATTTTTCTAGTATAAGTACTACTTAGATGGATTTAGCATCTCCTCAACCAAATGGTTTGTGAGAAAAGAAGCATGTTTTTCATTTATTAAATATGTTCTTCTGTTTTGGCCGATTTAATATCGTTACCACGATACCACAATGTTCTATGCTCAGCGTATTGGTGGTTTCGTTCGTTTTGGTGACAACACGTCGCGATAGTCTTTACATCCAGGGAAGGATGCTGCATAAAGCAAAGATTCCAAAGTCTTATTCGTCGATAGAGAAGATGAGATCGATTAACAGACAACGTATGACACTAGAGACGGCGATTGACTGGTGCTCTAAGATTGCACTAGATACATTTATTAACCTGGAGATATTAGTACTTTTGAGAAATATACTCGTATGTTGGATTGTTGAAGGAGATGCTTATCGCTTCCTGATGCTGATTAAGATCGTGTTTTTTAAGAGCTAGATATGGGAAAGTGGTGATATCAACCAAAGAGGTGAGTGTTTGTATGATTTATTTTTATCTTGCAACCTCAATATTTGTAATAGAGGGAATTCACCCACCTTTGTGGTGAAAAATAGGCAGGAGGTGATAGATATCACCCTTGCTACAAATACAGAAGGGTTAGAAATAAGGGAATGGAGTGTAGTCGACGAAGCGTCGATATCGGATCACCGATGAATACGCTTCAAGGTGAACTTTCAGAATAGGCAATGTAGTTTTCAAAGAAATCCTAGGAGTAATGATTGGGTCAAGTATACAGAAGTGGTAAATATACACCTGGATACCCAATTAATCACCAGCGATAATATTGTTAAATTAAATAGAGCGGTAGAAAGCTTGTTCGGCTAACAGAACACCTAAAAGGGCTCAACCAAAATGGTGTAATAGGGAGATCGGTTTAAAAAGGAAAGAGGTCAGGAACATCTATAATAAGGCGAAGCTTTTCAGAAGCGACAGTACATGGTACGTGTACTACGAATGTGAGAAACAATTCAAGTACCTAGTTAGAAATTCATAAAGGGCTTAATGGCAGAAGTACTACGAATCTATCGCTATAACAGACGCGGTTTCAAAGGAAGCGAGCGTTCCTAGCTACTTCAGCAAAAATGACGGAACCTGGCCTGAAAGTAACCCCACTTTCCTGGATCCGCATTATCAGATGGCCCTGGCATGCTACGATACACTGAGAACATTAATCTCTCTCTCTCCGAAGAGGAAATAGGTAGTAATAGGTGTTGTTTTAATAGGAAAAAATTACGGTTGGAAATTCAGTCTTTTAAGCCGTACAAGTCTTCCGGTCCGGATGGTATTCTACCGATTGTGCTACAGAAAGCACCGGAGGTAGCAATCCAGAAAAATATGGAAATTCTTAGACAAAGTCTAAAAATAGGGTACATACTCGTACCAATAGCTTGGAGGGAAGTTGAGGTGGTTTTTATACCTAAAGCTGGGGCATTAAACAGCAAAAGATTTCAGATCAATAACTCTGTAATCATTTATGCTTGAAACCCTGGAACGATTATTGGAGATTCACATTAGGAATAGATGCAGTAATGGCTTTTTGACCGAGTAACAGCATGCATATATAAAAGGAAAATCTGCACGAGGTGGTGGGGAATAATATATACTCGTAGAGAAGAGTCTACACTTCGGAGAGTTTGCGATGGTGGCCTTCCTCGCTATTCCAGAAGCGCCACTATTAAAAATGCTCTAGTAGACGCTAACATTGAACACTGCATTACGAACTGGGGGGCCGATGCTCAATTATCAAGGCTTCACCAATCAATGACGTTGTCTAATAATAAACGGGGGCAGAGCAAAGTACTGGTCTTAGCGTAAACATCTTCAAATGACGCTACCGAAGGTTGCAACGATTTGATCAGTCACAAGTTGCTGGTCATAGGTCTTGTTGGCGGCTGGACCACCGGTAGTCCCTACCAGGACTTCAATCTTGGTATCATGTGAGTCATCTCGGTCCGGGCCTGACTTGAAGAGGTAGACCCCCTTGCGTCATGGTGGCTGTGGTTTAAACCCAAAGTCGCGGGAAGGGTCTTCCTTTGGTTGACCCAATGTAGAGTTGCAATAAGTACTGGGTGCTGCGACCCTAAAAGCAGTAAAAGTTTTAGGTCATAAAGGCTTCCATAGCCATTACAGGTGCGTCCCGTACCATCCCTACGGCAGCATTAGACACCCTTTTGTACCACTTGATTTACAGATCAAAAACTGGCTGTCAACAGTGCGACTCACTAATCTGTGCTACTTCAAGAGCAGTAGTTTCGGACATGGCACGATACTAACGGAGCTACATCCAATTCTAACGGATGAAATTCCTTCCCTGGTCGACTTCGACATCCCGTACGATATAATTTTCCCGGAGAGAGAGGACTGGGAAAAGAATGCAATAATCAGGTCAAATGAAATTGAAATTTCCACAGATGGCTCAAAAACAGAGGAAGGAACAGGTTCTGGTATCTTCTCAGAAGACTCAGGACTAAAAGTATCGATAATACTACCGGACGCAAGCAATGCAGGTGAAATCGGTATCCGAAAGAGATATCGCTATCTACATCGATAGCCAGACTGCACTCAAGGCAATGGAATGAACCAACGTCAGCTCTGATACAGTCTCAAGGTATATACTATGCAGTCAGAACCGGGTAAGACTGTGCTGGGTGCCAGGACACTGCGGTATTAAAGGAAATGAACAAGCGGACGAGCTTGCAGGAAAATGAGGGCTATTCGACAATAGTGAGGTTTCCAATATCAAACAACCCCTTTGCATAGTGAGGGACACTATCGAGAAGAAAATCATAAAGACTGTCAACCTAAGGCGGTCAAGCCTTGAAGGACACGGAGTATCCAAGGCTCTTTGGTCGCTTTTTGACGGCAAAAGATTTAGGAAGTAAATAAAACTAAACAGGGATAAGCTTAGGACAGTAATAACAATCCTGACAGGACACTGTCTCCTGCGGCAGTATGCCAAGAGACCTAAATTGTCAGATACGGATATCTGAAGATTCTGCGGTGATCTGGGAGCTGTTGAGGACATAACACACATACTGTGTGAATGCGGGGCAATATCGCAGAGTCGAAGAAAATTCTTAGGGAAATACATTTTCGAAAAACTAGAGGAAATAGACGGCACAAACTTCAAATGACTTCTTGGCTTTTACCAGAAAATTGGGTGTTTCACTAGGGCGATTGTTTAGGTTTTTGTCATTTGAAAACAAATTCAATTGGTTCCACAGGGACCGTTTTGGTGCCTAGTGTGTGTATGATGGCATACCCATCACACCCCTGTTTAACCTAACCTAAGAGCCATATTTTTTTTTTAAATACGGATATGAATTGAACTTTTATTCATTATGAAAAAATGATTCGTGGCATTAGGTTTTAACTACGACTCCACAAATCGAATCCTCTCGATCAAATTTTTTGCCATTCTTTCCAGCATTTGAATCTTTATCCCACCTATAATGGGCGAAATATTGCCTCTTTTTACCTGAAAAGTCTACGATTTATGAGCATATAACTAAGGCTTGACATAGTCCCACAAGTTTCATTGACTGCAACGCAGTCTTCGCTTTCATTGAAAAAAAAAAAAAAAAAAAATAAGAACCGATGATTCGAGTAGCACTTTTGTGGGTGTAATTGCGTCGAAAAGATCCGATTTTGCGGTGCGTGTTCGATCTCCCGCAGACTCTCACTCCCAGCGGCTACAGTTTCCACTGTACGCACATTACGTTCACGCGTTGTTGGCTTTGCGTCATAGACAGCGTCATAGACATAGACAGTGACAGTGGTACGGTATTTCTTGAGTTCAAAACCGACTTTCCAAATAAGTTTGATGTGTTCTTTTGGTGTAAAGTCGATTTATGATGATTTAATCACACAATACTGAACATGAATTTCAGAGAAAACTATTAAGAATGACAGCACAGTTTGAGATTGTAGTCCCCCTTTTTACACTATGGCTTTTGCTTACGCGCTGTTGCATATTTGACCTCCAATTCAGCTTACTGTTTAGAATCGTTTCTAGAAATTTTGCCTGTTTAACGAACTCTAGTAGATGCCAATTTGAGATTTTATATTCGGTTTAGTTACGAGCTGTTTGCATTAGGTCATCTTCATAAACGAATTCCGTGCAGATATCCCCTGCAAAAGTCTAAGTGGTTTATCGACTCCCATGTTCCATAGATGGAGATAAATGCCACAAATTTGTGGTATTCTTCGACGGACGTGTCTCTGAGTTGAGGATGCTGCTGGGTTTGTGCTGATGATTTTTCTTGTACGAAGTTGATTTATCAACACGTTTAGAGGACTTTTTCTAGGCCCGACTGTGCTACTGTTAAAGGCTCTGCCATCACATTGTTGAAAGCACACTCAATTATAAAAAAAAATCTAGTTGGAGAATGCAAATTTCTCTGAGCAGAGTTAGTAAGCAATATGATCATAGGAAATGAGATCGCCGATAAACTTGATAGGCCCAAAGTATTTCTCATAACATAAACGATACATGATAAAACAAGATTATTTCGATATTTCTAAATAGTTAGCTGCTTGTTTAGTGCCTGCGTTAAGCTTCTTCACACCACCTGCAACGATTTTCCAAAGGAGACAATAATATCGCTCTGTCACTGCCACTTAAGGGTTTTTTTTTAAGAGCTCTATTCTGACAGTAAAAAAGTTGAAAGTAGAAACATTGTGCAACCTATTGATACACTGGGACTTAGACAAACTACTCGTAAGAGAAACCTCAAAGCCCTCAAAAATATATTAATAGAATACCAGGTTTCTTTCATGATACCAAATTCCTGTAGATCTGGAGAGTTAATACGAGAACTAAACAGGGATAAGTTTAGGACAATAATAGGTATTTTGACAGGACACTGTCTCCTGTGGAAACACGCAAAGAGACAAAAATTGTCAAATACGGATATTTGCAGATTCGGCGGTGATCTTCAAGCTATTGAGGACATAACACACATACTGTGTAAATGCGAGCCAATATCACGTAGTCGAAAAAAATTTCCCAGCAAATAGTTTTTTGAAAACCTAGAGGAAATAGGCGGCACGAACTTAAAATGGCTTCTTGGCTTTTGCTAAGAATGGAAATTGGATGTTTCGCCAATTTGATGTCTTTGATGTCTAGTGTTTGTGCGTTGGCGTATCCATCACACCCCTGTTTTAACCTAACCTAACCCAACCCAACCTTTCTGAAGGAAAGAGTTGCTAAACCATAAGTATTCATATTTTTTTCCAATTTAACTTTTTTTGCCGTATGAGGCAACTTCTGATAGAGGCTTACCTTGTTTATGTATAACCAGTGTTCCAGTGATGGAACATTAATTATTATCTTGTGTTTTAGCAATGCTATAAAGGCTAGTTCTTTTAGGATTTAGGCAGTTATTAGATTTTCTATTAGATATTTTATGGATACACGTGCTGATCCCTCTTAGCGAAACAAAATAGATTACGTCTTCGTTTACTTCATAAGCGAAGGTTTAAAAACATTTGTCAGATGCTCCGGGAAAAGTTTAATCTTTTCTTTTGGATCGCCGAACTATTACACATCAAATATTGTTAACGGGGGATCTTGGTCTTTTTAAATGTTTGGCAGACATCCAAAGGGAGTAGTCTGTGACAAGTTACAAAGATATTTAGTCAGAGATCCATTTTTACGTCCACCGATAATTTTGTTAAGTTTTTTATTTAGTCTATTAAATATAGTTTTATCGCCAGGATATCTTGTCATTTGCAATTTCACTCGGGCTCATCTCTTAACTAATATAAATTTTCCAATTTCTGTGAGATATTTTACCGATGTATGTTTTTTATTTGCCTATTGCTGCTGCCTATTGTATATCGGCAATGAATTGTTCCACTTCGATGTCAATATGGCTTGTTGTGACCAGTGGCGATCTGAAGTTAATAAATCCTTCGAGTAATTTTTTTAAATTTGGACAAATTCGTTGTTTTGTTGGGAAGTCTTACATTTTTTATTACTTTTATTGTAATGCCGTTGACCGCTAGGATTACGAGTGTATGATCCGACTACCGATCAGCACTGCTGTCAACTTTTACGTATTTCCTACTGATTCCTTTCAGTCATCAAGATCTGGTATTTTCGCTGAGTCAAATGGCCAGTTCGTAGGCAATCCAGTCGAAATAAAATCACAGTTAAATTATCCCCCCCATACGGGGTCCGTTTTGCATTGAAATCACCTCCAATGATAAAGCTGTGTCCTAGAATTCGAATAGGGCGATTAAGATTTTGGGTAATGTAGGCGAATGCTTGGGTGGACAGCTATTTTAAATTCTTTGCTTTAGTCAAAATGTTTATTTTCGCTTCTTACATTGTTTGTATTGCTATTTTAGCAATACCTAAGGTTCAAAATGATCATATGCCGCGATGCTAACGCTCAGAATACTTTGGGGGCAGTGGCAATTGCAGCGTGAGAGGTAATCATATCCTCGATTTTATACTATCGTCCGATCTGGTTCTCAACAATGTTGGCTCTCAGCTAACTTTTGTTACTAGGGTAAGACAGACAGTAATCGACTTGACGTTAGCCAAAAGGAAAGTACTATCGGAGATCTCCATGTCGGAACTAGATACGATATAAGGAGGAGCTCGACAAATCTAACAGTGCTCCCGCTAAGCTCAGAATAAAACAAAAGCTACACGAAGCCGTTCAGAACCTGAACGGTCCCCTCACCAAGTGTTTTGAAATGGCATTTCCAGCTGGTGAGCAATCCTGAAAATCGCCCGTTCCTTGGTGAAATATCTGCATCGTCTTCGTAAAGAAACAGAAAACTTCTAAACAAGTCACTTAAGACTAATTTGGAGGAAGACCGGGATCTTTACAGACGGAAACATAAAGAATATATGAAGCTTATTTGGATTTCAAAGAGTGCCTTTCGTTAAGACTTTTGCGAGAAGATCGAAGCTGTCGGTGAAATCAGTATGTTAGTCAAAGTCCTAAAGAGGGGAAGATCAACCAGGCTGGAACCACTCAGAAAATCTGATGGTACGAGTACCTTTGCTGAATCGAAATCAGAGATATTAACGAAGCTGCTAGTGACGTGAATAACACTACTCTCCGTATATGGTATATCTGATCGGTTGTGCTGGCAGATGAGGCCATTCAACATGCTTCTGCTTCGTTTGATGGCTTCAAGAATCTGGTAAGCAGAATTGAAGGCGCACTCGATATGAAGGAGTACGTCTTGGGCATTTCCATCGATATTAAGAGTGCTTCCGACAACGCAACTTTTGACGGCATGTGTAACAGACAACATGGCGTAGACGAATCACTAGGTTTGTGGATAAAAGCAATGTTGGTGAATTGCGAATGCTGGCTGTGACCATTATGGCTAGGGGCCCCGTCCAATTATCAAGGCTTCGCCCATTAATGACATTGTCCAATAAAAATCGGGAGCAGAACAAAGCACTGGTCTTATCGTAAACATCTTCAGATGACGCCACCAACGCTTGCTACGAATTGATCAGTTACAAGTTGCCGGCCATAGGTCCTGTTGGTGGCAGGACCACCGGTAGTCCCTACCAGGACTTAAATCAAGGTGCCATGGGAGTCAGGAACCGCTCGGATCTCGGCCCTGACTTTTTGTGGTAGGCCCCCTTGTGGTTTAAACCCAAAGGTTGTGGGAAGGGTCTTCCTATTGGTTTGACCCAATGTAGAGTTGCAATAAGTGCTGGGTGCTGTAACCTTAAGAGCAGCAAGAGGTCTTAGGTCGGCCTCGACCAATACCAAGGGTGGAATTGGTGCCTCCAACACAAGTTTTGCTTTTGGTATTATTTTAATGTGAGTAAGCATCCCGTAAACTTAAGTCTACACGACAGGTGTTTACTTTGAAGACGTTGACATAATTGTGACCAATATGACCAATATGTTGCGGCAACTGTCTGCTCTAAAACGCAGGCAGACCTAGTCGTGATCGATGATTACTGCACTAGTAATGGGCTTTCAGTCAGCTGAGATTGTTCTCTTTACGAGAAGTAGAAAGTTGTCTGGTCTGACTCATCTAGTGATTAAAGGCATCACCATCCATTTCTCTAAAGAAGCTAAGTATTTGGGTATCATCCTGGACAAAACACTTCTATTGACCAAACATGTTACGTCGAAAGCCTCTGTCGACCTTCTGGCAGTGCAAAGGAGCTATCGTCAAGACATGATACCTGTCACCGAGAAATGACTTCTGTATCTACATGTCCAATTATATGACATACATCGGTTGTCAGGTGGAATAAGTTCTTATGAAAATACGGATTGCTGCTTTTAGTAGACTCCAAAGAACGGTTTATCTCGGATATATGGGGCTTTCCCTATCAAAATACAAAATCGATTTTCCCTGGACTTGTTTCGGCCAGAATCTGAGCCAAGAAAGGAATGCAGTCGCTGAAACCTCTTACGACTTCCAAGCTCGTACAAGAATACAGGACATAACTGAACGCAGTCGGAAGGCTAAATTTACTGAGTATTGTCTGGGTCCCATGTCACAATGGGATCACGGGATATGAAATCTCTGATAAACTTGATCTGCGTGCATCCCCGGTTAATGCTTCCATTGACAGTTAAGTTTTATATGACCACAACAGCAGGTGGCATTATTCCCCAGGTTACAGGCAGACCAAACGAAGAGCGGCCTTCCTCAGCTGTCCCTCAGCAGGAAAGTCTGCAGGTTGTATCATTATGAGACGGCACTACACTTTTGCTAAGCACTTAAATGTACTGGGCGTAAACGATGCAACATCCTACGACGCTTGCTGTGAAAGTGGTGACGATAAGGCCGAGTACTATCTCTGTGAATGTCCGGATTACACTCGCATCAGGCTGCAGGTACTCGGCGTTGATATGGCATTATATCATGATGTGCAATTTCATTTGAATCAATAAATAAACGCCTAACTCCGTGAAGGCCAGAGCTACCAATGGAAACGGTGCACGATCAAAAAACAGCTTTTTCCAAAGCCAGAACGGCTAATAGATTTTTAGATACAGAGAAGGACCCCGACGATGGTAATTATCCATTTGGTCAGACAACGAGTAGTTGACTAAAACCAGGAAACTTAGGACTTTAGCACCCTAGTCTGATCAATTGACGTTTTAAGCTTTAAAAAGCTGTAGGGACCAGCCCTGTCCAACTTACTTTTTCAACTTCCCAACTTACTACCTACCTTTACAATATTACTTAGCGTACCAATTACCTTTTTTGAAAATGAATTCATACTGTACTAGCTCTTAGTAATTTCTTAGTGTACTTGACAAAAGAAAGGAGTTGACTATAAAGTAGATGTCGAAGAGAACAGCTGCATTTTATTTCTGCTCTTGAGATCCCATTTATAACAGCATCTACAATTGGTGACCCTCGATTGTTTTATCAGACAATAAGTCAAGAAATACGTACTTCTGACAATTTCATTTCATTTTTTCTCAATTTAACACAATGTGCGCGGAAAAGAACGAAAGTAATGAATCCAGTGGAAATTCATCTGGAAATACCACAGGCTCCAGCACACTTGCCACATCAGGCGAAGCACATGGCAGCGATTTCCCCTTTCTGGCTAGAACTGCCGGAGATCTGGATCTGGTTCGCACAAATTGAGACACAGTTCGCCACCTGCGGCATCACATCCGATTTTTCGAAATTCAACATGGACCTAAATAGAACATAGTAAAGTCGTTCACTTCAATAGGATTGAACCCAAGTTATAAAGTTTATCTGGAAACCAAGAGCCTTTAATTTTAGAAGGATTATATCATGAGAAATTCTATCAAAGGCTTTGCTGAAATCGGTAATCGGAAATCGGCAATCACATCAACTTCATTTCCAGATTCCAGTGAACATAAAGTGCTTGATACGAATTCCGTTAAGTTGGTGGTCGTAGATCTATCTGCCTTTGAAAAATCCGTGCTGGTTTGGGGAAACAATAGATTTACAATGGAAAAGCATTATGTCATAGATAATGCTCCCAAAAAGCTTAGGTATGCAGGACAACTTAACAATTGGTCGATAGTTGGAAATATCGTCTTTTCTACCTTTTTTATGTAGGGGAATAATAAACGACCTTTTCCAGGTTGAGGGAAATAATCCCTGGGTGATAGAAAGCTGAAAGAGAGCTGTAAGAGGTTGGGCTAGATGCATTTGACATTTCTTTAAAAATATAGGGGGAAGATCATCAGGGCCAGCAGAATAATCATCTTTGAGTTTTATTATTTTATCTCTACTCGTACCTTGCTCTAAAGTTATAGACACCGATTCCAAAGTTGTTTGTGGGCAGCTGTTTAAGTAGGAAAAGTAAGAATGGTCTAGCTCTTGGGAATGGATGGCGAACGCTTGGCCAAAAAAGATTGCGAAGAGATTTGCAATAATTCGGGAATCGCCCGAGGACCTATCAAGAAAATTTAGGGATGATGGATAGTTATCCGATTTGCTTTTAGTTTTGATGAACTGAAAGAATCTTTTGGGGTCGGAAATGAGTGTGTGGTCCATTCGGTTTAAATAGTTGTCATAGAGAGTTTAGTACAGTGAAATTTATTTGGGCAGACTGTTAGTAGAAGAAATCGGTGTCGGAACGCGATTTTAAGTAAGAATACCAGAGCTTATTTCTCTTGTTACGAAGAGATAGCAGCTCTTTATTATACCAGGGTGGTGACAATGAGGGATTCCGTTTGGGTAAAAAAGGCACAGATTGGGAGAGACATTTAAAAATTTCGGTATAAAAGGATGCAAGAGAATTGTTAACCGTAAGGTTAGGGTTATTGTAGAGAAAGTTAAAATTGATCATACTGAGGAGGTTGTTCAGTTTGGCGTAGTTAGCCCTATGAAAATTAAAACTATAAGAATATTCATAGGAAACGGGATTAAGACCATTGTCATATGTCAGCGTAAGAGAAAGGGGAGGGTGGTAACTATCCAACTTAGAAAGCAGATGTTTACTTTCTAAAACGACACAGTTATCTGTATCAGTGGCGAAGACTAGGTCGAGTTGTCTGCCGATGTTATTGGTGACACCACTTAATTGATATAGACCAGAGTCAGTTAGGCAGTCGATGAAAAGATTCTCCTTATCAGAGGTAGGATTTGTTGCAGTATAGTAGCACTGATCAGTCTGAGTCCATAGAAGCTTGGGTAGATTAAAATCACCTAAAAAAATAACAACGTCATTGGGATCAGCAGCATTAAAAATGCAGTCGATTGCATCAACAGCTAGCTGGTAACCTTGAATTGGTTGAGAGGGGCGAATATAGCAGCAACAAATATATAGGTTGCGTTTGCAAATAGGAATTCTAGCGCAAAACGAATTCGAAGAATGCAGTGGACGATTTTTGAAAGGGTCTAGACTCGAGACGGGAGTGTATAGCTAGAAGTACACCACGGCCATATAAATTCTCCTCTTTATCTAGACCATCGTCCCGGTGTAAATCGAAGTCTTGGGAAAATAATTCATTATTCTTAATATCAGGTGTGAGATTGGTTTCTGTGAGGGCAGAGATGTCGTATGGCAGAACCTGCGAATTAAGATATATAGCAGAAATCTTAGTTCGTAATCCTCTTACGTTTTGATAATACAGGGACAGATATTTGTGAGGCTTCGGCAAAGAATTGAGTGGTGGGTTAGGAGCGATGGTAGTTTTTGAAACTAGACCGTGTTCTCTGGAGGTGTAGTATGCGCTTGGAGCTAACATGAGACGCAAAAGAAGAGAGATCATTAGCCACGTCATCAGGAGTCATATCTAATTGTTCATGAAAACGTATAAAAAGTTGCCGCAGATCATTATGATTAGTGGGGAGGCCTTCTTGCAGAATGGAAACCATTGCATTGGTTTTCGTTATACCGTCGATACAGACAGAGTCTGGCTTGTCATGTAGGTAGGCGAGATATAAGCGAACATTATCATATAATCTACGGTCTCTTAAACGAGAGAGAACATATGGGCCATCTTCCCCAGAATCGATAAGGTGCTTGGTTAACTTTGCCTTTGGAGGAAGAATGGGATCTAAAAAAGAAGGTGGTGTGGTATTAGGGTGGGAGTCTAGCTTAGAACATGGGGAGGAATTTAAAATATGGGAGCGAATAAAGTTGGGGTATGCCGTTTTTGTATAAGTGGAACAAGGAGATGTTGGGTTTTGTAAATGACTGGGAGGAGGATCTAGATTGAAAGATACGCGCTTAGGAATTGAGTTGGACGCGGTGGAAGAACGTTTAGTATATACGCGATTGGCAGTATGAATTGAAGGAGGAGTGAAGACAGGAAATGTCCCAACTTTAAAACTCCAATTTGCATCAGGAGTTTGTTTGTTAGGAGTTGGGTTTTTTTTGGAAGAGTTAGGCTTCGGTATAGGGTTAGACTTAAAATTAACAGTATTCTGTTTTTTAGATTTAGTGGATTTTGAGGTAAAGGTAGTATCCTTGCGATGTTTGTTGTTTCCTCTATTCGGTTTAATTCTTTCCATAGTTAATCCACCCAGATTGATGACGTCGGAAGCAGGGTTGATAAACATCCATTCATATTTTGACGGGATGCTTACCTTGAAGGTGTTGGTGGAGATCTTACGGCAATTGCTGACATCTATTTTAAATTTAGATTTGAAGAGACTAGTTAGCCTGTTTCGATCGAGGAGAGTACCTCTTATTAAAAAGGCAACTGACTCAGCTTTGTTGAAATTGTTCAACTTTTTTATTCTCGTGTTCCACTCCGAAAGTGTCCATAAGATTCTGAATCTTGAGATTGTGGGTTCAGGAGTTGGTGTAGTAGCCTCGTTTACCGAAGAGGGTTGTGGTGGAGAAGAAGATGCTCCAGGAGTTACTGGTGGTTCCGTAATTTCAGATTCAAGCATCTCAGTAAGAAGCGAGGTGTTGTATGATGCAGTCGGTGGGGGCTGGGATTGCACCGGTATATCTTCGATTTTACTGGAAGTTATCCGGATGTGATGAGCAATTTCGATTAACAGCGCGCGTGATTCGGTTATCTCGTTCCTTAAATCGCTTATTTGGCACATGATGTTTATGAGTAACTGATCATTATTAGGCGGAGAGGAAACGCTGCTTCTGGATGTGCTTTGAAGATGAAAATCGAGGGAAGACCGTAGAGAACTTAAAGAGTCTGTTATTGTGGGGATGTAAGATATTTTATTATTGATTTAATACTATGAGATAGAAAATTTGTTGAATCTTCATGTTTGTCATTTCGTTTTATTAAGTCACTGTTATCAACTGCATGGATAAGTTTCTAAATTGACTAGGTCCTATCTCAAGTCAGAGATGCAGTCTTACATCCGCCGACAACTGAGAAGTATGAAAACCTTAAAAAGGCATTAATCAATTGTTTTTCAAACTCAGAGCATAAGACATCGACCTAGGCGACAAAAAATCATCACATCTCTTCAACGAGCTTAAAGGCCTTGCTGGAACCTCGGTAGGCGAAGAATTCTTAACAAATATTTGAAGTGCAAGCCATTTTAGCGGCTTTCAAGAGCAACGATATAAAAAAATTAGTACAAGTAGCCGACACAATAATGGAAACAACGGCACACGGGAATGTACTTTCCAAAATTGAACAACGCTAAACCATATCTGTTCACCACCACCAGTCATTGGAACACAAAATCGAACCGCTTTGTCGACGATTTAATAGGTTAGAAAATTTACATCGGTTTCATCACCTCGCCAGCAATATACACAAAATCGCAACGGCATTTGCTGGTTTCACTTTAAGTATAAAGATAACGCAATCCGCTGTAAGCCACCGTGTAATTTTGTCAACTCAAAAGGTTCAAAAAACTAGACAGCTTGTTGTCACCATATGCCACAACAGTTGCCAAACATATAAGCCGTCTCGAATATGACAACACAAAAAAAGTGTTTAGTAGACACTGGCGCAGACGCTTCTGTGTTACCTTCAACTGCTCGGTAAAAAAACTACAGGAAATTCTAACGTCGAATTGTTCGCTGCTAATGGCACTTACGGAAGCCAGCGGTGTCGAGGTTTCTAGGTCTCCGTAGAAAATTCGTCTGAGCATTTTTGATTACTGATGTTGCTGCACCCATTATTGGACCGGACTTTTTGCAGTCTTACGGCTTGCTAGTCGGTATGAAGAGGAACTGTCCTATCGATGAAACTACGTTACTTTCTGCAACTTGCGAACCAACTCCAGGTAAATTTGGAATCAAAACATTTGATATTCAAAATCCTTTCTCAGGACTCCTTGAAACGTTTAAGGACTTGACATCGTTGAACAGCACTTGCAATGAAGTGACATCATTTACCACTCACTGTATAATTACATCCGACCCAGCAGTTTTCGCGAAACCTCGACGACTTTCTCCAGAAAAACTGTCTGCTTCAAAAGCAGAGTTTGCGTATCTCATAGAGCAGGGAATATGCCAACCATCGAAAAGCGGCTGCGCTAGCCCACTTCATATGGGGACTGGAGACTATGTGGTGATTACCGCGCTTTGAATGCTGTCACGCAGTCAGACAGATATCCAATACCGTACATCAGTGACTTCGCCAATATGCTACACGGAAAGACGATATTCTCCACCATTGACCGACAACGTGCATTTCATCAAATACCCGTTCAGCCAGAAGATGTGCCAAAGACAGCCATCACAACACCTTTTGGGCTGCTTGAATTTAGGTATATGACTTTTGGCCGTAGGAACGCCGCGCAGACTATGCAAATGTACATTCATGAAGCGTTAAGGGGTTTGGAATTCGCCGTTTCATACATCGATGACATCGTAGTTGCGTCGACCAGTCAGAAAGAACACAAACAACACCAACAAGAAGTTTTCTTAAGATTACGAAAGTACAATCTTAAAATTAGTGCTTCCAAATGCTACTCGTATTTCGGTCAATCAGAGGTACGATTTTTGGGTCACCTCGACTAATCGACAAATCGACTACAAAAGGCATCCGTTGCCAAGGACCTAAATTTCTACAGAACATTCATACCACATGCCATCATAAATCAAGCTCCACTGCATGCACTAATTAATGGAAACAGGAAGAATGACAACCCTTTAATCGAGTGGACAACTGGACATCTGGTTCACTTCTCGCGTACCCAGTGCCAAATGATACGCTCTATCTTTTCGCCGATGCTTCAGACGCTGCAATAGGAGCTGTAGTAAACCAATTACGTGACAATATTTCCCAAGCACTAGGTTTTTTCTCGAAAAAATTTAACGCTACTCAAATGAAACATAGCATCTATGATCGAGAGTTCTTCCCATATATCAAGGTGTTAAACAATTCCGACATCTTTCAGAAGAAAGAGAAGTTTACGGACCACAAGTCCTTAATGTACCTAGGCAGCTGCGACAATTGGATTTGGTAAGCCAGTTTTCAACAACTATTTTGCACATTCCCGGAACAAAAAAATCAAGTAGCAGACTTCCTTTCGAGGACTAATGCTCTTGATGTGTCAGCACCTATCGATTTCCAAGCGATTGCAACAGATCATGTTGACGACAACGAACTACAAGCGTTACTCGAGCAAGGTAATCAATCTAGTTCATAAAAACTAAAACTTTTGGATTTTTCAGAAAATAAATTGCAACTATACTGCGGCATATCATCAACAAATCAAAAATTCGTAAATGGATGTTTGTAATGCCAACGATCCAATGTAAGCCGTCACAACAAAGCCCAACTTGTTCCGTACACATTGACATTACAACGATGTACGTACATCAACATGGATATTGTCGGTCCACTACTGACATCGAACATATACAGATACCTATTCACCATGGTAGACCGATATACACGCTGGCCAAATGCATTTCCAATGGAGGATATGAGAGCAGAGACCGTTGCCCAATACTTTCTTCACGGCTGGATCAGTCGGTATGGCGTGCCACTTAAGGTTCCAACTGACTTCGGGAGACAGTTTCAGTCAACGCTTTTATCGGAGTTGAGCAAAACTTTGGGTATATGTACAGCAGTGCAGAACAACTGCATATCATCCGCAATCCAATGGAATTGTTGAAAGATGGCATCGTTCACAGAAAACTGCAATTATGTGCCACCAAACAACAGACTGGTTCTAAGTATTACCACTAGTTCTACTTGGTTTGATCATCATTTAAGAAGGATTTAGATGCCACCCCAGCAGAACTCTTGTACGGGGAAGCATTCCGCTTGCCTGGAGAATATTTTTCCGATCCCCCAAACACTATAGCTCAGAGGACTTTGTTAAAGATTTTCGGAAAGCGATGTCTGTCATTAAACCGAAAGGCAAAATACCTAATGCAGAAGGCATTAGACATTAGACATTCGCAGTCCATTTCAGTAACCGTATGAAACATCCGAAATATTTTTCGGTAGGAATTAAAAACAATGTTAAAAATATATCTATTGATAGGATAAGCCTCATGATCGGATGCTACGCTAACGCACATCACACGGTACCGACATCAATGATAGAGCTGAGTCACTTTTTGACTATATTTTAAGTACTAACCTCTTGGCCAAAATACAGAGGAATACCGTCTGAAACGCTATCCTCAAAACTATCAAGTCCCCCGCGTAACACCAATGAGCTTCACATGAAACCCAAGGAATTCACTCTGGCTCTCAATCAGGCTATGGCCGCTTCCTGCCCTCGTATTCAACCTAGAGGCAAGAAAAGCCACATTGGTGGACATCAGAACTGGGACTGCTTAGAAACCCTTGTAGAAATCTTTTCAACGTAGCAAAAAGCACAAGAAAAGTGACTGGCTGGGACTCATACAAAAAATCCCTCAAATTATACAAGAAAGAACTGAGAAAGGCAAACGACAATCCTGGAGGTCATTCTGTGAGAAAATCACAGAAACATCTGAAAAAAAGTCTGCTGCCGACGGCTCCTGGACAACTTTAATTGATGATTCACTCAATTTGCTACTGGACACCCACTTTCCAGGTAGCTCCCAACTCGCGGCCAGTAGCAGCCCGAACAGGCCTACTGCAACCGCGAAAAACAATTCATGGTCTGCTGTCTGCGGTCTGCCATACAAGTCTGCTGGTCCGGACGGTATAATAACTCCGATCCACAGAGGTCCTCAGATATTATTCTGCCTGTGCTAGAAAATACTATGAGGAACTGTGTAGAACTTATCCACATTTCACTGTCATGGAGAGAAGTCAATGTAGTATTCATTCCCAAAGCCGGAAAATGCTTTCATGTTGTCACAAAGGACCTCAGGCCTATAAGTCAATCAGCTTCCTTCTGAAAGCTCTAGAACGACTGATTGATATCCATATACGTGCTAAAATTGATCCAAGACTTCTGTCAACGGCTCAACATGCCTACTGTAAAGGAAAGTCGGTGGAAACGGCTCTGCAATCTTTGATTAGCCACATCGAACCATCCCTACAATATAAAGAGTACACAATGGTTACTTTCCTGGACATAGAGGGCGCCTTTAACAACATCGACACATCCGCAACCACTCTGCAGGTAGATGACTCACTTGGGGAGTTGATCAGTCTCATGCTAAAAACCAGGATAATCAGCTCCAAACAGGGTGAGACTTCTGCTAAAAGATGTTTTAGCAGAGGTACGCCGCAAGGCGGTGTCCTCTCTCCCCTTCTCTGGAACTTAGTAGTTAATGAACTACTGATATACCAGGAAGGGGGGTGGTAGTAGGGTGATTGCCTATGCGGATGACGTTGCTATAGCCCTCTTAGGTAAGCATCTCAATACCATTAAGGAACTCCTTCAAGTAAATCTCAATAGATTAACCCGCTGGGCAGATCGCTGCGGATTGGGAATAAACCCCCATAACACTGATCTTGTCCTCTTTTCCAGGAAATACAAAATTCCAACTATAGACCCTCCTTCAATAAACGGTACCAGTTTAGTATTTTCCGATACAGCAAAATATCTGGGCCTCATTTTTGACAGGAAACTAAACTGGAAACCTAATATTCAAGAAACAGTCAATAAAGCTACAATAGCTTTATTCTCTTGCAAAAAAAGCCATTGGGAACAAATGGGGCCTTCAACCTCGCATAACCCACTGGCTATACATTTCGGTCATAAGACCAATACTTACTTACGGGGTGGTCGTCTGGTGGACGGTTTAGAATATGCAGTCAACCGCATTATACTAAGCAGAGTCCAAAGAACAGCATGCCTACCAGCAGGTCTACCCCCTCTGCGGCATTAGACATTCTGTTTCATTTGACACCCCTAGATATTTTCAGCATGTATGTAGCTGCGACTGCAGCTATTCATCTTAAAGCGAACAGTGGACAAATAATTTATTTGACCACGCCAACATTGTTAACACCTTATTAATCCTCACAGAGAACATCGATTACACCATATCTGAACTTTGGTTTGAGAAAAACTTGCATGTAAGCTTCCCCTCTAGATCATTATGAAGGATAATTTCATGGAGGATAAGTTACTCCATCTCTACACAGATGGATCTAAAACCGATAGCGGAGTTGGTGGCGGTGTTCTCTCAGATAAGCTAAATCTAAGCCTCTCTTTCCGTCTTCCAAATCACTGTAGCGTGTTGCAGGCGGAAATTTTGGCGATTAAAGAAGCTCTGTCCTGGCTGAAGAAAAACGTGATATCTGCAAAGGATATCGGCATCTTTTCGGATAGTCAGGCCGCCATCAAGTCCCTGGACTCGGTCTCACTATATTCTAAAATCGCCCTTGAATTCCGATCATCTCTCATGGAGATGGCAGAACAGTTCAACATTCACCTTTGTTGGGTGCCGGGCCACAGAGACATTTCATTTACGTGCAAACTAGCATTAAAGCTGGATGCCAATAAAAGAACAGGCCTTAGGTGGACTGCTGGGCAAACATGTCTATCGACCAATGAGATCTGGCCAAAGCTGGATCTGAATCGCTCTAAGTGTCTGATCCTTTTAAATAGGAAAGATCTCAGCGCCATAATAGGTGTCATCACTGGACACTGCGTCTTAGGCAAGCGCGAAAGAAGGCTTGGCGCTTCTACAAACGACTTCTGTAGAAGCTGCATCGACGAGGAAAAGGAGGAGACAATCCTCCACCTACTCTGTACATGTCCAGCTCTCTTCCAGAGAAGAAAGCTTCATCTAGGAGCTTTCTTCTACAACGACCTAAACGATCTAGAAAATATAGACGTTAACAGTCTCCTACGCTTTATCATAACCTCAAACTGGTTCCATTAGTAAGAGGATCAGAGATCCACGTGGCATCACAATGGACCAATTGGCCTAAGTGGGTTGGTACTTCTAACAGCCACTCTTACGTAACCTAACCTAGGATAGGCAGCATTTACTGTCGCCGATGAGGCACTCGAAGATACCGTAAACACTTCCAATGAGACGAAAACATGTAGACCAGCAAAGAAACCTGTACTTGCGTTACACATCCAAGAACAAAGGACAACTCGGTCAGGTTGTATTGTAGAATTATTATCCCATCTAGATTTAGTTAGTACGGCAGTCTAACTAGCGAGGGGAGTAGTGTTCGGACCAGCCCTGTTCAACTTACTTTTACAACTTTTGCCTTTTATTTCTGCTCCTGAGAACCCGTTTATAATAGCATCTACAAAACAATATTATTGCTTTCAGTTCTAGACCTGGTTAGAAAAACAAGGACACCCTACTTAATTCAGCTTTAAGACATAAAATATGGTCTAAATCCCTTGTGATGGTCTTCCCGGATGGTTACGCGGCACAGGTTCCTAAAAAGGGACGAAAATATTTATGTAACGAAGTTACACTATCTCAAGTGATATGCAATGGAGCTTCACTTCCCCGTCAAGGCTGCAAATCAGACAAAACAACAAAATTTGTTTGTTGACAATGAAGGTGTTCATCCAAATAAAAATCTCTCTGAACACAAAGTGGATGACGTAATGTCGTCGTCTGATTACGCAGCACAGTCTGTAGAGGGGTCAGTAAAGACGACAACAAAGAGGAGGAGGAAGCTAAAACCAACTCCCAGCCCTGCAAAGCGCCCTGTCATATCTACCTCAACGGATGCCGGTTGATGTAAATAAAGGGGCTATAATATCAACATCAATGTCCGATGTGAGGGAGGACCGCTACATGGGCGGAAGCAACAGTTTCGTCACATTGGCAGCCTCAGATTCAGACGACGAAGATGAACAAGTCGAGTCGCTGAATACTAGCATCAAAATGCTAGAACTATAAATAGTGGATATAAAAGCCAAACAAATGGCAAGGAGAGAAAGGGAGCAGCAAAATCCCTACCAACAAAAACACGGGCAAATGGAGCAATCCACCAAAAAGCAACCGGAACGACAACAACAGCAAAGACCGCCGAAACAAAAACAGCAACCTAAACCTCAGTTGCAAACACAACAACAGCAGAAACAGCTACAACAACACCATGAACAGAAACAAAAACAAAGGGTGCCACCAATCAACACCTTCAAGATGGAATTGCAAGACACAATGTAATGTATGTAAGTCGGCCATAGGCAATAATTTTTTTATTAAGAGATTAAGTATGGATAGGCATGCGATTCACTGTAATTCAGTGGAGCGCTATAATAAAATAAAACAATTGTTAAAGGACACGACGACGGAGTTCTTCTCCTTCACACCGAAGGGTGAAAAGCTGCAAACTATGCTGCTGAGGGGGTTAGAGCCGTCTACTGATCCGCATGAACTTCTCGCACTGCTCAAAGAGAAGCAGTGCGCCGAGCTCAAATTCGTGGGGGTTAAGTCATTCGTCACAGCTAGAGCCAAAAGGGAGAAGGGGAAGCTACCATTCTTCCTGGTTCAGTCGACTCCCAATAGCAAATTGGATGGTCTAAGGAGCATTAAAGTCCTGGACTACCAGATTGTGTTATGGGAAAAAGTAAAGCGGAGCGACAACATTTTACAATATGTTCTAACGCACCTTCAGTCGTAATGGGTACGTACAAGGCGGAGCAAACCCTGAAGGTCCTTGCTGTGAATGTGAATTCACTGATAAGGCTCGAACGACGAGCCGCACTATTTAAGTTGCTTAACGACCAAGCCCCTGATGTGCTTTTGGTTAGCGCAACTAAGCTTACCAAAAGACACAAAATGAGGCACGGAAGATACAAAATAGTACGGAGAAACCGACCCAACTCCATTCAGCGAGATGGTGTTGCGATTTTCGTACGAAAAGGTATACGTTTTAAAAGAGTATACAGTCGTGTAGTACGTAGGTTCCAGGTGCTAGAAGCATGCATCGTGTACATCCCCCTCCGTAGTGGAAAGCGGTTGTACGTGGTGTCTGTCTGTGCACCTACGGCTACTCAATCCACTTTATTCATCTCAGAGCTCGAGACACTTTTGTCAACAACTATTATATTATCGGCGGAGATTTTGCCAAACATAGTGATTAGGTAAATAATACACCAAACACTAGAGGGAACCTAGTATTCAATTGGTGGGGTCAGCACAGTATAATGTATCGACTCGGCCTTAAGGCGACGGATAGTCCGTCGTTTCCCAGAGACGGGTCCTATTTGGATCTCCTGCTGTTCGACTCACGAATACAACTAACATGCACTAACCAACAAACTATAAACTGTCTACGCACTTTCGTGTATGACAGTGACCATTGCGGTCTCAGCATCGAAATAACTGTTCCCAATGAAATTGCGGAATTAGATGAGTTTGTCCAAAGGCATTCCTACAATTATAGTAGGGTGCGTTGGACACACTTCACCAGAACACTGACTAGAGCACTCTCCTCGAATTCGCTCCACCCACCGTCCAACAGAAATCTGTCAAACGAGGAGATTGACAGGTATCTAAAACTAATGGACGAGACAATTAAACGAACAATGGACAAAACGATACCTCGGTATCAACACACTTACGACGAACACTTATTCCGCAATGCAACTATTGACGCACTGCACCGACAAAAAAGTAGGCTGCTCTCAAGACTAAAAACCTTGTACAGACAGTTTACTGACAGACATAACCCGGAGATCATGACACTGAAGTCGTCGATTAAAAACCTCCAAACATTAATAAAAGAAAATTACAGAGCAGCTGTAAGTTTGTATTGGAACAATAAAATTCGGGCTGTAAACACCAGCAACCCAAATATGTTCCCGCAAATAAATAAAATATTTCGGAGAAAAGATCAAAACGACCTTCCATGTCTTAAAATCGCCCGAACGACGAACAACCAACAAATACTGGTAGCAGCGGGCATAGATCCAAATGAGGCTGTAGATGATGACAACTTCTATGTGATCGAGGATCCGCAAGAGCAGGCAGAGGCTATAGGAGCGACTTTCCAGGAAGTGTACAAGGCGAATGGCATCATTGGCCCGAACCCCGATCTGGAGAATCGAGTCCTTGTGCACAATTTCTACCTTCGAAATGAAATTGTGAATTGGCGATTCGAGTGCTCGGGTTTCACCCAGTTCAGTGACGAGAATATGGCAAATAATGTCATCACCAACGATAGGATACTACCCCCGTTCATTTCGAAGGAAGAGCTCCAAACGATCTTCGAATCACTTTGAAGTAAGAAATCAGTGGGAACCGACGAAATACCGAACATTGTGCTTCGACATCTCCCTCTAGAAGCGGTGAACATTTATACCACCCTGTTTAATAATGCAATGAATAATGCACATTGTCCAGCGCATTGGAAAACTGCGGTGGTACATCCCATCCCCAAGAGGGATAAAGACACTTCCAATCCGGGGAATCTCCGCTCGATTAGTCTGCTTCCAAACATCTGTAAGGTTTTCGAGAAGGCGATCAATAGAGTCCTGACTAAGTGAGTTGAGGACAAACATATAGTTCCGGATAATCAGTTCGGTTTCAAGGCGGGGCATGATATCATTCATGCTGCGTCTAAACTGGTTTCTGATATCAAATGGAACAAAGGCAAGAAACAGTGCACTGGTGCCTGCCTGATTGACTTGGAGAAGGCCTTGGATACCGTATGGTTAGAAGGACTCTTTTTCAAGCTGGACAGGTTGGGCATTAGTAAACCACTGCTGTATATTCTTTTTGATATGCTCTCCAGTAGACAGTTCATCGTGAAGAATAGCGATGTGACATCTGCTGGAACATTTAACATTAAAAACGGTCTGCAACAAGGTGCGGTAAATTCGCCGATCCTATTCAACATTTATACGAGTGATCTGATAGGTTCACTTCACCATGCCATAGCGTACGCAGACGACTTAATCGCGTACAGATAGGGTCCAAAGATTGAGGTCATTAATATGCTTTTGCAACGTGACTTCGATAAAATTAAGCGATATTGCGATGACTGGAAGTTGAAAATCAACTTTCAGAAGTCGGAAACCATTCTGTTTAGGACGCCTTTGTCTGGGGCCTCTAGGGATACCAGAAAGAATTGGCGAAAGTTCTCGATCGTGGGACAGCACGGGCAGCCACATGCAGCTTGTCGAAATGTAGTCAGATACCTTGGGATCTGGCTAGATCAATTTCTGTATTTTAACAAACATATAGAGGTTGCTCTGGCCAGAGCCAAAGGTGCTTTTGCCCTTACAAAGAAACTGTTTTATAAGAGCCAACTCGATGCGAGGGTGAAGGTGATCTGCTACATGGCCCTTATCAGGCCCATGCTTGTATTTGGATGTCCCGTATGGTTTAACGTGAGAGCAAGTTTATTGGAAAAGATTCGGGTCTTAGGACTTGTCTTCGTTTATACAGAACACCAGAGTCTGAGTACATAAAATTCTATCGTAATGAGGTCTTGTACAATAGGGCGAACCTAATAAGAGTGGACAATTTTGTTATTAAGTTGACTCGAAGGCACATTGCAAGAGCAATGACCTCATCGAACAACCTGATCTCCGGGGCTTTCTACCCCAATTATATGTATGTATCACGAGAGAGTTCGCTTTGACGGCTTCTTTCCTCCAGAAGCGTTCCTCTATCTAGATAGTAAGGGTCTGATCCAGGACAGATTGGCGGTGCCGCTAATCTTCCACGTCGCTCGAACAGCTGCGGACAGGCGACTCAACTACGCCAGAGAAGTCGCACATGGCAGTGTGGAGCGTCTCCGGTTCAGTAGGGCGGTAGGGAGTCGCGACATGAGGGATGTTGCTCGGCAGTACCAACAATTTTGGTGGCTAGTTGAAGGAGGGGAAGTCTCGTCGTCCAATTCTTCCAGTACTAGGTAGCTCTGTAGGAAGCAAAGTCGGTCGTCTGACTATTTTATTAGCCTTGGCCGGTTCACATAGTTTTAAGTAGGATTAAGTTAGTTTTTAAGAAAAAAAAATACATAAATACAAAAAAAAATATTAAAAAAAAAATATATATATATATATATGTTTACATGTATTTATATATTTAGTATATATATATTATGTATATATATATATATGTATATATTGTATGTCTATATTTGTGTTAGATGTAAGTAGGTTAAGTAGATTAAGATTTATTTTTAGGTAGTCTGTAAGTTTTTAGTTTTAAGTTTTATAACAAAATTAAAATCAAAATAGCCCATATACTAAGGTTTTTCTATTTAAAAATGTCTTCATAGTTTAAGCTGTATTGTCCTAACTATAAGAATAAGAACAAAACCTGTCAAAACGTCGAAAGACATAGTTTAAGTGTTAGGTTTAACTTAGAGTGCCCGCATGGGGCCAGTAAGTTAGAATAAGATAATTTTAAGTTAATTAAGCTAATTTTTAAGCGTTTTTTTGTATAGCTTGTAAGTGTTAATTAATGAAATCAAATAAAAAATGCATTTAAACTGAACTGATCTCTCTGAACACAAATATCAGTAATTGTCATCCTTATCTACACCAAACACAAACATAAAAATAAAAATAAAAAATACAAAAAATATAATTTGTAAATTTTGGACATTGACATTCGTCACACGTCCGGATCTATCGTACTTCAAGCAAGAATCACATATTTAATTGTAGGTCAGTGTCGAGCTCTAGCATCAAAATAAAATTGATAACCAAATTTCTTGTGAAAAAATTTGTTTGCTATGGAATTTCACTGTAGTTCCTATCACCTAGTATAATTTTAAAGCAACAATTTATAGCATGGACCCACCATGTCTCAAAGTGGAACATCATATCTTTGGCAACCTTCTTCAGCTGGTAGTTTTCCTATAAAAGCAGCGCAAGTATGCGACAACAGAACAGTATAAACTTCCATCTGCAGCACTTCAGAACAACTTACAATCTCAAGGCGGAAAAATGATGCCCAAAATTTTGGTAATTCATTTTGAATGAAATTTTCTAATTTTTAGTAACCGTTTTCTTTCGTTTCCAAAACAGATCGTTTTCTTTGCACTCTTGGTGTGCGTTCTCGCAACATCTCAACACGGTGGTGGACATGGTAATTTAGGAGTTGCAGGACATGGACAACAAGGTTTTGGAGGACATGGACATGGTGGACATGGTGGACCTAGCCAACATGGGGTCGGTGGACACGGTCAACATAGTGGACATGGTGTACATGGTGTACATGGTGTACATGGACAACAGGGTGGACATGGTGGACAGGGTGGACACGATGGACATGCTCGTCATTACTAAATATATGATACCTTAAAGCAGTCTATAAATAATGTAAAGTGAACAGAATAAATCGAACGTTGTGTGGATTTTAATTTAAAGAAATTTGTGTCAATTAACTTATTGTATGGAAAGAGTTTACAAGCAGGTGCTCCGGAATTAGTTTAAAATTGTAAAAAGCCACTTATATCCTTATATTCATGTAATAGCACTCTTAAAAATCAAGCAACTGATTTAAGGGAGATTTCTGTAATATTCTTTTCAGGATTTGGTAAAGTGTGTAAAAAAAATGAAACGAAGGAAGCCAAATCGCGATTCTGTTTAATAAAATGATGATAGGATGCCTAACCAGTGGACGGTGACCGTTCTTATTCCACTATATAAAGTAACAGAAGACATTGCAAGAACTACCGGATGGCTAAACTAAGGTATACGAGAGAGTTCTAAACAGTCGACAACGAAATATTATTAAACTCAATGGCAGTCAATCTGGTCGTTTGGGAAGGAGGTTGACGGAATAGGAAGCGATTCAAGGTTTAAAAAAGTGAAAAAAACCATTAAAAAACTTCGAAGGATTTGCATATTTTCTTCATGGCGCGTATAAAGTAAAATTTGCGACAAAGGAAGAAAAATACCAATGTGTGTTGGTTTTGAATGTTTGCAGGTTATAATGGCAAAGCTTGGAAAGGCATTCCAATGCACTGCAGGAGAAAGAATCACGATATTTTGGAGTATGTCTGAAAGTAGGCTTGAGGGTAGATTGACGAGCTTTCAGAGAAGAACAGGTATAACGGTTGAAGGTTTAAAGCGGCGGAATAAATGGAAATTTCATTGAAGCATTAGTGATGAAAATAACGAGAGAGCAAGATAAGGCAAGAGACATTTCGTCAGTGTTCAAGGTTATCACCTTGAGTCCGACAAGTCTTATCGCACTTTTTTAAATCATATTCAGTAAGTGCAGAGAGGTCTTAGGAGCACCTGGCCATGTGTGGGTATTGCACTCCACCTGTGGCCAAATAAATTCTTTATATATATAATAGACACCTGATTAGAGGGGAGATGTATTTCTTGCATCACTTAGCATTTTTGGCGACATCAAATATGTGATCATTCCAACGTTGGTTGTCATACACAGACAGTGGCATTTTTTCCAGTTTCACCCGATGCAAGTGTCATTCAGGCATAATGGCTGGATGTATAAGTTTCGCTTTAACGACATCAAACACCATTGTGTTTTGGAAGCATTCAGTTCTACTCTACCAACACCGGAACTTAATTAGCTCAAAATATGCTTCAATTGTCTTCCTACAACCAGAAAGCACGAACTTGAGTCTGGTAAGGAATATGAAAAAGATCATAAATGAAAATTAAAAAAAAAAAACAGAAAACACAGAACGCGCGTGTGAAAAATTAAATAAATAAAGAAAACAAAACAATTAGTGAAGTGATGGAAAAACATAAAAAAAATATTTCACATTGCGGGTATCCCACCCCTCCCGCTCCTGGTCGTAAGTACTGTTGCTTGCACTCAGTCACTGCCGTTGCTGTATTTGTCATACAAAGATGAAGAGTATCAAACCAAAAGAAAATTCATGGTGCGACTCAAACTGTAAAGAGGCCGTCAGGGTTGGAGAAATGTTTTTTCGGTCTTTCAAGACCATCCCGACAGAGGAAAACTGAAAAAAATTTTAACGAGCCACAAATGACTGCAACGTCTTTCTTAAGCATATGAAATTTCAATACGACCAGAACCTGGGGCGAAAAAAACTACAATGTCCCAAAGGTAGTAAAAGCTCTTGGTCGTTGGTCAAAAACAGCAGATATTCTGCCTCACCCTCCATCCCAATGCTCATTTATAAAGACAATAAGCTCTTTAGGCTCATAGGACACTTCCCGATCAGATGAAAACAGCATTTGTCCAGAACATCAGTAAAAAAGGCGAATCATCTTCTTTCTCCTCCTACAGAGCCATTGCACTGAGGTTCCTTCTTTCCAAGGTCATGGAAACGCCGATAAATCGTTAGCTCATGAAATATCTCGAAACACGAAAACTTCTCAAATAGCCGCAATAAGGTTTTCGTAGCAACAGGTCCACTGGTGATTTGATGGCATGTCTCACCAAAAAGTGGAACCAAAGCGTACTATACATCAATCTGGCGAAAGCAAGATACAATGGTTGCACTTGATATTTCTAAGGCATTTGACAGAGTTTGGCATCAGGCTCTTTTGAATGTTAAATTCAAGTTATCTTGGATGGTTTCAAGTCTGATATTCACAAAATAAATGCTGGTGTGCCGCAGGGCTCCGTTCTGTCTCCGACACTCGTTTTCATTTTTATCAATGATCTCTTGTCTGTCACTTCTAAGCTGATTAAATTCCGATATTAACATCATAACCAATTGGGGAACTATCAACAGAGTGGAACTGAATGCTTTCAAAACACAATGCTTTCTGATGTCGTTTAAAGCGAAATTTAAACACCCAGCTACTATATTATCCATGAATGGCATTTGCGTCGTCGAAACTGAAAAACTCTCCATTCTCGGTATGTGTGTCGATGAGAACTTACGTTGAAATTACCACATATTCGATGTCGCCAAAAATACTGCGAAATGTATAGTTTTCCTCAAATGATGTCAGAAATACTTTTCTTTTTTTTTATAATTTACGCGCGCCTAAGGGGTTAGATACACTTTTACTGTTGCCTGGGCACGGGCGGAAAGTTAGAAAGAAGAGTAAGGAAAATTGTTTTATAGTGGTTTGAAACTCAGACGTGTTTGGTTTCGATATTCGCTCTCCAGGGGGTGGGAGTCCGAATAAGACGGAGAGCTTTTTCTTCACTCAGAGTGATTGGAGGTATAATTCACAGTATTTTTTTCTGTGCTTGAAACTCTACAACAGCCAAATCTACGTGTCAGTGTTATGCCTTCACACGCAGAATTTTTCTGTCTGAGTTCCAATTACACATCTTCTGAGATGGCTTCAATATATAAGGCATTCATTCGCCCAAAATTGGAGTTTAAGCACACATCTCCTCAGGTGCGCCTAGATACGATTCATAATCGTGCGATGAAGCTCATAGGTGATGTTAACATCACCCAGTCAATCGAGACCCTCGAACAGCAATGAAATGTCTCCACCTAAGCCGAAAAACTCGCTTGTAGAGTGCCCTGACGAGCTCTCTATTACCTAGTCATTATAACACTCAGACATTTAAAACCAACAACATCGGTACCTATCTTTCTTCCTTCCCTCATTTTCCTTCGCTTGCGCTGTGTGCAAACATTTTTAGGGTACTTTAGCCCCTTGAGCACGCGCTACTTAAAAGAAAAAAAAGGCGATATCCAGTGCTGTAACTGTTTTTATACATCAATAGTGCTTACTTCACCTCCAGTGGTCGATGCCCATCCGAATTCGGCTTTCTAAACTTATAAGCACAAGTGCGGACTAGCAGACCAAAATAGCAGCGCTATAAACGGGACAGGGGATGAATTAGCCAGATGTAATCAAGGGTGAAGTTAAATCCCAGAATAAACCGCAAAGTGCGGACATTACTACCCATGTGCTTTGAGACTTAATAATATCTAAAGATCTGTTTTTTTACAAATTAATCGGCTTTATAGCTTTCTAGAATGTCTCGGTGCCCAGCAACTGTGGTTTGTGAACTGCCTCATTGAGAGATAGAGTTCAGGGATTTTGTATCTTCTTGGCTGTCAGTGTAAATGCTGATGTTCCTAGGAGTTATCACTTTCCACTTCATCCGAGAGCGTCTTTTCACTTTTCAAAATGTTGTGCTCAAACACGTTACGGGAACAATGGCTTGGCAGCCGAATGGGGATATTGTCTACATGAGATTGCCAATCATTAGCAATGGCGGAATCTTCGCCTCTGATAATTCTAGTTCCGTACGCAATTAATAATTCATCTTCTGTACGCAATTGCTGCATTACCGCCGCCGTTATGACATCAGTCGTAGTCCCCGACGGTTTGCGTCTGATAAGCATTAATGTGATTACGTTAATAATTCCTACGGGCACTTGATCACTAATTTGCATTTTCAGCGGCGTAGTTTTCATATTTCATCAATACATGCTCTGTCTTCTGTGGTTTGTATATTGTATTTGCTTGTATTTCTAAAGGTAGTTCCAGAAACAACTACAATATGTCTGATAAAACAATGCATGCGGTTTGGTGTTTGTACATTTTTTTTATGTTTGGTTGCAGTTTGTATGGGTGACGTCCTTTTGCTGAGGTGTCCCAACGCATTTGTCAATCTATCGGTGTAACATCTCTGATGAAGGAAGAAGGGCTTCTTTCTGCGATTTCGTTGCTAAGTATTGGTGGTATTGAAATTTACACCTTCAGGCAGATAGGTGGCCCAACTATAATATTACACTCACTGCATCCTGCGAAACCGTCCTACTGTACAGCATACACAATGTGATGAACACCTGTCCACGGATTTTATCCTTTTTTTGTTCATCTCTGTACTTGTGCTGCATACATCAGGATTATTTTTGCTGATCGTAGCAAACAAGACTGTCCGTGTTCTCCCATGTTTGACATTTACCTGAATACTCCACAAACCGCTCGATAGCACTTAACAATATGGTCCATCAACACTCTGGTTACTTAATTTGGTTCTTTGACTATATTCTCCAACTCGTGTAGTCCACTTTCTTGCAGGCTTCTGTTGTGTGTTACGCCGGCCAAACTTGTTGAGCGATGTCATGAGTTTATGCAGGTATTTTTAAAGGATTCGTTACGGATTTACATCATTTTCTCCACTATTTCGGCAGACTGCTACTGCGATGTCATCTGCATATCGAATGGTGTTGAATCCTCCAGATCTGAATGTTCAAAGTACTCCATTGGGCAATATATCTACAAGACCAGATCATCCTTTTGATATGCCTCACAAGGTATCTTTGCCCTCTTGCTGCCGGCGACGAAAAAGAGGATTCTGTTTTCACAATAATCTCTTATTATTATAAAATTAAAAAGTTTCCATTGTTGTGAGCACAGTTTCAGCCATCCTGTGTAGAACTTCTTGAGGGTCTCTGTGCTCGTTAGAACTGCGTACATTTGAAGAAAGCTTGGGGTTCCATCCAGTCAAAGCGGCTTTTGTGAGGGGTGGTAATATTTCCGCAGGAGATTGATGCTGTCATCCTAAGCAACAGGACGCTAACTATGACATTATGTGCATCTTGTATGGGTATACCGTTACCACTGCTGCGACACTTATAAGCTTGTTCACTACGATTTTCTATGAAATTCCACAGGAAGGTGGACCCTGTATTATCTGAGCACATGCAATTGGCCTCGTTTTTCAATTTCAATTTAATCGAAACTTTACATGAAGCAAGTGCAATTACTATGTCCATGTAGACTTAACAAATTTCTCTTCAATTGCCAAAATTTCGAAAAACGCTACGGATATAATTCTTTGGGAGCCAAGAAGTTGTTCAGAGAATATCGGCCCTCGATTCGTTTAAAGCTGGGCTGACAGGGCTCTATACTTGGGGTTGTAAACTGAGACTTGTATTGACTTGTAGGCAACTTATTTCTCTTTCCTTGATTTAAGGATCGTTGGAGACTGGTCCACTGCCAAGTATCTAACAGGCGAATGGTGATATAGTCTGCTTATCATAAACGTCCATATTAAACGTAGAATAGAATGTACTCGTATGTCTAATGAAGCAGCAGAATGAAATTTCCGAGAGCTACTGATATACAAGGAATCTGATTTTTACACCTTTTTTAGAAATATATGTTTGTGCAGCAAGTTTGTTTGTCCAGACAAGATTATCAACGACAGAAGTGCAAGGCTAATGAGTAATTTGAGCTTGAAGTGCCCATTGACATTTTTGCATGTGAAAAGAGCTAACCACGATTTGGTCACGCATTGCTTGATATCAGGCTGCTGTAAAGAAATTTGGCGCAAAAGCTATTTTTATTGAATGGTTTCTAATAGGTCTCTTGAAGTCTCTTCGTTTGATAACTATCTGAGTAGCTTTTGTCACTTGTGTTGTCTCGTTTTTCCCATCGCATAGGGCCCCCTAGGCCTTAGAAGCTAAAAGCCATTCCCACACCACCTCAAGCAGACCTTACCGTTCAACTCATTTAACCTATTCCTTCCTGGAAAGTACATTAGCAGGAAGAATTGGTGCGTCTTTTATCGCTGTCCTCTTTACTGGAGTAGACAACATGTATATCTACGAAAAACTAGACCCAGATGCTCAAATTTTTCACAATATCTGACGCCTAGAGCCAGACGGAACATCTGCAACCCTGAATGAATAGATGTGGACATATATGGGTGGTCTGGCATAGCACCGAACCTGATATCTCCTAGCTAAGGATTCTCGTCTCATTGTTCTCTGCTGAGGACTTCTGAAGTAACAAACTGCTTCGCATTAGTGCGCTCCCAGAAGCTGGCTTTGAGATCTTAGTTCATCTGTATCAACCATAGCATACTTGGTACAAGCAGGAGATTAACCTCCATCGCGCTGAAGTTGTCATCCCTGGTCATTTCAAACTTGTCATCCGGATGACATCCTGACGTCACTGTGACGTAGAATTTATCCTAAAGTGGTCATCCCGTATGATCGCTTGTCATCCGGCATGTCATTGAACATGTCAACCGGATGACATACCAGATGACACGATTTCTATGTCATCCAGATGACTGATTCGATTGACCGTGTGATCGCTTGTCATCGCTGTTGGGGCTGGATGACCAAATTTTTTTGGCAGCGTGTCATCCGAATGACAGGGTCCCATGGATGCTATTACTTGATTGTCCACATTGTCATCTAACATCGAATGACACGTTTGCATCGGTGAAAAAGTTAAAAGTTAATTTTCGTTTTGTTTCTGTGTTATAAAATGAATGACAACGACGGTGAGGCCAAAAATAAAACACCCACGGTTTTAGGCAAAAAAAAAAGGAGCAGAAAAATATTATTTTCCTGGGACCGTCAAACAGAGTCTGCTTTAATTGCAGCTTTTCAGGTAGATCCTGTCTTTTGAGGTAGTGGGCGGAAGGATTACAAAGCTCCGAACTCCAAAATTGATTCCTGGAAACAGGTGGCGGTCAATTTAAATATTGAGGGTGTTGACGATGTCGAGTAGCGATTTTAAAGCCCATTTGGGCAAATTTCGAGCCAGAAAATCAGGCCAAGGAACAGGCGAAATTGCGAAAGCATCGTGGCCTCATCTATGTGAAATGATCGTGTCCATCGACGTCCACATTAGAACTGGTAAGTACTCGTACTTCAGTTGATCTGCCTTCATGTATGCATACATTCACATTTTACTATTTTGTTGTTTTTCAGAAGGATGTTTACGATGATTACTCAACTTTAAATGAGTTGAGCTGAACCGTCCCTCGAAGCTGCCCAACCAACACCAGTGCCGAAAAAAAGGCATAAAAAAAACGCTTTTTCTGTTGTTTTATTTTTATTTTACTGACGTTTTCGTTTTTCGCAAACAACTAATTACAAATTGTCATCAGTGTCATTAGTGTCATCTCGTGTGATCGCCTGTCATCCAGGCATGTCAACCGAGTGACAAAGCAAGCGTGTCATCCATTTTGGCACAAAATGACACTCAGATGACCGAACGGATGACACTGTGTTATCGGGTGTCATCTGGCCGATGACATGCTCGCAGGTGACATGCAGATGACAACAAATTAGAAAAGTTCTCTGACGTCAACACAAGTTTGGATGACCGTCTGATCGTAGCTTGACACAAAAATTTTTTGTGGAAGAGGTCCAAGCTTGACGGCAAAATATCGTCTTCCTGAGACTCCTTGCCTCGGTTAATATTTGGTCTATTGAATTGACAATAGCTTCATTCAGATTTGACGTGTTCCCTCTACCTTTTACTTTTTTCAGAATGTTTCTGAGAACCCGTAATTAAAAACGCTGTTCGGGAAATTCCTTATTGATCAAAATGACTGCTCATCTGAAGTCTGTCTTGACATCTTATAGCTTTCGTATCATCAAATTACCTGCTAAAACTTTAGGTTTGCTGGTCCATATGCTGTCCAACATAATGTTAGTATCAGAAGGTTCAGAACGACCACCGTTGGGAATAAATAGAGTTTGACACTGCCTGCGGAGCTCTGGTACGTGATTTAGAGTATTATTTCCACTTTTATTCACATGCCAGTTGTAATTCTGGCTTCCTCATTTCTGCGATCTATGACTGCCCTAATGAATGATATTGTTTAGATAATGCTAAGAGGTTTATTTTCGAAGGTACGGAGCATTGTATGTTCGACTTAACCTCAGGGGATCTTTAAAGTGTTTTTGTAAGGCCATTGGTATAATTTACATTAATCTTCTGCGCTTTTAAGATCTGCTATAGAGGCCAACTCTAGAACATGTTGTGATTCACGAAGCTTCTAACGCCTTGCGATTGCATCTACATATTTGATGTTTGGTCACACTTTTTTACAATATTTTTAAAAGAAGTATTCATTTGATATACAATTCTAGAATATTGAAGCATAAGTCTGAACCGCATCCTAAAAAACTGCTCTTATTGAACAGTTTTTACAAAAGTTAATCAGTGGACTAAAAGTATGCAGACAATTTTACGTTAACTTCTAAAGGGTGTCCCAAAATTCACGCAAGTAGTATTATTTATAGAAAGCACAGGTTTTTAATTAAAAATAGTGAATTTGTTATTGACTCATAAAGTATACAGTATAAGCGTTATGTATGGAATAGCATATCGGGTAAACAACCTCCACAGCTTTGTTGGCACATTCGCACTCTTTTGCTGAAATTCTCCATGACAGTTTCACGGCGTACGTGGTCGCGGACTTCTTGGCATAATTCTTGGACTTCAAAAAATCCCAAAGAAAGAAGAGTAACTGCGTTAAATAGCATAATCTGCGGGAAATTACACGAAATGACTCGAGCACTATTTGGATTGTTTCTTGGGCTCTACGGCATGTGGGAGTGTCCTGTTGAAACCACATATCATCCAAATCCATATCTTGCAATTTAGGCACAAAAAACAGGATTATCATTTCTCGATAGTGAGGACCATTGATAGTTATTGGCTGACCTGATGGTCCGATGATGCCTCTAGCCCAAAGTCTGCATCAAATAGCAATAGCGACAAGTTGTGGATGCATTTGTTTCTCAACAAACACTCGTGGATGCTCTGAAGCCCAAATGCGACAATTTTAACGATTACCAAAGCCATCAAGATGAAAATGAGCCCCGTGGTTGCAGATGATTTTATTTAAAATCTGGTTGTTGTCCCACGGTCCATTCATAGAACTCTTTTCGAAAATCGAAATGTCCAATTCTTGATCACGTTGTCGAATTTACGTTCCTGGATTCTCACCAGCACTCTAACGAACTGTTTCGATGTTTTGTGTTGAACGACTTAGTGAAGAAAGGCCAGAGTGTCTAAGATCACTAATTGATCCAGTCTTCCTGAATTTTTGAATTAATCTCTTCACAGTTGACGAGGTTTTAAATCACTATTAAGACCCTATTTTGCACGAAAAATGCGAACTGTAGTTGCTAAACCTTCATTGTTCTGAAAAATATTGCTCAACAACGAAGACACGTTGTTCTTTCGTCAAGCGCTGCATTTTAAATAATCCTAAATTGCAGCTGTCCCGCTGTGTTTTTTTTCGTTGGCAACGCTTTAGGGCAAATATAGCACAAAATCAAATCTTGCGTGAATTTTGGGATACTCATTTCCTTTAGATACTCATTTATCAGGATTGGAATCTCCGAAAGTATTACTTCTTACTCGTAGACTGATCTTTTGCACACCTCTAAAACACAAATAAAAATTCTTCAGGCATTCCTTCACCTGATAGAGTCTTACTTAGTAATAATGTGCATACATACGAGGGGCGTTCAACATATTCTCGGTATCGGGGTGAAGCTGTGGTTGTATGTATAAATTGACTTATTTATCAAGTAATACTATTATTTTAGTGCATCCATTAATAATTCGCGTTTTATCTCTAGTTAAACAGAATCATAATGGCAACTGAGACGATGATGGTGAAAACTGAGCATCGCGCTGTAATTAAATTTCTCACTAAGCAAGGAAAAAGTCAAAAAACTATTCATGAAGCGATGGTGGCTGTTTACCAGGGTTCCGCACCTTCATTATCAACTGTGCAAAAGTGGTCAAGTGAGTTCAAGAGAGGCAGAGAGAGCATTGAAGACGACCCCCGCTCCGGCGCCCGGGCTACTGCTTGTACGGGAGAAAGCATCAAAGAAGTCGAAAAACTTGTTCTTGAGGATGCCCGAATAAAGGTGAAAATGATGGCAGAGATCACCAAGCTTTCAATTGGTATCATTCACACCATTCTTCATGACCATCTTAACCTTTCAAAGGTCAGTGCAAGGTGGGTGCCACGAATGCTCACAGCGCCTCAGAAAAAAGTGAGAATGGCATGCTGTAGAGAGCTTTTGGAGATGTGTAGTGAGAACGCGGACGGTGTTATGGATCGAATTGTTACTGGGGACGAAACATGGGTCCACCACTATGACCCTGAAAGCAAACAAGAGTCCATGCAGTGGCATAAAAAAGGAACAGACCCCCCGAAGAAGTTCAAAGTCACTCCGTCTGCCGGGAAGCTCATGGCCACAGTTTTTTGGGACTCAAAGGGAATCTTGCTCATTGAGTACAAAAAAAAAAAGGTGAAACCATCAACGCCACATCCTACGATTCCACTTTGCATAATTTGCGGGAGGAAATTAAAAAGAAAAGACGGGGTAAACTCGCAGCGGGTGTGTTGCTTCTTCATGACAACGCTTCTGTTCACACGGCGCGAGTATCCAAGGCTGCTGCGCGAGATTGTGGTTTCGAACAAATCCAACACCCACCCTATAGTCCAGACCTTGCCCCTAGTGATTATTTCTTGTTTCCGGATTTGAAAAAATGTCTTCGTGGAAAAAGATTTTCGGATGATGAAGAACTCAAGTCGGCAATAAATGGGTATTTTGCAGAGAAAGAGGAAATTTATTTTTTTGAGGGTTTAAAAAAGCTTATCTCAAGATGTAACAAATGCATTGATGTTAGGGGAGATTATATTGAAAAATAAAAACATTTTAAATTGTATTCGCATTTTCCTTCATATCGATACCGAGAATATATTGAACGCCCCTCGTACATATAACCATGTTATGCTCATTACCGTTGCTTTAAGAATGTAAACTGCTGGACAGAATTTAAAGAATGATTATTGTTTTTATTTCCCAGGTAAGTATTCGTACTTCCGGTAAGAGATTTCATTTTGATGTGTGAAGAAAACACATATTTTTGCAAAATAAAATTTGATTTGTTTATATTAGTCGATAGAGAAAGAGTTGCCATTAATAACGCATAATTAAATATCAGCGAAATTACCTTCATCCAGGCTCTTTTATTAAAATTGTTCATCACATTTTCTCACTATTACGGCTCTATTTCATCGATAGCAGCACGGATGTTGCCTTTTGGTACTTCAATTGACTAAGGAGTTCATTCAGTCGCCCTCTTACTTTACTCCATACTTTGTGAATTTCCTATTTCGCTTATTCCAGTTAAATCAATCTAATAACCTAGTTTCTTACCCAATAATTGTTATCGCTGATGCGCTTTTTTTATTGTCGACCTACTAGTCTGTTTATTTCGCGGCAGTGAAAAGTGAATTTTTCATTTTTTTTCCGCAATTTGCTTTTTGTTTTCCTGGTCTTCGTCATGTCTTCTTGTGGATTAACCAACCGCTCCATTAACGACAATAATGCTGACTTTGTTGCCTGTAAGAGGATTTGCGGCAAAATATGCCATGCTAATTATGTCGCCCTAAAAAGAAAAACGGTCTACCTTAAAGAGTTCTCTGAAAATCTACTGTTCTTCTGTTATGAGTGTATCAGTATTTCTCTCTCACATGTGCTCCTTGCAATCATAAAATGAATCCAACTGTAACTCACTCGTTAGACTGATAACGGACAAACTCTCAATCTTTGAACAAAGTGTAAGATGTGCGGAAGACTTTGGTCATAGCATTGAAAAACAAGTTGCGCGTTTAATTGAGCTAGAAAGTGCACGATCCAGAAATGAAGAAACATACAAGCGCCACCTTGATACAGTCTTAAGTAAATTTATAACAATCGGAACCACAATGATGGATTCAAACAAGAAAACATGTAATTCCATCAACTCTCTCCGGGAAGACATCGATATTCATCTCCATCTCGAACCTGCAACAAACAATCGCCTACTCTCAAATCATTACGGGATCATGCTTGATATCATATTCGATAAAATCAGTGAGTTTAACTCTAGAAAACTAAGGTTTTTTCTATTTCTGTAATTTCTCCCTTTCGTTCTTCGTATAGCTCTAGTCATCCACCAGTTCTTGTTGTGTGCGGACGCAATTTGTAAATAAATTTTTCTACAAATTGGGTTTAAGCTTTGCGTCGTCGATTCGACGAATGATTAGTCTTAACATACTAAAAAATATGATTAGTCTTCTAGGGTTAATGACGAACTCACCACGAATAGAACAGTGTTGAATGATTTAGAAAATCTCATTGGAACATTATGCCACAAAATTTATGGTCTTCCAAACCATCCCTCACCGCACAAAAGTTACAATACTTCAATTTTGGCTGAATTGTTACAAACACAACCTCCAAATCCTCTCACCAGCATATCGATCCAAAAATTCAATGGTGGTATAATTACTCCAACGCCAACCCCTCCTGTCGCCGCCCCATGGAAACCTAATTACACAATTTGACACGACGTGGACACCTTCAGATTGGCAAGGCAGGCTAGACCAGCTCCGCACAACGAATCAGATATTCACCTCGCTACTCATCAGAGGTGCTCCAAATTATGCAGATGTTGCTTGGATTTCTGAATATTTCAAAAAGAGGTATGGCATCACCAACAGCCAATGCACAATATTCCCCACATCTAATTTACCGGCTAAATACGAATGGTTATTTGTTAACTCATCGAACACCAACCTCAAGCTAGGAAAGATGCGAGTCTCCTAATGGGCAGATCATCCAACCAACAAAAACGTAGAAAATAAAACGAAACAACGTCTCATCATAAGATATTTATAAATCGCCCAGATCCATTCCCAACTGGAGTCTTAAAACCAAAATATTTCCCAATTTTTCCCCTCCCGTTTATATCACTAAGCAACACCCTTCACGTATCTCCACAAAATCTAGAAGTGCCTCTCTTCCATTCAAGCCACAACGCGTTTCATTTAATTTAACCCCTGCCCCTGATACTGTCACACGGCCCCAGTCCCTATTTTTGATCCTCTTTCGCCGCCTAACATTCTAGGTTTCCTCAAGCGATGTAAGAAATATTTTACCCCCTCTGATCTGGCCTCAATATATAAGGCATTCGCCGCCCAAAATTGGAGTTCAACTCCCATATCTGGTCAGGTGCTAGTAAAACATCTCTGCACCTGCTAGATAGGATTCAAAACCGTGCGATAAAACTTATTGATGATACTAATATCAGCCAATCAATGGACACCCTCGAACACCGACGAAATGTCTCGTGTCTCACTTTGTTTTATCGCTATTTCCACCACCAGTGCTCCACTGAAATCTCCAGTAGCATTCCGCCCAAAAACACCCGTCTCGCTATGAATGCTCATCAGTATACCCTCAAGCCCCTTTTCGGACGTACTCTAAAATATCGTGATTCGTTCCTAAGCCGTACAACTCGCTTATGCAATGCCCTGCCGATCTCTGTATTTCCTGGTCGTTATAACTTGCAAACATTTAAGAACAATGTACATCGGTACCTCTCTTTTCTTCCTCCCTAAATTTCCTTTGCCCCCGCTGTGTACAATCACCTTAAGGGTACTCAAACCCCTTGAGCGCGCGCTCATTATAAAAAAAAAAATTGACACAAAAGAATATAGAAACCATAGAATGCCGTTACGCGCTCTCTAGGTTAAGGGATAAAAAGATATACGAAAATATACGTCTCCTTCTCGCATATCTTTACGACAAATCCGACTCTGTTAGTTTTGAGGGAAAACCCAAAACAAGTGTCAAGGTCTCCATCCAACAGGAAGGTCTACGGATATAACTAGTCTCAGAAAGCTTTACAACAGGTACCACGAAATCTTCGACACACCTAATCAAAAGGTTGCGGATGACCTCGCTGCTTTTGGCAGCTATGTACACTCTAAAAGAGTTTCGCACCTTCAGCGCAGCCGAGCTGACCACGACAAATTTTTTCGTTCCTAACTTGCCTTCTTTGCCTGCAACTCATCTACACTCCCCTACTCCTCCACGCAACAAACTACCTCTTGCATTTTACTACCAAAACGTAAGGGGCTTGCGCTCTAAAGCTGCTTAAATCACACGGTCTCTCTTTCGACGTATATGTTCTTACAGAAACCAATCTGATCCACGACATAAAGAGCCAGGAGCTATTTCCATCTTCTTATAATGTTTTCCGATATGACGATCACCCTATGTTTAATGATCCTGTCATCCCTAAAGTTGATTCTCCATGCAGAGGTGTCCTACTTGCCATTCATAATAACCTCAAATCTTCTCTCATTGCTATCCCTTCCTCTGTTAAACTTGACTTTGTTTCAATTAAAATAACACTTCCCAACAGATCCCTGTACGTTATTTTTTGCTACATTCTTCCAACTCAACCTACTGAATCCAACATCCTTGCTATTAAAGCAATTGACCTAAGTGATTCCATCGACGATATCCTTATCTTTGGTGACTTTAATCTGCCCCTACCTATCTTAGCAAATGTTCTTTTGATTTTACCAACCTATCCTTATCTGATGCTATCTCCATTTTCTACAGTGAAATATTTAATTCCATTTCTCTCTACGTCCCCTTTTCATTGCATAAAACATCATCTATTTCCCCTCCATGGTTCAACAGAAGACTTCGCTCTTTACGAAACAAGAAACAAATTATGGGCAGTTTTTCTTCCCACCAATTCTTATTATGACTACTTTAACGTGGAACTATCACCCAGCTCTATAACTGCCTCTATCAGCGCTTTACAGACACAGCGCAGACCAACCTTATCAACGATCCTAAGACATTTTATCAATTCGTCAACTACAAAAGAAAATCAGACTGTTATCCCCCCTTTCTCTCGTTCGATAATATATGATCGACCGATTATTTTGCAAACTTTTTTAAGCAGTCACTTGCAGACAACCTCTTTCAAGTACCTTCCCAATTTCTCTATTGGCCGCTCTCTCTCTCAACCTATTGATCCCATCCTTAACGAAATCTCAATGATGAATTTGTATCCAGCAATATTTCTCAAAAAGTGTGCCTCCAATCTTTCGCACGCACTTTCCTCCCTTTTTCATTTGTCCCTCACACAAGGGGAATTCAACCAAGTTTGGAAGACCTCTTTCATAACCTCGGTTCACAAAAAGGGATCAGAGAATGAAGTAACCAACTACTGTCCCATTACTAAGCTTTCTCACATACCTGAAATGTTCGAAAGCTTTTTATATGAAGTTCTAAAGTTTTAGTGCAAGTCACTTATACGAGTATCACCCAGTCAGCACGGATTTCTAAAAGGTAGATCAACTACTACAAACTTAGTTGAATTCGTATGATTTGCGCTTTCAGCCCTAGAAAATGACAACGAAATTGACGTTATTGCTACAGATTTCGCTATGGCCTTCGATAAAATATCACATCAACTGATCCTTTTCAAATTGTCTTCCCTCGGTTTTGACCCCATATTGTTAAAATGGATATTTTCTTATCTGGAGAACCTTTACTATAGCGTTCGCTTCAGGTCAACCTTTTCAACCCTATTTTTAGCCACTTCTGGTATCCCACAAGGCAGCCATCTAGGTCCCTGTTTTTTCATTTTAACTATAAACGATCTTGAGAAGATTATCAAAGACTACTCCGTATCCATTTACGCCTAAGTTCTCCAAAACTATTTCTTCACCCCAAGACTCTTTCCTCCTTCAAAAAAACCTCGATAGTTTTTCTACTTGGTGTCTAAAAAATTGCTTTGAGCTTAATTTCTCCAAATGCCAATCTATTACTTTGTCTCGTAAGTCCAATCAATCCCTCTCTCGACTTTATTTTCTGCATGACCAACCTGAACTCCAGATTCGATCCCTGCGCGACCTTGGAATTTTATACGATAGAGAGTTAAGCTTCCATTCGCATATTGTTGAGATAGTCCTTAAAGCCAACTCATCGCTCGGTTTTATCAAACGTTGGTCTAAAGAATTTTGCAACCCTTATATGACAAGGTCACTTTACATTACCCTTGACCGGCCCCTCCTTGAATATGCCAGCCAAGTATGGTCCCCCTCTCAGCGAATTCATATATACCGAATCGAGAACATTCCACGTCGTTTTCCTCGATTTGCTCTTCGTGGCCTACCCTAGAGTGACCCATTTATCTTACCTCCCTATCTATTAACTACCCTCGTAATTTACGCTGTCTTCGAGAAATAACCCGGCCAGAAAACTTTTCTTTCGCCACTTGAGTAGCACCAGCAATTATCTTGTTAGAAATAGACATAGCATACATGCATATCATCAAAGTCCGGCAACAAAATTTCAATTTCAATTTCCACTCCAATTTCGAGGAAATATGATACCTCCAACCGAATAACCACACAATGTTTCGTTATCGAAGACGTTGTCGAGCAGGCTGCAAGCACAAACAAACTAACCCACCCTATCAAGATTTGCACAAAGATCGTCCAAGACAATTTTAAAATCGTACGTAATCGCACTGCCAGTCAGCTTTGTCCAGGAGTTGGTAGAAAATGTTATTAGAGTTTTTGTCTTTCTCATTTTAAGGGCATACGCGTGTACTATATTGTTGTTGGAAAACAGCCGTGAGAAGGGTTGAATACGAGCTCACAAAGCTTCTTGCCTAAATCTGGCTTCAATGACAAATCTGCATTCAAGTAAGTGCTGCTTTTGATGCCTGTAGTAATCGCTGTAATAAATGTCGCAATTGTCAGTCTTCTTTTTTCAGAGCCTATGCCATCGTACTTGTTCGATTCGGGTAATACCTGCTTTGCAGTAATCTAGAACATCCGTAAGTTGCTGGCCTGCTCGTTGTATTTTAAGAAATCTAACATTCTACGCTGACTTACCTTAAAAATTCTTTCTGAGTCCACGTCCAAATACTCGTCTGTAATGTAGAAGTAACTCAAATAAGGTATTTGATATGCTGATTGCTGACGCCACCACTGTTTTCGTACGTTATCCTTCAAAAGATCTGAGAGTCACCCATCCCCCCGAAGTGAATCGTGGTGGTAGTTCCTTCATGCTCAACACCCACGCCTACTACGAGGAGGTTCAAATAAGCACCTGGTCCGAAGCCATGGTTACATCACTAGACAACGCCTGCCAGTTTTTTCTCACATCGTACAATACCCAACAATCTCTTTTAAGATTTTGACAACTGCAAGATTCTGGCGGCTACTGGGTCACAAGTGCATTAACAGTAATGAACTAGTTGGTTAATTATAAGTCGAGGACCCCGCATAATAGGTGGCGAGCCCTTCCACACTATATTCAACTCCAACCTCAGCGGTCTACAGAGTAGACCTTTGTCGTCCCTTGTAAATAATCAGACTGCTTTGCAGCTTTTTTTTCTGTCGGAACAAAGCGCTCATTATACTCATTGTACAGTCTTTTTACTACTTTTTCAGTCTCTCGCAGAAAGATGAGTATCCGCTTCAGTGATAGGGTGCCTACAGTACCAGCACCCACCGAATCAGCGTCGAGTGCCTGCAACCCAATGAGAGCATATCCCACACAGGTACTTACCAAAAGCGTTGATCTCCATCACGACGACGCCAGTAAGCAGACAGCAGTCTTTCCTACTGAGGAATAGAAGGAACTCGCTGCCCTCTTAGTGACGCTGGGAAGCATTTTGGTCTGCCGGCAAGCTGGAAAATTATCCCAAATGCAGCTATGCTCATATGAAATGCAACTGTCAATGAATCGCAACCAAGGGGACAGATAGTCCTAGCGATAGTTCCAGTCCTGAAAAACTCTACACTAAGCCTTGCCCAGAAAGTTCATAGGCGGTATTATTTCACGCGATCCCATTGTGGATTTAGCCTCTAGACTGCGTTCAACGAAGTCTTGCATTCTCGAACTAGGTTGGAAGTTGTGAGAGGATTCTGCAAAACGTTAAGCGCAGCTTAGCTGTCGTTACATATGTAAATGCTTCATCCCTTCACAATACAGTTCGTTTCCATCAGTATTGAGTATATCTACACTGAAAAGACAGACGCACATATTCCTAATTAGAAGTGAAGTTTAACATCTCATCTGTGAAGTCCTATATTTTTTTTCCGACTCAGATTCTGGCCGAAACCATTCTTAGGCACAAGAAAAGTCGATTTCGTATAAGACTAAAATCAACAGACAGTCCGCGCGTAAGGTCATCAAAGCACCAGTGCGACCACTCTTCTTTAAACGAATGATAGCTTTGAGAGTGCATTTAGAGAGTGATATTAATATCAAGGGTATAGAGATTCATCAATGGGTCTATAGCAGAGCCAGGTGGGCTATGGAAGGCCCCCATACAGCTCAGCTGGGATATGCAATTCTGTGTAGTCAGGTAAAGGCAGCAGTGACGAATTTTGGTGAAAGCTTGTTTAACCAGACAACCGATGCAAACAAAAGAATAGCCTTGATCCAGATTACCATCCTCGGTGACAAACCTCATGCCTTGCCGGAATTTCCTTTACATTGCCAAAGGCAGACAACGCCTTGGAGGCTTTCGACGTTACATGATTTATCCAAAGTAGTTTGTTATCCAGGATAACTAGTCAGACTAGTCAGCTTCTTCCTTTCTGTAATTACTGAGACTATTGACTGAAAGTCCATTTCTAGTGCAGACACGACCCAACACTACCCAACAGTACCCAGACAGTACAACCATATCAACTGGTTATGCTTAAGCAGAGACGTCAGAACTTTTGAGAGCGTTAAGCAGTGAGCATCCGCAGTCAACATCCGCAATCACCAGCATTTCTTTCATCCACAAAACTGTCTGTGGAACACGCTTCTGTTCGAGTTACACATTCTGTCAAAAGTTGTGTCTCTCTTGTCTGAACTTATTTTAGAAACCTGAGGCTACTGATGGCCGTATTATCACACAGACTCCTGTGCCATCAACAAGTTGAAAGCCATTACTCATGTTGGTGTTTTTAAAACTTGTTTTCTCAGCAATTCGCTTAAGATATTTTCTCCTTGCTGAGATCCTCAACCTTCGTAGAAACGGCAAGCATTTCCAGCCGCAACTTGCTGCGTATTCGTCACTTTGAAGCGATAACTAAAGCCCTCTTCAAAGACTTCCCCAGAAACTGTTCAAGGCAAGTTTTAATTTAGCTAGTGGCAAGTCACAAAATTTAATGAATCACCGTCAATTCATTGGCAAAGCCACTGCGTGTACAAATAAAAGCTGTACGAGTACTTCGCATATATTCGAAAAAAATCACTCTTAACAGTAAATGCAAATATTGTCAAGTGATTTTGAAAAGATGCATATCAACCCTCCCAATAAACAACGCAAGACTGTCAATAAAAAAATATCTTTTCACTTTATTATCTAATTCACTAGGTAGAAGCCCATGGCATGAGCTATTACTAGCGTCGCGTATGTTTTCCCGACTGAACTCGTCTTAGGTGAATCTTGCCCTTATCCCCCTTAAGGTGTTTACTCTGATAGCCCTTCTTTACCCGCTTGAATTCTTTTGTGTGATATGTGGTATCGCCACCATGGTGAACATTTTCGGGCTGACCATGACCCTTGTCGAAACTATGAGTATGGCCAACATTGCCATGGCTGGTACGTCCGGCTCTCACATCACCATGTCCATGTCCAGCTCCCTTATCACCATGTCCATGTTCAACTCTTATTTTGCCATGTCCTTTTGCTAATTTCACATCCGGCCTACCCACTGTCTTATGCTGCCGATGGAAATGCTTTTGTTGCTCGTTGTTGGCTGTGTCCCATGATGCAATTGCGCACACGATCAATGTGGAAAAAATAATCTGTTTCATGAAATTGATAAGATAATTCAATTAATTTCATTTCACCGTTATGCGCTATCAATTGATCTCAAATTTAGGTAAATTAGTTTATTGATAGCGATAGATATACCACCAGATTGGAATATCCAAAACTGGCTAGTAGACGTAATAATGCTTACCAATTTGTACATTGTGATTGCTTCTGTGGATTCTCCCGTTTATTGCCTTCGAATGCGGGGTGTTAGGTATGTACGAGTATATCTGGGACGTCTTCGTTCTGTGGTGCGTCTGGAACTGATTCCGAAATGCTCATGGCGGATTGCTTTTATAATTCTGTCACAGTGTTCTATGGACACCAAGTAATGGCGTTTGAGTATATCACGAAATTTTGTAGATTACAATGTTTGTACTTTCGCATTACGCTTGCCTTTATTATTTAATGATTTCAAATACTCAAGTAAGACCTGTAGAATGTTTAGTTGATAAAAGAGCTGGACGTGTACACTTGCAGTTGGGCCAAGTTTACAAACAGAAGGTGACTAGTGGATTGATAAAAAGATTATCACATCTAAACTTGGATCTGACAAGCAAACAGATTAACTGATTAATGCACATGTCAAGGAGACATTTGGTCTGATGGCAGATGAACTGGATCTGTCATTTTACAACCAAAGATTTCTTCTGATTTTTATGCAAGTTCATCTAGTAAAAATGTTTTCAAAATGGATCGCTGAAACAGCCACGACAGTCACGACGAAGAAATTTCAAATTTCCATTAATTAGCACGAAAAGATACCGACAAACATAAACAGAATCAAATTCATCCTTAGTGTTGCCGCTTTTGAGTTTATCAAACTCAACTTGGTCTGCAAAACATAAGTATCATACTTATTTACTTAGATTGTCCGGGGTGGACCAGGTTCTCATCTGACAGCGATGACAAGTATTATGGCGCTGAGATGTTTCCTATTTAAAATGACACTTAGAGCTTTAGCCAGATCTATTTGGTCGCTAGACATGTTTGCCCAGCAGTCCACCTAAGGCCTGTTCTTTTATTGGCATCCAGCTTTAATGCTAGTTTGCACGTAAATGAAATGTCTCTGTGGCCCGGCACCCAACAAAGGTGAATGTTGAACTGTTCTGCCATCTCCATGAGAGATGATCGGCATTCAAGGGCGATTTTAGAATATAGTGAGACCGAGTCCAGGGACTTGATGGCGGCCTGACTATCCGAAAAGATGCGGATATCCTTTGCAGATATCACGTTTGCTCCAGCCAGGACAGAGCTCCTTTAATCGCCACAATTTCCGCCTGGAACACGCTAAAGTGATTTTGGAAGACGAAAGATAGGCTTAGATTTAGCTTATCTGAGAAAACACCGCCACCACCTCCGCTATCGGTTTTAGATCCATCTGTGTAGAGATGGATTGACTTATCCTCCATGAAAGCATCTTTCAGAATGATCTAGAGGGGAAGCTTACATGGAAGTTTTTGTCAAACCAAAGTTCAGGAATGATGTAATCGATGTTCTCTGTGAGGATTCCTAAGGTGTTAAGAATGTTGGCGAGGCCAAATGAATTATTTGTTCACTGTTTAGTCGCTTTAAGGCGAATAGCTGCAGTTGCAGCTACTTTGCTGCTGAAGATATCTAGGGGTGTCAAATGAAACAGAATGTCTAATGCTGCAGAAGGGGTAAACTGCAAGGCTCCGCTTATGGATAGACATGCTGTTCTTTGGACTGTGCTAAGTTTAATGCGGTTAATTGCATATTCTAAGGCCATCCACCAGACGACCACCCCGTAAGTAAGTATCGATCTTATGACCGAGATGTATAGCCAGTGGGTTATGCGAAGTTGAAGGCCCCTTTTATTCCTAATGGATTTTTTGCAAGAGAATAAAGCTATTGTAGCTTTATTGACTCTTTTTTCAATATTAGGTTTCCAGTTTAGTTTCCTGTCAAAAATGAGACCCAGATATTTTGCTGTATCGGAAAATACCAAACTGGTACCGTTTATTGAAGGAGGGTCTATAATTGGAATTTTGTATTTCCTGGAAAAGAGGACAAGATCAGTTTTATGGGGGTTCCCAATCCGCAGCGATCTGCCCATCGGGTTAATCTATTGAGATTTACTTGAAGGAGTTCTTTAATGGTATTGAGATGCTTACCTAAGAGGGCTATAGCAACGTCATCCGCATAGGCAATCACCCTACTACCACCCCCCTTCCTGGTATATCAGTAGTTCATTAACTACTAAGTTCCAGAGAAGGGGAGAGAGGACACCGCCTTGCGGCGTACCTCTGCTGACACATCTTTTAGCAGAAGTCTCACCCAGTTTAGAGTTGATTATCCTGCTTTTTAGCATGAGACTGATCAACTCCCCAAGTGAGTCATCTACCTGCAGAGTGATTGCGGATGTGTCGATGTTGTTAAAGGCGCCCTCTATGTCCAGGAAAGTAACCATTGTGTACTCTTTATATTGTAGGGATCGTTCGATGTGGCTAATCAAAGAGTGCAGAGCCGTTTCCACCGACTTTCCTTTACAGTAGACATGTTGAGCCGTTGACAGAAGTCTTGGATCAACTTTAGCTCGAATATGGATATCAATCAGTCGTTCTAGAATTTTCAGAAGAAGAGATGATAGACTTATAGGTCTGAGGTCCTTTTGGACAACATGAGAGCATTTTCCGGCTTTGGGAATGAATACTACATTGACATCTCTCCATGACAGTGGAATGTGGATAAGTTCTACACAGCTCCTCATAATATTTTCTATCGCAGGCAGGATAATATCTGAGGACCTCTGTAGCTTGGCAGGTGTTATACCGTCCGGACCAGCAGACTTGTATAATTTGAAGCTATGCAGCGCCTAGAGCAGTTTGTCTCTTGTAATCAGAACATGAATTTTGGTTCCGGTGGAGTAGGCTTATTTGGGCTGCTACTGGCCGCAAATTGGGAGCTATCTGGAAAGTAGGTGTCCAATAGCAGGTTGAGTGATTCATCATTTGAGGTTGTCCAGGAGCCATCGGTTTTTTTCAAACAGCTAGGCATCATAAGATTTGTAGAGAGGATTTTCACAGAGGTTTCTGTGATTTTGTCACAGAATGACCTCCAGGATTGTCCCTTTGCCTTCCTCAGTTGTTTTTTGTATAATTTGAGGGATTCTTTGTATGAGTCCCAGTCAGTCACTTTTACTCTTTGCTACGTTGAAAAGTTCTCTACAAGTGTTTCTAGAGCTTTCAGAAGGAAAGATGATAGACTTATAGGCCTGAGGTCCTTTGTGACAACATGAGAGCATTTTCCGGCTTTGGGAATGAATACTACATTGACTTCTCTCCATGACAGTGGAATGTGGATAAGTTCTACACAGCTCCTCATAATATTTTCTAGCACAGGCAGAATAATATCTGAGGACCTTTGTAGCTCGGCAGGTATTATAGCGTCCGGACCAGCAGACTTGTATGGTTTGAAGATACTCGTATGTAGCGCCCAGATCAGTTTGTCTCTCGTAATCAGACCATGAATTTTGGTCGCGGTTGCAGTAGGACTGTTCGGGCTGCTACTGGCCGCGAGTTGGGAGGTACCTGGAAAGTGGGTGTCCAGTAGCAAATTGAGTGATTCATCACTTGAAGTTGTCCAGGAGCCGTCGGTTTTTTTCAAACAGCAAGGCATCATAGGATTTGTAGAGAGGATTTTTCTTAGCCGCGATACCTCAGAGGTTTCTGTAATTTTGTCACAGAATGACCTCCATAATTGTCGTTTTGGGTTCCTCAGTTCTTTTATGTATAATTTGGGGGATTCATTGTATGAGTCCCAGCCAGTCACTTTTCTTGTGCTTTTTGCTACGTTGAAAAGATTTCTACAAGAGTTTCTAAGGAGTCCCAGTTCTGATGTCCACCAATGTGGCTTTTTTTGCCTCTAGGTTGAATAAGAGGGCAGGAAGCGGCCATAGCCTAATTGAGAGCCAGAGTTAATTCCTTGACTTTCATGTCAAGCTCATTGGTGTCACGCGGGGGACTTGATACTTTTGAGGATAGCATTTCAGACGGCATTCCTCTGTATTTTGGCCAATTCCGGTAGTTCCGGAAAGCTGGTTGGCTGGGGGGAGCATCACTTAGGCTGAATTGGATGTATCTGTGGTCTGAAAAGGAGTGTTCAGACGATACCATTTAGTTCGTTAGCCTTTGAGTGATGCTGTCGGCGACAAGAGTGATATCTAGAACTTCCTGTCGGTTTCTAGTTATAAAAGTGGGCTCATTGCCAGTGTTGCAAATAAAGAGGTTAGTACTTAAAATATAGTGAAAAAGTGACTCACCTCTATCATTGATGTCGGTACTGTCCCATACCGAGTGATGTGCGTTAGCGTCGCATCCGATGATGAGGCCAGTTTTTTGCCTTCCAGCTTAAAGTACCACCCTTTCTAGGTTATCACCAGGGAGAGGGTCCACATGGTCGTGGCCAAGGTAAGCCGATGCCAGCCAGTAAAAGCCTTTGGCAGTCTCTAGTCTGGCAACGGTTAAGTCGGGGTCGCTGAGGTTAGGAAGTAATAATACATTAAGACTACGTTTCACTAATATACAAGTTCTGAGCTTACCTTTGTCGCTTGTATAGAGCGGAGTGTATGCGGGTGTCCTAAGCTCACGAACCACGCCTTCTACAATCCATGGTTCTTGGATTAGGATAATGTCTTCTGCGTTTTTTGAAAGACGCAGAATGAGTGCGGCCGATTTGAGTGATGGAGATTAATCTGGAGAAACCGTATCATTGCTACAGTCCTCCAGTGTACCACTCAGCTGTTGAGGTCCTCCGATTCTGAAGATGTGCCCAAGAGCTCATCTTCTACCTCTGATCGTGTAGGTCCTCTTTTTTTTTCATCATCGGTTTCCATTTCCGACAGGGTGTCAGAAGAGGAGACCGACGGCTTAATTGTCACCTCGGATCGATTGGAGTCGTCGCTTTCCATTTCTGGAAAGGATATCGACGCTCCAAGATCCAAGGTTGTGTTTTCTGGTATCTCCGTTAAAGGAGGTGGAGGTTGCGTATCAGCATCCAGCTCATCCTTTTTGTAAACCCGTAGGTGTATAGACTCAAAACCGAACCGAATCATGCCTTTCGTCTGCGCCAGAGCCCCTTAGTTCCTCCAGTTTCGCGACTTTCCAGTCATGAGTCGGAAGAGTCGGGTTATTGAGCCTGATGATTTCCAGAATATTTTCTGTGGAGGAGGGTTCGGCTGGGATCCAGGTACGAGTTCGAGGTCTGCTAGGAATGTCTTCCTTAGACACGACCTCGAGTTTTGCATCTGGCCAAATTTCTCCTAAACCATCTATGGCCTTAGTGAAGAGATCAAGGAATCTTTGGTTGGCACACGCGATAAGCTGGACATGGCCTTGGTGCCAGCCAGCGTCGCTTGTGATGAGAGGTGGTCCGGGGTTTTCCCGCATTATGGCCAAGAAGTTGCTCGAAAGCTTCAACTTGACAAGCTGCCACCGATCAGGTGCTATGGAACCGTCGGTATCGTTTCTATTGATCACCGCGATCACTATTGCGATTCACTATTCACTGAAAGATCTCAGAGATATGCTGTTGGTTGGCCCAGTGGTTTTGACACTATGCGTTTTGGTCCTCTTGGAAATCGGCACAGTTTCCTCCAACGATCTCTGGCGCTTGGAAGAGTCTGTTGTAAGTTTGGGAGTAATGGAAGCAGTGGGTGACCCGTCTTTTAGGATGTTTTTAGCCCACTCAATCTTGCTCTTTATGTCCGCACTTCTCTCAACCTCCGGAATGGATCCGAAGATTTTGATGATGCGTGAAGCATTTCGGCGTCTGACGTAGAGCGCCTTAGATGGAACTTGCCAATGCGGCTGATCTCCAGATTCCTCCTTGCGGAGGAGTTTTGATAGCAGCGACTAGTTCGTGGCCTGCCACAAATTTGCTGCTGCTAGGGGTGAAGGAAGCGATAGGACCATGGCTGCCACAGTCTTAACCTTCCCTGAAGCTTTCTTTTTAGGCTCGTTGTGCTTGCCTTTAGAGGATGGTGCAACATGGCCTGTAACAGTTTTACTTCCTCTCGGCAATGCAGGAGCCTTGCCGGTAGTCGGTGCAGTCACCGTTCTACCGTCCGGTATTAAAGGAGTACCGGCCTCGGGTTTTGTTTGTTTTTGAGGAGTTATCCATAATATGGTCCCACGAGTAGCGGAGAAAGGGTGGTCCATCCGTACAGAGATTCGCAATATACAGATAAGGTTAGCTAATCCGAAGGTCGCCAGGTATCCGGATGCTCCGTTCTCGACTGAGCTATTTTTCTAGATGCTGGGCCCTCTGCCAGGTTGATCTTCGGCACGGGTCGTATGACATATTGATACAGCCCAGGGGAAAAGGAAGAGGTTTGGGAGGTGGGTGGAGCATCATTTGGTTTCAGGACTCGTCTGGAGAATTTCTTCTCGAGATTCATTGACCCTACTCAGCGTCTAAAACTCGACAAGTTCGATGCTCACGATAGAAGATCACCACCAGTGCTCCACTGAAATTGCCAGTAGCATTCCACCCCTTCAAATTTTTACTCGTAACCAAATTTTTACCAGTTCACCCTGAAGGCCATCTTCCGACGTACTCTGAAATATCGTGATTCTTTCCTAAGCCATACAACTCGCTTATGGAATGCCCTGTCGAGCTCTTTATTTCCTAGTCATTATAACTTGCAAACATTCAAAACCAACGCACATCGGTATCTCACTTTGTTCACTCCCTAACTAACTTTCGCCCACGCTATGTGCAAACATCGTAAGGGTACATAAATCCCTTGTGTGCGCGCCAATTATAAAAAAAGAGAAGTTGTAACGCAAAGTGAAAGGGGACCTCGTTCATCTTGTGTACCCTGGAGACGATCGAACAAAGACCGCTCTAATTGCAGAGGTTTATGGATTAAAGCCCAGGTCTAACCCACTTAAGAATTTATATGAGTCTAAACGTTTTTGGTAATAAGCATTGCTCTTACTTATAAATGATTCTCTTCCTGCTTATTCCCACATTGGAAGCTAAAAGTGCATTCAAAACGAGTCCTCAGTTACACATCCGGATTTAGTTTCCTTCTGTAGACTACCAATGTTTTGTGCGCTATAACCAATACTATAAAGTTTGCACCAAGTTTGAGTCACTAACTCAATTCTTAAGTGTTATGCTATTCCCTTTTAGAATCAATTTAGCCATTTGGGATTCCCACTTTGTTTTGTCCTTGGATAACTTTAACTTACCAATTCGTACCTGAAGGGTTTGTTCAACTTGTTTACAACTGAACCTGTTTGCTCCGTTTCTGCTACATTGAAACTATGTACGAGTATGTAGTCATTAAAAGTATCTGCCGGCTAAGGATCGCTTAATCTCTGTAATCTTCTTCCCTTTTATTCAGATACTCATAATCATGGACAGCAGCAATAAAATTGTTCATTATTCTTCGCATATTATATTGTTATACAATTCCCTCCCATATCCATAGGTGTGCACAGATGTACGAGTATTCACACGCAAGATACTTGTCCATGCTGTTGGACGCATCTTATTTTCTTATCTCATTTTAACTTCAACACCAGTATTCACACACTAGCGTGAAGTAGCGCAATCTGATCATTCCATGAAGTTCAATGTCACGTTTGTGGTTAGCGAAGCTGCGGATGAGTCATTCTTAATCGCCATTTGGAGTATGTCGTATGTTGTATACCGTCGTCGTCGTCGTTGGCGGAGGAGGATGAGAAGAAGGAGGACTAGAGTTAGTGAACATGTACTACAATTGAGGTTAAGTAAATTATTCCATGATTTGACTAGAGCGGCAACGGAATCGGAATTTGTTATGTTGAGGGGATTTTTTCTCTCAGATTTAGCGATTGATGAATATTTGAACATGAAGGTGGGATCTTCGAACAATTATCACTTTGAGCGCAATTTAATTGTGAAACTGATAGATACTTCAGTTTTCTCATGTGAGAATTCATGGAATGAAGTAGAGTCATGTAAACAAATTCGGAACAAGATTTGTTGTAGACAATTAACTTCGATTAACTAGATGTAGGAGAGCAAACCCTTTTGAATACTTGCCTGGACACATTGGTCCTGTGCAATCCGTTTCCGCCACCAAACCGAGCAAATCCTCCAACACTCCTTGTCTAAGTCCGGTGTTGGTTTGGCCTATTTACTTAGAACAGCGCTCAAAATTTACAGCAAAATTGTATCCGTTTTCTCTGAATCACGAATTCGATCATCAAGAACAGGTAGAATAATGCTAAGAATTCCATACGCTATACTAGTGTAGTCATTGCGAAATCCAACTTGATGTTCGTTTGGTTTCCCTATGATTTGCTTAAGTGTGAAAATTTATCACGACTGACTAATTTTGACCGACTTATGTGGTGCAAAACGGTGGGAAACATTCACGCTATACCTCTTAAGTTCTTTGCATCGAATCGTATTTTTTGTGCAAGGCCCATTGTTGATACTCTGCTCTTTGTGCACCCAGACTCGATTAATGTTTTGTTGGCATACTCATTAAAAAATTATCAACTTTATTTGAAAAGGGTCCGCAACAAGTGCATCATCTCGAAAGCTCTTTATTTGCCTGATTTTTGGTTTCTTTGTCTGTCTTATACTCGAAACTCATGAGGTCACTAACTCGAAAGTAACCAGATTAAAGCAGACCCAAAACGCAATCCTATTTAAGCTAAGTAATACAAGCAGTCGTGGCTGGTATTTAATATCAGATGAGGTGACGGATGATGCCACTAAATACATTCTTCAAAGGCTTCAAATCGAATGGCACAGATGGCATATATTTACAGATATTATATAACTGCATATAGATCAGTAGGCAGCGGTCTACATACCGAACCGCTTAAGAACAATCAGAGGAGATTTTATACGAAAATCTCCAAAGATGTACTACACTTGCTTGCAAAGAACTCCAGACCTCTCTTCTTCTGTCTAAGATAAAAGATGCTTCGAAATCTAGTTAGCTGAATTAAGTGTTCTGGCTAGCATCGACGTTCAGGCAGATGCAGATGGTGTGGCTGTGTGATGTGTTGAATCATATTAGCTCTAATATCCAAGGCGCAGGCTACTTCTATTTAGACGTAATCCACGATTGGTGTCACAGAAGTGAACTTTCAATTAATCATTTCAAAACTGACTGTGTAATGTTTTAAGGCGCCATATCAAACTTCTTTAGACTAAACAGATCGCGTCGAAGATCTATACAGCTAGGATAATACCAATTCCACATCATCAAACTTGTCTGTGGAATAAGTTCTCAATACTGCTGCTTTCACCAGACATCAAAGGACGTGCAGTGGAGCTATCCATAACACGCGTGATTCAGACGAATCTCTGTATTTTAAGATGTTTGGTAAGTACAACTTGCACTAGAGCTTCGGATCTTTAGCGATGGCTGTAGAATCGATTTAGGATGCGGCGTTGACATCTTTGTGAAGGACGATAACCTTAAAACTTACTTCTCATTATGCAAATTTGCGCCTATGTTCCAAGCAGAGATATGCACAGTTCTGCGAGAAACAGATGGAGACTTCTTTGACTGCAATTCAATTCACTGAGTAATGTCTGGATCCTATGAGTCGCAATGGGATTGCTCAGATCGGGAATTCTTAAGCATGAACTCGCATTGTAACTGCATTCGTTTACGGTTAGAGTATCCATTGAAAGTTGAGTATCTTTTGAACACAGCCCTAGGTGACATGGCTCTTCAGGTTACAGCTAAAGAAAAAGCTTCTAAAAAGTCAGGTGCCTACCCTTCGGCAGAAAAAACTGTGAACTGCTTACTGACGTCCTAACGGGACACTATATGTAATGAAATATGAAATATAAATCCTGTCTGCAGTATTATGTGAACGCGAAAGACCGGCACCTATCAGTGTGATATTAAGTCAGGGTAGCCCAGCATAGATCAAATTTTCACAGTACGACGGATTCTAGACGGAAACCCATAAACACCACTTTTTCATCAATTTCAAAGCCTCATATAGCAGCATTTATAGAGATGAACTATGCAAAGCCATGTCTTGTCATTCCTGCCAAGCCGATTCGCCTATGCAAGCTGACGAAGGAGGATCTACGATTTTGCGTCAACGTCGATAGTGACAAAATCGAGGACTTATGTAAATAAGGCGATGCATTGTCATGCAATTTCCTCAACATCGTCCTTGAAAGAATTGTGCGAAACTCGCATAATAGGAAGAATGCAGCATGGAAACAGAAGCTCCAAAAATGGGTTCCACGGTCAATGAAGAAAAAATAAGCAAAGAGCAACACATCACTTCAACGTCTACCGCAAAACGTCATGATATTCAGCTACAACTTTGAGACAAGAACGGACTTTATCCACCTCGCCTGCGCTATCAACTCCGTGGATAATACCAGCGTAGAACTCATGCGAAGAATCATTCTTTCTAATCCCTTCTTTTCTCTTAAGAGGCAATTGAACAGTAAATCCCTCCCTCGAGCAACCAAAAATACTTGACACAAGGCACTGCTCAAGTCCTGCTTTGCTGTGCTGGAGCTTGGAGACGTTTCAACAGCGAACCGTACGGGCTGTACAGAGATGTCCGCCTCATCAGAACTGTTCGGATAACCCAGCTTAGATGACTAAGTTACCTTGAACGCATGTACACCAGCGTCCTGGAACGGAAATTGTTCGACTCTACCCCAGAGAAACAACGCAGTGGTGGACAACCTCATCTAAGGTGGCGTAAACAAGTGAAAGCTAGATCCGTGTGTCCACATGGAGGCAGCTGGTAAAACACCGCGCTTGATGAAGAAGCATGTTAGTTGAGAGCCTAATCCATTAGGAATTGTAGCGCCATCTAAGTAAGTAAGTATGTAAATAAGTTAGTAACGAGAAAACACGTTTTTTCTTAAGCACCTTATAGAATCTAGGAATGCGACACTACCTCCTATGATGTGTGCAATGATGGCGATAACTGCACCGTAGAGGACCTCTTCTTGAATTTCCACCGTATGCCCGCGTCGGTGGTGCTGTTATTGGCATTTTATCCCTCAAGCAATTGCCCTGTGAAAGCGAAAGTTTGAGAAATTTCATTGAAAAGGACAAAGTCGATAGCCGGTTTCATTTTCTAAATCTTTAGTTCAGAATCCTTCGCCCTACTATTTAAAATTGTCGTGATAGAGATCAAATGGTGATCATAACTGCTATTTTCTTCTATTTTCTATTTTCTTTTTAAAATCCTTTATTTTCCTCAGTCCTGGAGAGACTGAATAGCATTACCTTCAACCATTTGGAACTCATTTTCCTCCCGAAAAACATTTAAAATTTACGATATTTATAAACTTTCTTAACGAGCTTCTTCTGATCTCTGATGTGTCCTACCACGTTCCCATGCGTTCTGCTTCTAATCTCACACCAAGCCTTCTTAAATCTGCGATGTTTTGATCATGAAATTCTTCGTCTTTCTTGTCATCTTGAATCTGGAGCAAGGACTCCAAGATCATATACTCGTAGACTGGAGAATAGTTGTCTATTCGTTCGATGTGGCTGAGTCAGACTAGTAAAACGATGGAGCCCCAGCTTCTTTTAACCAATCTTCACCGAATCCATACTAAGCTGTCGTTCATAGCGTTGATTGTAACTCTTAACTACTTCGAAGTTGTGCTTATCAACAATGACGTTGTCGCGTATATTGTCGATTGAGGCTTACTTCTTTTGTCAACAGCATGTATTTTGTCATCTTATCATACCTCCTTTTAATTTTGCGAAAAGCGCCTTTAAAATATTTCGATGGATGATGTACATATATATAAATGGTCTGTGATCGAACTCATAGAAACGTACCTTCTATGTAAATATTTACTCTTTGGACTATTCGCTTTGGTTCAAAACATCACTTGACAGCGCACTTGCTTGCTGAAATTTGGTACACCTTTCCTAATTGTACAGAGCATAGTGCATTTTTCAGCGTATCTCGCTACAAATGGATCTGATTTAATGGGATCCCAAAATCTGCCATCATCTTGCAGAGCTCATACTGACAAATGCTTGCCAAATACAGCTTTTAAGCCCATAAATGGGCTATGTGCGAAGTTTAATTTTCTTTCCCAGGACTTGTCTTAATATGAATATCTGGTTCATTGCCGATTTGCCTTGGTGAAAGCCATATCCAAGCAGACACTCAATAAACTGAGCTGGATTTTCTAGCTAACATTTATGTGAGGTATTGCATCTCTAGTTGTTACAAAACCTACTTCTGAACTAATTTTTCAGTCTCATTGGGCATGCATATGACCTTTGTATGTTGGGTTAGTGATTCGGTGAACACCATATCTAGACGACATTTTCCCTGATGTCATGTCGATACTGGATCCATTGATTGTAAGCGTCTATGGAAGTTAAATACGCAATAGAGAGATTCCTCTCTAGCCCTTGACTACATCAACGCATTCCGGACAGAGTCAGCTTCTTCTCATTGTACAATATAGCTCTAAATTCACCATCCACAAATCGCGATCAAAATCACCACCTTAGCAGTAGGTTGGCGATTGCCCCATCTACACACCTCAGTGAAATAAGCTCGCGAAGATAGATTTTCAAGAGACACTGGGAGTCGAGGTGCATGCAATCTCCACACCGAATTGGAAATGCGCCAATTTAAAATAATTTTCGCATACTGACCGCTACTGTTCTATTCTCGTCATACCTACTAAACTGATCACGCGGACTGATTTAAGGCTGTTTGATAAACTACGTTCTGTGTACGGCCCAGCTAGACATGTGTTCCAATTTCAAGCAAATATTTGACTAAAATTTCCGAACTTGATTCAATGAATGATGAGACAAACTCTAATCAAACCACCTGCTACAAATAGATGATGTTCTTTCTGGCCGACACATTAGAGGCGACTTATACTTAATCCTCCTCTAAGCTGAAGTTTTAACTTTTTCTTGATTCAATATTTGTGAAGTAGCAATGCTTCAGAACTAGAATAGCATTTTACCCAGCTAACGTCTACGTAACCAGCCTTCCTTTAGTCTTTCTTTTGCCACCTACAATAATCACAATAACTTATCAAACAACTTGTTCCGTTACCCTTTCTGAAGACATTAAAAATAATACATTTATCATTTCGGAGGTAGCATTTCCACAACAAAAATGTTAATGTAAAGCAAATGTGCTTTAAGCAAACAACAATTTGGAGAACTGGACCCAACCGAATAAGCCCGAATAAAATCAATATTGGCACCTGTAAATATTGACTTTTGTGACGGCTAAGTCTTAAACATGTGATTGCTGTTACTCATCGTAATTTGGCGGCTGAGAGTAATTACTCATTTCATTAATCTCGAATCAATGAACATCACGTCAACCTATTTGTTCGTCAAGGTCGAATATTAAATAAAAGTAACTAATCACCTCTAATTCGATGTCACTTTCGCAATAATCCTTTAGACGCAACAACCTGCTAATGAAATTGAAGAACACAATCCAACACGACTCTATTAAACTTCTGAATCTTAACAATGTGTTTGGCAAGAAATGTACGAGTACTTATCCAATTGACAGTTCAACAACCTGACGTAGAAACAGATATGATGACTCGTTTAAATTGTGATCTTTGGCTTCGATATTTCGCCGTTCTATGCTTTCCAATATTCCAGTAGGACAAGTATATTTTATTAGGGAGTCCCATCTAATCAGTGCTATTTGACTGCACCTGTCTAATAAAAACAGGTCATGTGCTACATCAACAAACAATAACTGTGACCTTTGTCGAAATCATGAATTAATTGCTGTCAATCCATCACCTCGTCCAGCATCTACTTCAACATTGTGACTGGCAATTTGCAAACAATGAAAAGAAATATTTTCGAGACATTTCGTTTTTTTTATTATTTGTTACTCAAGTCACTTAAACCAATAAATTCAGGTATCAAAGAAAAAAATGATCTACCAATAGTATGGGCGATGGTATCCTCCCCAGCCCCATCCTCCTCTTCGGTAACCACCCCAACCACCATATCCGTATCCACCATAGCCACCATATCCTCCATAGCCACCGTATCCTCCATATCCTCTACCATATCCGATCACTGGATAGAACCCGAAGCCTATAGTTTCGGATCCTTTAAGATCGCTTCCTCCTTCAGCATCTCCACCATCCAAATCCACTTCGACGTTCTTGGTTGCTGCATCAGCTTGTGCATCTAAGGGCTAGGTCAAAGAAGGTTGAAAACAGTTCTTTAATTGTTTAGATCGTGATATTACCAACGGTTTGGGACCCTGTACGCCAGCAGAATCAACGGCTGGGTGTGCACTGACAACAACGGCAAGGATCACAAAAAGGCCAACAAACTAAAAACAGATATGTACAAGTGGACAATATTTAGGTTACAGAACTCCAAAAGTATATCGTGCTAACAAACCTGATACATATTTACACGATAACTTTCAACAATTAGCACTACTGTTTCAATCACGAAAAAGAAAGACAGTTACCGTACTGATCACACGTGATCTTGTTTCTCGGACGACGATTAGCAAATAACTTCTCGATGTGCACTGATCTTAGAGGAAGTTCGCGCTGCCTTTATATACCTGTGTCTTGTATCCAGAACCAAAAACCTATGCAGGGCATGGACAATCAGCTCAGAACACCGATCACTGATGATCAGCAGAATATGCGTCATTGTGTAAGTGATGTTCTCCTACGTAAAGCAGGCTTGATCAATACGTAAAAGTATTAAACGAGAATGGGAAACACAGAAAATATGTGCTAGATAAATTTGTGAAATCTGTTGTTGTTGCTGTTGTTTTTGTTTGTGGAAAAAAGGTGGCCTTCATTGCGGTCGGCTACAATGATGAGATGTAATAATACCGAAAATTATTGGTCTGACTGCTGTTAGGTTTACGAATAGATGTAGTGCTACACGCATCTTTGTAGAATCTTACTAAATCCAGTGGCGGGCAAGAATCTGAATGAAAGCGTTAAAATCAATATTAAAACATCGATTAGCGTGTTCCAGTGTTTTTGATTTCACAATTTCAATAATACGGTGACTTTGCAGCTTTTGGTGCCTTGTTTGTACTATACTTCGCGATTGTAGTGTTGCTATTATACATTGGTACGATCATGATCAATACAATGTCTCAATGTATCAATGAATCTTTTGAAATAGAAGTTTTGAATTTGACGTCATTGAGCAATAGAAATATTCCACCTTGATAAAAAAGTCAAAAAATTCCCGGAATAACCACCGTGTGGCGCTCCCATTGTTCCGATTTGAGTTCTGTTTTTTTTTTGTTAAGTTGGTAAATCTATTATTGACATTCCCTCTAAATCTTAGCCGTAGTTACGTAGCCAAGAGTGCATCTATCTATGTGTGTGTTGGCGATTTTTTACAATTTTAGAAATGGATTTAAATTTGCAACAACGAACTTGTATTAAATTTTGCGTAAAAAACGGATTTAATGGTGCGCGAACGTTGGAGAAGTTGGAAAAGTGTTTCGGCAACGATTCTCTAAAGAAAACGGTCGTTTACCAGTGGCACGAGCGGTACAAAAGTGGTCGTGAGTCAATCGAAGATGATGAACGCTGTGGCAGACCATCGACATCGAAAACCGACGAAAACATTGATGGAGTAAAAGAAATGTTGGTCAATAACCGAAAATTAACCATCAGAGAGATAGCGGAGGACTTAAACATTGCCTATGCATCCGTCCAAGTCATTTTGGTTAATGATTTGTGTTTCCGTCGTGTAGCAGCAAAGTTGGTGCCAAAAGACCTCAATTTCATGCAAAAAAGAGACCGTGTTGACGTCGCAAAAGAGATTACTTGCGAGGCTGAATCCGATCCCACATTCATCAAAAGGATCATTACTAGAGACGAGACGTGGGTTTATGAGTACGACACGCAATTCAGACATCAGGTAAATGAATGGCGTTCACCAAATGAGCCGAGACCAAAAAACCACGTCGTTTTCAGTCAAAAAAAGGCAATGCTTACGCTTTTCATGGATTACAACGATGTAGTGCATCATGAATTTTTGCAGGAAGGCCAAACAGTAAACAAAGAGTATTATTTGGACGTCATGAGACGTTTGCGTGAAGCAATTCGCCGAAAGAGACCAGAATTTTGGGCAGAAAACTCGTGGATTTTGCACCATGGTAACGCACCGTCGCAACAAATACCATCCAACAGCCACCAAATTCACCTGATTTGGCTCCCTGTGACTTCTTTCTGTTCAATCTATTTAAAAAACCACTACGGGTTTTGCAGTCGATGGGGATTACTTTGAAGTGGACAATATAGATTTAGATGAATAAACTTGTATTTTTAATTTTCCCCAACGTAGGTAACTCTAACTCTATGGATGATGTCTCAAGAATCCAATTGCAGGGACTACTCACAAACTTTATTATCGGCTTGAAGTACAATCAAAACATTTATGAAGGGAACTCGACTTCGTTCATATGGCCACCGCGGGCACGTTTGCAGCGGTCGATTCATTGGACCCAATTTTCAACGACTCGGCCACACATTTCGGCCGAAAAGACCGCTATTTCGCGTTCAATGTTGGCTCTGAGCTCTTCCAACGTCGTCGGCATGTTGGCATAAACCAATGACTAAACGTAGCCCCACAAAAATAGTCAAGCGGCGTTAAATCGCACCGAAGCGGCCAATCGACTGGCCCATGTCTTGAGATAACACGCTCACCATACTTACTCTTCAATAAATCGATTGTAGCGTGTGCTGTGTGGCTTGTGGCACCATCCTGTTGAAACCACATGTCCTCCAAGTCCATATCTTCCAATTCGGGCCAAAAATAATCGGTGATCATGGCGCGATAACGCTGACCATTCGCAGTAACGTGACGATCATTATCGTCGACGAAAAATTATGGCCCAAAAACGCCGCCGCCATGCAAACCGCAGCAAACAGTTATTTTTTGTGGATGAAGTGGCAATTCATGAAGCACATGTGGATTTTCACCCGACCAATAACGCATATTTTGGTTATTGGCGAACCCATTGAGCCAAAAATGAGCTTCGTCACTGAAGATGATTTTGCGATGAAATTCATCATCTTGGCGCATCTTCTCCAGAACCCAATCGGAGAACGTACTTCGTTTCAAATGGTCCATCGGCTTCAATTCTTGAGTCAGCTTCATCTTGTATGGGTGTAAACCAAGATCCTTACGCAAAATATGGCATAATGTGGTCTGAGCGATGTGAATTCTTGAGAACGCCGTGGAATTGTCTGATTTGGATCGTTTGCTACGGACGCCTGAACGGCAGCGATATTTTCGACACTTCGACCAACCCTTTTGTCTCACTGACATCACACAACGAATATGTAGACTCAAATTTTTGCACTAAACTTGTTATTGCCTGCCTACTAGGGCGAGAATAACGACCGAAAATTGGAGTTAACACTCTTAAAGTTACAGTCACCGACTCCGAATTTCGGTAGAAAATTTTTATAATTTGCAGACTTTGCTCGTTCGTGTACTCTACCATGATGAAAATGTTGAGTTTACTGAATAAACTGACAGTGAGAGTTTGATGATTAGTAAAAGAGTGCGTTCACAAATTAAATTCAAAGTTGTCAAGTCCCTATTGGAAAACCCTTTAGATAGCTCATTGTAACGGCCGCTTGTAAATGTAACCGACAAATTTCAAACATCGCCTCAAATGCATAAACCTGCTAACACCAACAACGGTGTTAAAAAGTGTTTGTCGATACATCTTGCACAGTGGGGAATAGCCCTCCACACTGAAATTAAGAGTCTGATGCTCTACCCGATGAGCTAGCCGATATAAACATTTAAGGCAGTACGTGTTGGAAGAATCAAATAAAACAACAACGGTGTGAAATATAAAATTGATTCTGCCTTTATTTCGAAGCTACGTTCATGCCAGTATGTGTGGAATAGCTTATGATTCAAATGGCCGCCTCAACTTCGCTGGCGGTGCTTCCAGCGGTCGGTGCAAATGTGCGGCGTTATTTCGGCAGCAATATCGTGTCGAATGTTGGCCTCGAGCTCGTCCAAATTAGTTGGCTTGTTAGCGTAGACTAAGGACTTGACGTAATCCCAGAGAAAATAATCGAGTGGTGTCAAATCGCAAGATCGCGGCGTCCAATTGATTAACGCTCGCCGTCGTCAAATTTCTTCTTCACAACTTCGAGCGTTGGGTCGCTTGTATGGCATGTACCGCCGTCTTGTTGGAACCACAGCTCGGATATATCGATGTTCTCGAACTCTGACTACAGAAATTCGGATAACCTAGCTCTATACCTGAGACCATAGACGTTAACAGTGTCTCCCCCCCATGCCATCGAAATTATTACATTGACATTACCATCACAAACACCTTTGTCGACAACCATAACTATAGTATAAAGCCAATAAATCCGGTTTCAGGATCATCTTCATCGTCTTTGCCAAACATTTCAGCAGCAGCTGGAGTAATAAACAGCGCTAAGAAAGAACTCCAGTTTGGGAAAACGATCAACAGACGCCGAGGTTCTTTGCAAGAGCGAGAAAAAGCGGAAAAAGAAACATAAAGATTCGCCTATGGGTCCCCCCGAAAAGTTATTTGCTCGACAAAACTCTCCGGCATCCGATCCAAATTCATTATCACGAAAATATTCACCTCACTCAGACTCGATTTTACATACATCACCAAGCGCAAAGCCGAGCCCAAAACATTCACCGGTTTATTCCAGCCCGAATCATGCATCCTAAAGTCTAGATGTACATTCGGAACGTTATCATCTAAGCATGGAGGTTCTGGGAAACCAAGCATGTCTACCTTAAAAATCGCAACAAGTCCGAAAAGTGAAAAATCTTCACTAGCGTTGCCTACAAAGCCCCTATTGCCATCACCATCACATTCTGCATCGTCTAAATTTCGAGAAAAGGATGGCAAAGAAAGATCACAAAGTGCCTCTAATTTAAATTTAAAAACTCGTTCGAGTCCCAATGTGAAATCGGCCACAATAAAACTCAAAGCATTGGATGTTGGCAATTAGGGTTTTCAGGTGTTTCTTCATCTGCCGTGGATGCTGATAAAGTTCGAAAGGGTTCATTAAACACAGTTATTGATAAGTTCAAATCATCCCAAAACTTAGCGGAGAATTCAATTTCAAAGTCAATGAACTTTGCCGGTGGTGCTGATAAATTGCCAAGCGATTTGGGGGGATAAACGGCAGTTAGGAACACCTGGTTCCAAATATAATAAAAATAACAATTAATTAAACTAAGAGCAAGGACAATGGCGGCTCTAGCAATAGATCGAAGGTGACAACTTCTAAGCTTGAAAGTACTAATGCAGGAAGCAATTCTCCGAAAAAGGCGTCAATAGCGGTCCTGCCTCAAAGAAAACGTCGTCGAATATTTCATTCCCAGCTCAGCCATCTTTACCAATAAACAGATCATCAACGTCCTCCTCCCAAAATGTAACCACACCAAACAGCTTGGCCGACCACTGTGAACTATGTTCGCTCCTATAATGGCAATTTTGCTTGTTGATATATCCGCTGAGCCAAAAATGGGTCTCGTCAGAGAAGATGATTTGTTGGCCAAAATCTAGATCTCCAGCCAACATTTCCAGCGCCCAATTAGCGAACTCGTGGCATTGTCTATGGTCGTCCGGCTTCAATTCTTGTGCCAGCACAATCTTTTATGATTATAGGCCCAAATTCAACCGCAAAATAAGATGGGTTAACTCTCTGGCGATGCCCAATTCAGCTAATTGGGGCTGAATCGACATTTCTGGGTCTTCTTCGATACTGGCAGCTACGGCGGCTATGTTTTCTTCATTTTGCAGAGGGGTTAAAAACTATCATTTTTTACTATGGCAGGGGGGGGGGGGGTCTATTACGCCCCGTTTAGGAGTTAGGGCAATTTTAGAAAAAAATTACTTAAAATGGGAAAGAAATTATTAAAAAAAACAACGGCAACACTTACAATAAAGTACTATACAGGATTTGAAATCCTAAAATTCGCTCCTTAATATAAAATTTACATCAAATTATTCGTGTGAATAGTTTTTGAATAATTCGCTTTCAAACTTAAATTTTTGGTAAAAAATTAAAAATTTTTTTTTTAAATCAATATTATTCAAAACTGTGAGATGATGTGCCCAATTGGTTTTTTTCTTCTAGTTTTTGAGAAAATTGAAAATTACTAAAACTATTTTTTATAAGACATTTTTTTTTTTTTGGTATTTATGGTGATCTCACTTTGAGGATTAATATTGATGATAGGGTCACCTTTGTAAGTAAAGTACAGCAAATCATTTAGCGTGACCCAGAATGCACCACGAGGAGGTATATTTGCATTGCATTCCGCGTCCCAGTCAGTCAGTTTGTGAGTAAGTTAGGTGTTAGTTAAGAGTAGTCATTAATGAAGTCATCGTCCGTACTGGTGTCAATGTCGAGTTCGTTGAGTTTGTCGATGATGGCGAAGAGCCGAGGTTGTTTTGGTGGTAAAATACCTTCTAAGTGCTAAGTGCATTGTGAACGATCGGAGAGTCGACGTCCTTCAGTTGCAATCCCACACTTTCTTTACCATTGACAAAAAATGGGTACACTTTTTTTACGTCAATTAAAAATTCCGTGATTTGGGAGCCCATGTCGTCCTTATAATTTTTTTCAAGACAGTATTTCCGGTAAAAGAAAATTGCCATATATTTGTGAAGGTGCTGCGTTGTATTGCGGCATAAAATTGATTTTTTTCAGAAGCTTGTTCTGATTCTCAAGATCATTTATAGTATTGGTTGCATCAGTCATGTCAACATATTCGCCTTTGCTGTGGTTTGTAATTTTATGAGTCGTAGAAGTAGGGAACATTTTCTCAATACCTATGTATTGGCGTGCGCTGTCGGTACAAATACGACTGCCGTTGGGGTTAACGTATTTGTGTATATAAGGCCACAAGTCTTCTTTACTTTTGGAGTTCACTTTAAAGAAGCGTCCGACCTTATCTTCTTTGCAAAATAACCCCAACACTACGATTTTCATTTGTTCGGTTACACGGCCTCTGTGGTATTTCCTTTTTGTAAGAAAGGTCTCGTCGATTTGTAGAGTTTTTCCTTCGCCGCCAATGTTAACATCTACGTGAGATGCTATTATTTCGGCTATTTCACGACAATAGTTATAGTAATCTATTATAGTAGATTTACTAAGCTCACTTTTATTGTCGTGATGGCGCCAAGCGATTATATGCTAATTTTAAATTAATAACATGCATGTAATAATATTTTTTAAAAATCCTTAGGTTGTAGCTTAAGGTTTAATTAATTTACCTGAAAAACCTTGTTCACAGGCATTTTGATAACAAAAGCGATAATTATTGCAAGCACCTCGCGAATCTCTAGCCGATATTGAGTCAGTTTTTTTTCAGTTTAAATGCATTTTTATTTATATACTTAGATTACTCTTAAATGCTAGACAAAAAAATGCTTAAAAATTAGCTTAAATAACTTACAAATAATCTTATTCTAACTTACTGGCCCCATGCGGGCACTCTAAGTTAAACCTAACACTTAAACTATGTCTTTCGACGAATCTTACAGTCTAATTTTATTTTATTTTTACATTTATTAATACTACAACTAAGAAAATACATTTTAATCAAAAAAACTTAGTATCTGGACTTTTTTTTTTAATTTTTTATAAAACTTCAAACTAAAAGCCTACAATCTACCTAAAAATAAATCTTAACCTACTTACATCTAATGCATACATACATACATATATATACATACATAATATATATATATATACATATATTTATATATTATATATTATATATATTATTATATTTTTTTTTTTTAATTTTTTATTTTTATATTATTTTTTTTTTGTTTTTATAGATATTTTTTTCTTAAAATCTAACTTAAACCTACCTAAAACTATGTAAGCCGGCCATGGCTAAAAAAAAAAACAATAGGCTGGCCCACCTTGCTTCACATGAAGCTAACTATCACTGGAGGAGTTCGACGACGAAGCATCCTCCCCTTCAAAAAGCCACCAAAATTGTTGGTGCTGCTGAGCAACATCCCTCCTGTCGCGACTCCCTACCGCCCTACTGAACCGGAGACGCTCCGCACTGCCATGTGCGACGTCTCTGTCGTAGTTGAGTCGCCTGTCCGCAGCTGTTCGAGCGACAGTCTCTTTGTAAGGGCAAAAACACCTTTGGCTCTGGCCAGAGCAACATCTATATGTTTTTTAAAATACAGAAATTGATCTAGCCAGATCCCAAGGTATCTGACTACATTTCGACAAGCAAGTGGCTGCCCGTGCTGCCCTACGATCGAGAACTTTCGCCAATTCTTTCTGGTATCCCTAGAGGCCCCAGACAAAGGCGTCCTAAACAAAATGGTTTCCGACTTCTGAAAGTTGATTTTCAACTTCCAGTCATCGCAATTTCGCTTAATTTTGACGAAGTCACGTTGCAAAAGTATATTAATGACCTCAATCTTTGGACCTGATCTGTACGCGATTATATCGTCTGCATACGCTATGGCATGGTGAAGTGAACCTATCAGATCACTCGTGTAAATGTTGAACAGGATCGGCGAATTTACCGCACCTTGTTGCAGACCGTTTTTAATGTTAAATGTTCCAGCAGAAGTCACATCGCCATTCTTCACGATGAACTGTCTACTGGAGAGCATATCGAAAAGAATATACAACAGTGGTTTACTAATGCCCAACCTGTCCAGCTTGAAAAAGAGTCCTTTCAAGTCAATCAGGCAGGCACCAGTGCACTGGTTCTTGGGTTTGTTCCATTGGATATCAGAAACCAGTTTCGACGCAGCATGAATGATATCATGCCCCGCCTTGAAACCGAACTGATTATCCGGAACTATATGTTTGTCCTCAACCCACTTAGTCAGGACTCTATTGATCACCTTCTCGAACACCTTACTGATGTTTGGAAGAAGACTGATCGATCGGAGATTAGCCGGATTGGAAGTGTCTTTATCCCTTTTGGGGATGGGATGTACCACCGCAGTTTTCCAATGCGCTGGATAATGTGCATTATTCATTGCATTATTAAACAGGGTGGTATAAATGTTCACCGCTTCTAGAGGGAAATGTCGAAGCACAATGTTCGGTATTTCATCGGTTCCCACTGATTTCTTACTGATTCGTGATTCGAAGATCGTTTGGAGCTCCTCCTTCGAAATGAACGGGGGTAGTACCCTATCGTTGGTGATGACATTATTTGCCATATTCTCGTCACTGAACTGGGTGAAACCCGAGCTCTCGAATCGCCAATTCACAATTTCATTTCGAAGGTAGAAATTGTGCACAAGGACTCGATTCCCCAGATCGTGGTTCGGGCCAATGATAACATTCGCCTTGTACACTTCCTGGAAAGTCGCTCCTATAGCCTCTACCTGCTCCTGCGGATCCTCGATCACAAAGAAGTTGTCATCATCAACAGCCTCATTTGGATCTATACCCGCTGCTAACAGTATTTGTTCGTTGTTCGTCGTTCGTGCGATTTTAAGACATGGAAGGTCGTTCTGATTATTTCTCCGAAATATTTTATTTATTTGCGGGAACATATTCGGGTTGCTGGTGTTTACAGCCCGAATTTTGTTGTTCCAATACAAACTTACAGATGCTCTGTAATTTTCCCTTATTAATGTTTGGAGGTTTTTAATCGACGACTTCAGTGTCATGATCTCCGGGTTATGTCTGTCAGTAAACTGTCTGTACAAGGTTTTTAGTCTTGACAGCAGTCTACTTTTATGTCGGTGCAGTGCGTCAATAGTTGCGTTGCGGAATAAGTCTTCTTCGTCAGTGCGTTGGTACCGAGGTATCGTTTTGTCCATTGTTCGTTTGATTGTCTCGTCCATTAGTCTCAGATACCTGTCAATCTCCACGTTTGATAGATTTCTGTTGGACGGTGAAGCCGATATTGAGGTCCATGGAAAAATGTTCCGATAGATGGGTTGATTGTATTTCTACAATTTTTGTCACCTTTTTTTAGAGCTTTTCTTTGAGCATCGCCACATCCAACCGAACTTTACATTTCTACACTTCATAGGTATTGTATTGAAGTATGTGCAAGTGGTGAATAGACGGGTTATTTTTTTGCTCAGTGTTTAGCACTACATATGTACGTGTTTCTTTGCTAAAAATTACTTAAAAAGTGCGCGAAAAAGGCAAGAAAGTCGTCTAAAGATAAATAAATACTTAAACCTTCAATATAAACATACATGCATTTATAAACTAAAATCTACTTTTTCAACGAAATCCGCCAAAAGTAAGTCGGTTCCACTGCTCTTTGTCTTCTTTATTCTCCGCTTCATTTCATACACGTAGAAACACTATCATGCCGATCACACTTCAAACGATCAAAGAAAGTACGCCATCACCAATACGTTCTGCTGCCTCAACACCAACGCTAAAGAGCACTTCTCCACCTTTAGCACACAAAAACAGAACTGCTGCAAACACATCCACAGCCACTGCAATCATCACACAAAATTCCGTTGCCACTGCTGCTAACAACAGCACCACCTGCGCCCGACTCTCCCTGGAAACTTTGGATGACCGCCTAAGTAGACAAAGCGTAGGAAAGTATAACATCGAACGTTTTCCAGGTGACCAAACGTCTTGAGCATATGGAAGCCAACTCTCAAAGTGAAATCAATGCCTTGAAAGCAGAGCTTCATAATATAAGACTGCATGTGGATGCCTTGCAAAGAAAGGAGTTTGCCGCCGACGCTGTTCTCTTCGGGGTCCCACATCTTAACGAAGAGAACCTATGTAATTTATTCAGTAAGCTTTGTCGTACCATCGACTTCCAAACACCAACAAACCAAAAAACATCTTCCGATTACACCCCCGTGGAAACCATAACAATCGCTCTCCTCCACCGAATACTATTTCATAAACATCAAATGTAGTCATGAGGAAATATTGATTGGTGTAGTCTACAGACCAAATAACTCCATCTCTTTTGCTCCACTCTTTACCACCCTTGAGGAGAAAGGGTACATTGCCACTAACATCATTATATGCGGCGACTTTAATTGTAATCTGTTAGATACATCCGGCTCCATAGGCTTTTTGGAACAAATGAAATCGCTTGATCTAAACCCAGTTAACACGTCTACCCCTACCCATTTTACGACCACTGTTTCAACTCTGATCGATTCAATTTTTGTATCCGATATGGGTAAAGTCCTGTTATATAGCCAACTCTCAGCACCTGCATTCTCTAAACATGACTTGATATATGCAACTTTCCAAGCTAAAAATGACTTTGTTGAATCTAAAGTCATGTTTAGAGATTTCCATAACTTAAATTATGCTCAATTGCAAGCTGATACTATAGGCACAAGTTGGGAGCGTATTTATCGGATGCACCTTGTCAATGATCAAACTAACTTTCTGCAGGAAAAAATTGCTTTCCTCTTTAACAAACATGTGCCGTTAAAAACAAAACCTTCTAGGCCCCCTCACCTTCAATTGTTTACCCCTAATATCCTACAGCTTATGAAAAAGCGTGATGATGCCTATAAAAGCTGGAAAAAATACAGAATGCCTGAGTTCTTAAATATATATCGCAAATTACGTAATGAAGCGGTTTCTAAAATAAGAAACACCAAGCGTGTCTTCTACTATCGGAAGTTCGGTAGCTGCTCTGCTCAGGCAGAGAGGTTTGGAAACATATCCGTGAACTTGGGTTAGGAAAACAAAGGCCTAAAACTCCCGATGATATAGACTGCAATCACCTTAACTCAACTTTTTTAATGTCAAGTGATCCACCCTCAGTAAGCTTAACTACTTTCGACCAGCCACCGGATGATTGTAGAGAATCATACTTTGAATTCTACAGATTACGCGAGTAAGACGTTGCAGAAGCGATACTATCGATCAAATCAAATTCTATGGGGATCGATGAAATTCATCCAAAATTTATTAAGCTTCTGCTTCCATATTTACTGCCTTTTATAACACATATTTTCAACTCAATTTTAACGACGTCAGTCTTTCCCGCTCATTGGAAAGGCGCTAAAATTATTCCTATTCCAAAGAAATCGAATGGAAATGCAGTAGAATTCAGACCTATCTCAATTCTGCCATTCCTTCAAAAGTTTTTGAGAAATGTATTCTCAAACAGATTCAAGTCCATCTACAGTGTAAAGAACTGCTTTGTGAGAATCAATCTGGCTTCCGTCAAAAACGAAGTTGCAAGACTGCGTTATTATTGGTAATTGACGAAATTAGGAAAGCTATTGATGACAACCATGCTACAATACTAACGTTACTTGACTTTTCGAAAGCATTCGACACCGTTAATCAATCACACTATACTTTGCTTAAAGCTCAGAAAAGAGTTTAAATTTTCATTGCCCTCTACAAAACTTATATTTTCTTACTTAGAAGGAAGACGACAACAGGTTGTAGCGGGAAACCGATGTTCATGCTATTTGCCTATAAAGAGGGGAATACCGCAAGGACCATTGCTTTTTTTCGCTCTACGTAAATGAACTGCCAAAGGTTGTCGTGCATTGTGCAATTCATATGTTCGCCGATGATGCCCAGATCCACTTAAGTTCTCCCATGAATTTGGTTCACGGAGCCACTGCGCAGGTGAATGAAGATCTCCAGCGTATACTTGGTTCGTCAGCTAAGAACGAACTGCGTCTTAATGCCCAGAAAACAAAAGCGCTTATGATCCATAAAAGAAAACTGGACATTACTAACTTTCCACCAATCCAACTAGCCCAAAGTCCAATAGAGTACGTCGACCGCGCCAACAACCTGGGCCTAATATTTAACCGGACCCTTACTTGGTCTACCCACATAAACGCCACTATTGGTAAGATATATGGTGGATTACGTGCTCTCTGGACTGCACATCGCTTTGTTCCTACACGGACAAAGCTCTTGTGAGCGAAAACCCTCCTAATACCGATCCTGCTATATTGTTCTGAAATCTTTTGCTGCCCCGACTACGACTCCAGACGAAAGCTCAATGTCGTATATAATAATATTGCCCGATTTGTATTTCACCTAAAACGATATGACCATATTTCCTTTTACTCAAAGCAAATCAGCGCATGTACATTTGATAATGTGCTCAAATACAGAAGGCTAAGTCTCTTGCATGGCATAATTCAAACTAAGTAACCAGCATACCTATTCAATAGGCTACGCTTCCTTCAGTCAGGTAGATCATGTATGCTTTTTCAAACGAGCTATGCCTGCTTGACGTCTGAATGACAATTCTTCGTAAACTCCGTACGGCTGTGGAATTCTTTGCCCATAAATATTAGGAAAATTAGAAGCACCAAACAATTTAAAACCTCTCTCTTAAAATACCTGGCCAATGAAACTAATTAGATTTAGAATTTTAAACGCTTTAAATGTTCAATTTGTTTGTGAAGCCAATTGTTCTTTTCTATTCTTTTCTCTCTTTTACTTTATCTTACTTACCTTATTTTATTTTATTTTGTTATCACTTTCTGAATTATTATTGTTATATATACTTGCACATACTTGTATCTGATATTTGAAAAATTTCAGGCTTCCACATTTAAAAGGTTCCATTATCTTACCGTGTAAGCGATACTTACTTAGTAAATAAATAAATAAATAAATAAATAGGTAAGTTGCAACACAGTGGAGGAATGGATGTTTTAGTGGGAATTAAAGCAGATTCTTCTAAAAATTCAATGCTTCTTTCGTTGGTCGACACCAAATCTCCAAATGAACAAAACACTGAGAAGTTATTTAGTTTAGGATGGATTAGAGGATGCTTAGCCGTCATTGCTTATTCACAAAAAATATCACTTGATTCGCACTACGGTTGAACACGAGTGGTCTTTGTGAATATCAATAACTACATGCCTTATCACAAAAAGAAATAACGGTATAAAGGCCAAACGTATACGTACAAACATAGATATTTCGCAAAGTAAATAATTTACTGCAACATTGGAACATGTGAATTTTCTATAATGCGAATTAGTGAAACTCTGTTATTAATGGGAACTTTGTAATTTTCTGATGAGTACTATGGATGAAGAGTATTGATGACATAGGCGCCTGCCTGACAAAAAGAACATACCCCGAGCAGAGCAACGAAGTTACGTGAGCGGGACCTTCCGCCTGAGGAAAGAGAGTTTAAATCCCTTAATCCCGAGAAGCGGGTCACCCGTGTACTCTTAATTAAGAAAACTATTGATATAGGCGTCTGCGAGATGTTTAAATAATACTCATTAACTTATTGAAAGGAAGACTACGTACATAAATGCCAAAAAACAAAACTAAAGTATTAATTTCAATTTCAATTTGCTCAAAAACTAGAGGACATAAAGCCATGCGGTTTTTTGTGTTCAATTCAGAATTAATACTAATACCAATTTGATACATTATTTTATATTATATTTATTATTTTTATTATATTTATTATTATTTATTTTTTACCAAGAATTTGAGTTTGAATGTGAATTATTCAAAAACTATTCACACGAATAATTTGTCGTAAATTTTATATTAAAGAACAAGTTTCGGGCTTTCATATTCTGTATATTACTTTATTGTAAGTATTACCGTTGTTTTTTAATAATTTCTTTCCCATCTTAAGTCATTTGCTTTTAAATTGTCCATAACTCCTAAAACGGGACGAGGTGGACCTCCTCCCCTGCCGTAGTAAAACATGCTAGTTTTTAACTCCTCTACAAAATACCGTTATCAATTCTTGGCGCCAAAGTTATCGTACTCGTGCCTATATATCATAGTTGACTAGGTGTCTATAATAAAACTTTTCCGGAATAAATTAATAATAAAAGAAAATGAATAGTTCTAAATAATTGAAATAACTTGGTCATAAGACTAAATAAAATTTATCTCTATCGCTACATAATTTATTTAAATAAATAAATAGCAAGTACTCTACAGAGAAGATAATTTAATTAACAAGCAACTACATGATACTTACGACACGCCAAACGAAGCATTCTGGCAACGTCAAGTACAAACTGACAGCCAGATGACACCACGCCCAAGTGACAGCCATCGGATAGAATCTGCCTGAGAGAAGCCGCCAAAAATATCATGTTTTTGTCCTTTTTGTCAATGTTCCGCCATTACGCTGTAACCGTTGACGAGATAGCAGCTCTTGAGATATAATAAATAATCATTGATTAAACGAACTTTTTAGTGTTTCTTCGGGTTTTATTTTTGCAAAGTGGTGACCCCGACGTGATGCGCCAGTCGAGGCCTCGTTCGCAACGGCTCCGTGAAAGCCTCTATAGTTCCGCCATAAGAGGGGCCCTTTAAAATAAGAGAACGCCACGACAAATTTTTCACATTGGAGACTCGAGGGAAGCCCTCTAAGACTTCGATAGACTGTCTGAAGCCAGCACCAATTACCTTCAACCGCTACAATGAACTTCGAATTAGCCTCATAGCACCCGCACCGGTCGCCTAAATACATATATGTAGATGACATGGAAGATTCCTATTTTTCTTTCCTGCTCATACATTCTCATCCAGCTCGTGATCCGGATTTGACATCCCTGTTTCAATCACATACGTCAAACCGAACTGTCATTCGAGACTGTATATGCTTAATTTAAGATTTGACATTTTACCATATACAGGGTGACTGACTCGAACTGCAACTTTTTAAAATGCTATATTTTTTTTATTTTTTGATAAATTTTATTGTGCCAAAGCAAAAAATGTTGGAAAATACATTAAATTTCAAATTGTATCAGTAATTTTTAATATTTCCACCTTTGGCGTGAATAATGTAATTGGGACGGCCGAAGAAAGCATCGTACGCAGCGTACAATTGCGCGCAGCACGCAAGTGTCTCTGCGGTATTTTGGCCCATTCCCAGCGAAGTGCTTGTTTGAGGAGGTCCAAACTTTGGTATTCTTTAGTGCCAACCTTCGCCTTCAAAATACCCGAGACAGAGAAATCCAACGGATTTGCATTTGCAATCCATTGTGTGGACGAAATGAAGTGTGAAACATTGTTTTTTAACCAATCTTGGTTGACGCGCGCTTTGTGAGACGGTGCCGAGTCTTGTTGAAATGTCCAACGTCTCCGACCAAAATGATTGTTTGCCCAAGGCTTCAATACTGCCTCTAAGACAGTTTCACGGTATACGATCGCATTAAGTTTGACGCCAGGGTCCAAAAATGCGAGCGGAGAGCGACCATCGTCGGTTATGGCGGCCCAAACCATCACCATCGGTGCTGACTGCTTTCTGGTGGCCATCCGAAGGTGTAAATTTTCGAAGAATCTCTCTGGCAAGTAAACTCGGTCATTTTATTTGTTGACATATTGCTCGATAACAAATGGCGACTCATCGGAAAAAACCAAATTCGGCAACTCACCACTTTCGTGCAAGCGTAGCAACTCCTTCGCTCTTTCAACTCTAACTTTTTTCTGTTGCGGTGTAAGATCATGTTCTTTCTGGAACTTCAATGGCTTGAGCCCAAGCTCATTTTTCAGTATGTGTTACATCCGTTCCAATGATATGTTGAGCTCACGAGCCATTTTTCTTCCACTTTGATGCGGATTTCGCTCAATTTGAGCCTTCACTTTCCGAACCATTTCTGCCGACGTTGCTGTTTTTTTATGACCACTTCTATGGTTCGAGACACAAATGATTTATTCACGTTGAGGTGCTGGAGGGCTCTAACGATAGCTACTTGTGGTTTTCCAGCCAAATATAAAGCAATCACACTATCACGTTTGAATTCCATAGCGGATAAAAATGTTTCAACACAACTGAGACGCAAATCGTTTAAAAGGCTTGTAAATAATAAAATTATCTGTCATGTGTCAAAATATGAGCTCACTGTCATGAACGGTTTGGAAATTATAGCAGTCTGAATTTGGTTGCAGTTCGAGTCAGTCAGGGTGTAGTTATATAAATAAATACACGGTTAGAATGTTTGTTAATTTTATTTTTATTATTTATCACTAACGTACTTATACGGCCGACCACGTCACAACTAAAAAACAGTCTGGTCGATCTCTCCATCCACAGCTTCTAATGAAGAGCAGGCTGGGGAGAGCGAGCAGTTTGAAATGAAAGCGCACACTTGGTATTTGCATGAATCAAGCAGCAAGTATCGCGAACATAATAATACACATTTGCGCGGGTGCAGTTGAGGACGGGAGGGAAACGAATGTACTGAAGTTGCAGCACATGTGTAATAATATGGATCGTTTAACAAACGCTGAACGAGTTAAAATTGTGAAAACTTACTACAAAAATAGTTATTCTCTACTATGAACTCTTCACACACTACGAACAGATTATGGTCGACATAATCGTCCATCTGAGCGTACTATAGTCAAAACTGTAAAAAAAAGTTCGAAGAGACTGGCTCTGTTACAGATATCTTAAGGCCTATCCATCATCGAAACGGTTAGTGAAGGTGTTGCAGAAGATCCAAATCTATCGATTTCACGGCGAGCACAACATTTGGGCTTGTCTTATGACACATTATGACGTATTTTGCATTTGGATTTGCATCTACATCATTATAAAGTTCAACTCACTCAAGAACTGAAGCCATCCAGACCACATCAGCGTTTGGATGACCAATTTTCACATATTCACTCGGTGGATACGAAAATCTACATGCAACTATCGAAAGATCACTGATCCATAAAAAGCCACTGTATCATGTGCAATTTGGTCTGGTGGTGTTATTGGTCCATTCTTCTTTGAAAAGGAGGAAGGTGTACCGGTCACCCTTAATTCTCATCGCTATAGCCAAATGTTAACTGGATTTTTTTGGTCTCAAATCGAAGATATGGATGTGGCAGACAAGTGGTTTCAACAAAACGGTGCCACATCTCACACAACATGACCCGTTTTGGCTTTATTCCAAGAAATATTTGCTGAACAAGCTATTTCGCGTTTTGGTGGTATGAGCTAGCCACCAAGATTGTGTGATTTGTCGCCGTTGGATTTATTTTTGTAGGGCTATGCAAAAGATCGTGTTTATGCACAAAATCTGCAAACTCTTGAGGCTTTGCAAATGAATATTCGTTAAGTTATGGTCAAGTTATTGCCCGATATGTGTCGAAAGGTCATAGAAAATTACCTCGCCAGAATCAAGTCCTGCAAGAGCATCATTGAAGGACATTTGCATGATGTTATATTCCATTCATAATGGCAAGATCCAAACAATGTATTGAAATAAACATGTAATCGAAATCTAAATCATAAATGTGTTTTATTTAAATTTACTTTCGAAACTACAAAATGGATGACCCTGTGCATACTGTTATCAATTGCCTTTCTACGTGGCATTTGATGTATTTCGAACATACTCGTGCAATAGTTTAGACGTTAAGTATTTCAATGTCGAAATACGGGATGAAATTCCGTCGAAATATTTCTCATCCGGCTAGGTAGCGCGTTTTTCTAGTACATATTTCGTATGTTGTATTTCTTCGCGCCCCTCTCATTTGCCTTCCGGATGTTTTCCTAATATTGTCCTTTATGCATTGCAGTCTCTTGCGTCTGGAGAGAGTCAATCGCTCGAACTCACAGAGTTCAACGTCTCGGCTAGTTCATAGCAACTACCGTGTTTTAATGTATTTGTTCCGAAAACAAGAAAGTATGGTGATACAAAAGTAGAATTATGAACCGAACTTCTCAACGCACATGCAATCTCACTGTGGCGAAGATCCCAGTCGCGTTGATGCTCCTTAAGGTATGATCGTATAGAACTTAACTATGCGGCGCATAGTTTGTTTGGTTTCGTATTTTAACAAAAGACTTTGAAAGTCCTTTGCCAAGAACTGTTTAACGTTGTCGGAATGTATTGTAGCATTTGCGGCACTCAAAATGTGTTAAAAACATCCTCCTGCTACAGGTATTGACATTTCTTAACGACTTAAGAAGAACAAACTTCGACAAATGATCAGGAACAACGAACACATACAGAATTGTCTTCTAATTTTTTTTTCCATAATTTAAGCGGGGAATTTAAGTACTCTTAAAATACTTGCACACAGCGCAGGCGAAGGAAAATCAGGGAGGAAGGAAATAGAGGTACCGGTGAACGCCGGTTTTAAATGTTTGATGGTTATAGTGACTAGAAAATAAAGAGCTAGGCAGGACATTCCATAAGCGAGTTGTACGGTTTAGGGATGAATCACGATATTTTAAAGTACATTCATAGCGAGACGGGTGTTACGGTTAAGAGTTTGAAAAGTCGGAATGGTACTAGCGATTTCTATAGAGCACTGGTGGTAAAAATAGCCATAAAACAGAGAGGACTACATTCAAGGTGTCTTTCTGTGCTGAAAGCTTGCAGCCTCAGACTCCACTTAGCTAGTCTACCACTCATGTCTTTAAGGCCCATCAACCAGTGAAGGCTGGAGTGGTCGGTGATAATACTGGCCAATTCCTTAGTCATACAGCCTGAATTTCTGCTTAGACTCCGAGGTATCACACTGGATGCAAAATCGCCTCGTCAAATACGGATGCGTGAATACCAGGCGGTTGTTAATGCCTACTTGAGCTTTTCAAATGCCACAATTGCTTCATCTGTCATCGTAAACTTTTCTTTTGTCTTTTTCAGAGTGTCCATGATAGGAGCGGTCAGGTTGAAAAAGTCTCGAATAAATCTTCTGCACCAACCTGCCAGACCAAGCAGCCTGAGAACCTGCTTCCGATTTTTGGGAAGTGAAAAACCCACAATCACCTCAACCTCACCAAGAGCTGTTTTAGCATCCATCCACCAACTATGAACTATACTTCCTTGAAGCAGAATTTTGATTTGTTCAAGTTGACAGTGAGAACTTCATCAAGCAGAGATACATACTCGTATATGGGTCTCGAAATCCGGCGCTATGATGAGCAGATCATCCAAATACACAAAGAGCCGGTCCTTTAAACCTTATCCGTAAATCGGCACATCCTTTGACCTGCATTACACAACCCAAAAAGCATGACCGTATATTGATACAAAAATATTCCCGGCAAAATGAATGCATACTCTATTTCTCTAGACGACTGAGAAGTCCGTCGATATGGGGAAGAGGATAAGCGTCCTTTTTGGTCAAGGCGTTCACCTTTATGAAGACCATTGGTGAACACCGAGGACTCTCACTCTCCTCGGTAACACCTAGATTTAACATTCATTCTACTTATTCGTACAAAAGGGCTTGTATCGCTGGAAACACAGCGTAGTGACTCTGCTTCACTGGGGCCGCCTCTCACGTATCGATAACGTGCTCTTCCAACATCGTTCTTCCGACCTCATGCTGAGTATAGCAGAGAAACTTAGACTTAACCGTTTCTAGCGCGGACTGCTCTAAAAAAGTCGAAACATGACTGTTTGAAGCCTTGGTTCTTATCACCAGCTGTCTTACCCCCGATTTAACATGCTGGACATGTAAGGCTATGGATTGCACAAACGTAAGACAGTCTTTCCCTAAAACACTTACGCTTGCTCCGCTGCCCAGTAGGCCTAAGACTTCCTTACTATCTATTTTGACTTTAGCGTAAGGTTTGGGATCCGTCGATGAACTAATAATCGTTGAACAGATGTCCTGTGATATTTGCTTTCGCAGATCGTACATACGTCTAGCTCTTTCTATCGTATCTGTTACTTGTTAATATTCTGAGTACAACAGGTACCTTCTTCCATCTGCAGTCCTATCTCCTTTTTTAATTATTAGGGAGTCTGAGTCGAACGCGACGCACCCACTGACTTCGCGTTCCCCAGCCTGTTTTCCGTATTGCGGCGGAGGAATTTGGGTGTTATCGCCCTCACTGTAGAGAAGATATTCCTAACACTTACAGAACAATTCAAGAATGAATGACCTTCAACTCAGTTGCAGTTCCAGCAAATAAGCGATTTCGTTTCGCAAACTTTCTGTATGGTCATCGGACAATAAGGATAAATTATCCTCGTTCGTATTAAACCTGGTCGCCGATTTATCCCTCGGAACCTCCTTTTGAGGAAATGCGGATTCAGCATCCGGGATCTCAGCTGGTCCAATGTAAAAATAGCCATTGGATACACCAACCACCCGATTCCCTCACATTCAAGTCACTAGCTCTGCCTCAGGTATTTGAATTCTGAGCTGAGATCTGAGCTTCGCGATGGAAGCGAAGTATTCATATGTCCGGAATTATCTCAAAGTCAGATCTCAAGTTCCAGAACTGACGCATAAGAGCTTTGCGTAGCATTGGCCAATCCGGACATCGAATGCACTCGTCGCAATTCAATATTACATGCCTGGGACTATCGACTTCACAATTTCAATGTTGAAAAGAAGGAAAATTTTGAACAACAAAATATAAAGGACGAAAGGACTTGCAAAACTAAACGTTGGGCGCAATTTTTTGTAATATAAATTTTATATAGGAGAAGAAATAAGGTTCACTGTTACTTGGTAGAAAGAGGAATGCGTTTATACTTGTATGGCCTAATGTTTTTTGGTTTCTCGCATTAAAGCCACTTCATAAATGAAGCTAAAACGTTAATACTCCAGGATTTTCTATTGCAACTTCATTGAGTTATTTATGTTTTTGACAATATTTTCTATTTTAGGAAAAAGTTTCTCTATGGCCTATGCTATGGTCTTGGACATTGTGGGACATTTTGGGGAATAGAATGGTGGCATTTTTTGATATTTAGGAGTCATTCAACAATGTTGGCTCTTCATCCATCATCGCTGCATTCCATCATTACTGCTCATTGTTCTTAACAAAAATGTTATAAATTCAATCCTCTACTCCAGTTCTATAGGGGGAAATCCAGAAGGCTAGGTAATCGTACTCTCTCTCATATGGAACCTAGTATTCAACAAACTGTTGGTTAGTGGACTCAGAAAATGTTGTGGTAGCCTACGCAGGAATAGGTAGCATCATGCATAAATTGCTGGTAGAGCACTGCGTAACGACTCCGAAAACACGATTTTTCGATCGATGGGTGGCAATTTACAGAATAAAAACAGAATTCCAGCGATAAAGCTTTTTTAGTATTTGTTACTCAAATTGCTTATACCAACACATTCATGTCGAATAAAAATCATTTACCAGTAGTATGGGCCATTATATCCTCCCCAGCCCCATCCACCATAACCGTATCCTCCCCAACCTCCATAATAACCGTATCCATAGTGAGGACCATATTGGATCACTGGATACGAATAGAACCCGATTCCTATAGTCTCTGATCCTTTAAGATCGCTTCCATCTCCAGCGTCTCCACCATCCAAATCGGCTTCCACGTTCTTGGTTGCCCCATCAGCTTGTGCATCTAAAGTCTAAGTCAAGAAAGTTAATAGGAGTTTTAGCATCAATTTGATCATGATCTTACCAAACGCTTGGGGGCCTGTACGCCAGCAGAATCAACGGCTGGGTGTGCACTGACAGCAACTGCAAGGATTACAATAAGGGCAAGTAACTAAAAATAGATGCAAGAGGACGACTATTAGGTTACAGAATTCTCGAAGTATATCATTCCAGCAGACCTTATACATGTTTATACGAGAACGGATAAGAAAGGCGAATTTAAATTGTCGGACTGATCGCAGATGATCTCGTTTATCAGGCGATGATTAGCAAATTACTTCTCGATCTGAACTGATTTTAGAAGAAGCTTCAACGGATCTTATATACCTGCACGGCGTATACAGAACCAAAAGAGCTACACTGTGCATGGACGATAAGCTCACAAAAACGATCACTGATGATCAGTGGAACATGCGTCATTGTGTAAGCAATGTTCTTCTTCGTAATTCGGTCTGAAGAAGTTTCTATGGCTACCGACCGTCAATGGGTCGAAAAAGGTGTTAGATAAAATTGTGAAACTCGTAGTTGTTAAAAGTAAATCGGTACCTCATCGCGCTCAGCGACAATGCTGAGATGTAGTAACATCGAAAATTATTTGTCTCCCTAAGGTACGATTAGATGTGGTTCTACTACGCTTAGTACTAATTGGTTTAACGTGATGTTGATTGTAAACAAATAGCTTTTGCGCCTTTGCCACTGTTACGCATCTTTGAGGAATCTTACAAAATCCATTTGAGGGACAAGGTTCTGAATGAAAATGTGCGAATGAAGATAAAAACATCGATTAGCGTGTACCAATATTTTTTAGATTTTACCATTTTCGATTTCCATATAACGATGACTTTGCAGATTATGGTGATTTGTTTGCACTTGACCGGTTGGATGAGTTCATGTCTGACAAGTGAACTTAAGATATAAGAGCTTAAGCTAGGACCGACATCCTTTATAAAAAAAAATTATATTTGAGCGCTGAGCTATGAGTTATTAAGTGTTTCGATACCGATAACTTCTGCGGCTTTTCTTACGAAACATTTTATGGATTGGGCTGACATTGTTATGGACGGCCAGAGTTAAGAAAAAAAAACTGGAGGTGAAGTCGAAACCAAAATGCTAAATTCACAATACCTAAGCTATACATATACAATGCAAAACGTAAATGCTCCAGCTGACTTTATGTTTTCCTTCTGTTTTGAAAAGGCAAGGTAGGAGAAGGATTTTCGTCCATCTTATGTTCGTTGCATTTCCAACTTACGATGTCGAAATCTAGCGTCATTCCAATTCGAAAAGGATCTAGTTCAGCTGGACAGAAATCGACTGATTAGTTGAAATCATCTGAAGAGACAACTATTATTGCAGGTTTCACCGCACTCAAATTTTGCGTAAAACCTAAGACGGATTAAGCAAAATCTGCAATTCCAGTGAACGGAAATTGGGAATCGTAGTAAAATCTACAAAAACAAAATCAATAAATCTAAATACAGGTTGCTATTTCTTCATTAATATACCGAATTATTTTATGTCAATGGCAAGAGTCTTAAAGACACAGATTCTAAATGCTCCAGAGATTACATATAAGAGCTACTCAAAGCAGATGTTAAAGGGCGAATTTTGGGTACCCGGGTATCCAGGTAATGCGGGTAATATCCAATTTCGCGGGTACCCGGTAATGTCAGCTATCGGGTAATGGGTACTCAAGGGTCACAAATACTCTAATTTAATAAAGTTGGTAATGTTCACCTTTGGTGAGGATAGGGAATTAATTCCACAGAGACAGCTTGGTTTGCATGAGCTAAAATTAATTCAAAGTTGCCCTGCAAGATGGAATACATCTTATTTTAATTTTTAATTTAATTTAGTTTTATTTTGCAATCACATTAAGACATAAATTATCCTATAAACAAGTGAAGCTTTAATATGTTCAATACAAATTCAGATATAGCTAATAAAAAAGGATTAAGGTAATATAATAAGAAATAATGGTTATTTATATATACATTATTATAATCTCTACGTACATGTATGTATATCTCTAACTAAACTTGTGCAGTTTTTAAGCACATGTATACAACAAAGGAAAAAAATAATTAAAGGGTTAGGTGTTATTGTTCATGTAGCAGGACTTAAGTTCATTCCTAAGCCTGCGGGTGCCACAAGACCTTCGGACAAGCCGTGGTAAGGATTTCAACAGGTGATCAGATCGATGCCGAAAAACAATACACCGAATTCTGGTGGCTTCTAGAAGGGGAGAGGGTTGGCTCGCTCGCCTAGGTCGGTTCGTTACTAAGGTAACATACGCCTCCTAGTTGTAAGTTAGATTAAGGATATTTAGCGGAGTCTCGTGGAAAGGCCGCGTTCGTTAACATGAGGCGGCGCCCCTGAGAAGTGATCGATGCTTTATGGCATTGGTTAAATCTCGGTGATGCTTGTGCACGATTTTGACGAATGCCAGGCACCTGAAATTGCAATTGGGATGGTGACCACCCGCTGCGAGAGGCTACGAGTGCTCACCACCCCGATTTTAGTTAAGTTAGGTTAAGTAGAATAGGGCCATAGTTTTAAGTTTAATATAAAATTATTTTCTTAGAAATTTCATATATTTTATAATTGATAGATACGATTAATCGTAAGACAGTTTTAAGGTCGAAAGGCAAACTTGAAATGAAATTGTTAACTTTAGAGCGCTCGGTAAGAGCCAGTAAGCTAGAATAAGTAACTATAGGGTTTGCCAATAAGGACTTGACAACTTTTTTTTTTTAAATAAAACGCAAACCATTTGCGATATTTCAAAAACTTTATTATCGGCTTGAAGTACAATCAAAACATTTATGAATGGAACTCGACTTCGTTCATATGACCACCGCGGGCACGTTTGCAGCGGTCGATTCGTCAGACCCAATTTTCAAAGACTCGGCCACACATTTCGGCCGAAACGGCCGCTATTTCGCGTTCAATGTTGGCTCTGAGCTCTTCCAACGTAGCCCCACAGAAAATAGTCACGCAGCGTTAAATCGCATGAACGAGGCGGCCAATCAACTGGCCCATTTCTTGAGATAACACGCTCACCATACTTAATCTTCAATAAATCGATTATAGCGTATGCTGTGTGGCTTGTCCAAGTCCATATCTTCCAATTCGGGCCAAAACTAATCGGTGATCATGGTGCGATAACGCTGACCATTCACAGTAACGTGACGATCGTTATCGTCGACAAAAAAATATGGCCCAAAAACGCCGCCGCCATGCAAACCGCAGCAATCAGTTATTTTTTGTTTATGAAGTGGCAATTCATGAAGCACATGTGGATTTTCACCCGACCAATAACGCATATTTTGGTTATTGGCGAACCCATTGAGCCAAAAATGAGCTTCGTCACTGAAGATGATTTTGCGATGAAATTCATCATCTTGGCGCATCTTCTCCAGAACCCAATCGGAGAACGTACGTCGCTTCAAATGGTCCATCGGCTTCAATTCTTGAGTCAGCTTCATCTTGTATGGGTGTCCTTACGTGGTCTGAGCGATGTGAATTCTTGAGAACGCCGTGGAATTGTCTGATTTGGATCGTTTGCTACGGACGCCTGAACGGCAGCGATATCTTCGACACTTCGACCAACCCGTTGTCTCACTAACACGGCAACATCACACAACGAATATGTAGACTCAAATTTTTGCACTAAGACAGGCAATAACAGTCTACTATGGCGAGAATTACGACCGAAAATTGGAGTTAACACTCTTAAAGTTACAGTCACCGACTCCGAATTTCGGTAGAAAATTTTTATAATTTGCAGACGTTGCTCGTTCATGTATCCTACCATGATGAAAATGTTGAGTTTACTGAATAAATTGACAGTGACAGTTTGATGATTAGTGAAAGAGTACGTTCACAAATTAAATTCAAAGTTGTCAAGTCCCTATTGGAAAACCCTTTATTATTGTCAAATTAGATTTAAGCATTTTTGTCTAGAATTTAAGTAATAGCGAAAGAAACAATAAAAATGAATTTAAAAGTAAAAGCAAGTTCAACAGGCGATTAGATGTTACGAAAAATTGTCGCTCAGATGTTAGGCATGAGTAACGAGGGACTTGTCGAGATATTTCAGACGTGGTAAATCTTATCTTATTGAATAGGTAACAAGGCTGATTGGTTTGAATCACATTGGAAAGCAATATAAGGGATCGATAGCGTATTAGATGGTCAAGTGACATATTGAAGAGCAATTTCGAGTAATGAGATATTCTATCGAAGCGACGAAGATTGAAAACGTAACGCACGATATTGCCGAAAGCGACATTAAGTTTTCTTTTACTGTTAGCTTCACAGTAACAGAATATTTCGCAGAGAACTGGTACAAGGAGTGTTTTAGCTAGTAAGAGGCGAGTTTTGAAATGGGTGAAGTAGTGTGACAACATAGCTGGCGTAAAGTTCCATATACTCGTACTTTACCAAATGTAGTATTGATATGGTTAAGTTTTCTGCTAAAAACAACTCCAAGATTTTTTGCGGTGTCAACATATTCGATTTTTGAGCCATTGAGCATAATGTCTGGGAAGAAGGAGAGATTAAGCAGTTTTTTTGTAAATGACGATACATTTGGAGTGGGTTTAGAAAAAATCCGGTTTTTTCTGACCAGCTTGATATGCGCTCCAGGTCAGTGTTTAAAGCATTTGCGCAATCATCTATCATACTAAGAGGGCAACTTCGATAGAGTTGAACGTCAACAGCGTACATTTGAATAGATGAGATCACGAAAGTGGGAATCTCATTTACGTACAGCGAGAATAGAATAGGTACCAGGAGGTACCATGGAGCCCTGTGGAACTCCTCTAGTATTGTACATAAAACAGGACGATTTAATATGTGAAAGGCTCTAACAAATCGAAGTGCTGTTATTGCGGTTTTGGCACATTGAGGCATTACATCTCCAACATTGGCTCTGAAACTTGAAGTAAGCGAAAGGGAATGGTCACAAACAGAAGCGTTGGGTAAAATCTTGAAGCCATTCCAAGTTGCAACAACATTACTTTGCGAAGAAAATATAACAATTTCCATTCTGTATCCGATTATATGTGGACTAATTAATAAACACTTACAAACAGTTGGGGTTGAAGAAGTGAGAGTACTTTTTAGAAAACATGTGCGGAACTTGGTAGAAAACTCTATGTCCATGGTGGAAAAATAATGCAGAAAAATATCCAAACCTGGCATTGCTGGCCGAAAAATATTTAAGCGTACCAGCGACATCGGTGTCGTCAGAACGTGGTTTCTCTACTGCAGAAAACATTGTATTGGTTTGTGCAATGTACATAAAATGTCCGATTTTCGCTCACAGGGACATATGAAGTTCTCGAGTAAACATTTGAGCTAGAAAGTTAAATTTTCGTTTCTTATAAAATAAAGTGGTACGTTTGCTGCCGTGTGAGAATTTTAGGGTTCGTTACAAGTACCGTTTTTTTTTTTTTTCTAGGAATTATTTACCATACTGTCGGCAATTGAAATTCGAACCCTTTACGAATTTAAAATAGGACACAATGCGTCAATGGCAATGAAAAACATTAATGACACATTTGAGGATGTAGCGGTAAACGAACGCACTATATGATGTTGGTTTGGAAGCATGGGAATATCCCCAATGACAATAAATCGACACCTTTCTCTCATAGTAAAGGTAAAGAAACTAGATAAGTGCGTACCCCATGAACTGAACGAATCCCAAAAACTACGGCGCCTGAAAGTCTGCGCATCGCTTACATTAAGAAACCAAATTGAACCGTTTTTGCAGCGGATAGTCACCTGTGATGAAAAGTGGATACTGTATGATAGTGTCGTAAAAGATCTGGGTAGTGTTTGGATTCAGATGAAAAACCAAAACACACCCCAAGCCCGATTTTCACTCAAATAAAGTTATGGTGACAATCTGGTGGACCTCGAAAGGACCAATCCACTTTTCATTTCTTCAACCAGAAGAAACGATAAACGCTATCAAATATTGTGAGGAAATCGACATATTGCATGCCAAATTGGCTGAAAAACAACCTGCGTTGGTCAATAGGCACGGTCCGATCCTGTTGCATGACAACGATAGACCCCATACATTAATCCTCAGTCCCACCACTAAATATTTAGTATACGACTTTACATATAATCAACTCTTATGGAAAATATTTTCAATACTTTAAAGTAATACAAATGTTTAAGTGGAAGAATTTTCAATGTACTGAAAAAAACCCATAGAAAGGGACCTTTTACAGTACTACCAGTTGCTAAAGCCTGTTCTGGTAGGCACCACACCAAACGCTAATTCCGTACGATACTTTTTATTCCAAATATTCCAAAATATACCATCTTCAGTGGTCTTGTGCTACAAAATATTCGAAGTCCGTAAAAACCAATGGCTTTAAATCTAAAATATATTCAGACCAACTGAAGTGTTGGTCAAAGGTAATCCCTAAATATGGTCTACTCGTACTACTTCTATTTTAAAGCAATGCAGGTCGTAGGTCGAGTGATTATCTAATATTGTGCAAACGTAATTTAAAATATTGGAGCTTGGACAAGTAGATTTCAAGTTAAGATAGACTATTCATACTAAGGCTGAAGTTCATCAACATAGTTTTACTACTGACGACTAGCTCATGTTCCGCACACCAAATTCTTAGAAGGTGAACATCGTGATTTATATGAGCACTTAGGTTTACAGCACTATTCGAGCGATATGCAATATCTAGATCATCAGCAAAGGCGGTAACTTATCCAAAAAAGCTGTCGAAAAAGTGAGTTTATATAGTCCAGAAACAATATCGGAGCAAGAACTGAACCCTAAGGCACAGAGACTCAAAATTGTTGTTACTTACAAAATCTTCTACCTTAAGTTGTTGAGTTCTAAAGGGTCCGCCATCTAACGTTTTTTTTTATTTCGTGAATGGTAACACTTAGCTCATGTTTGATTTGACAGGTAATTAGTTTTATCCTTCCGGTTAATAATGGAAAATAATTTTATTCAAATGGCTGCCTCGGCTGGCCATGCAGTAGCCTACACGATCGATCCAATTTTTAAGCACATTATCGATTGTGTGCAGCTGTATTTCACCAATGGCTTCACGAATTTTGTCCTTTAAAGCGTCAATTGTCTCTGGCTTGTCGGCGTAACACTTATCTTTTACGTCACCCCACAAATAATAGTCCAACGGTGTCAAATCGCAGCTCCGAGGTGGCCAAACGACATCAGCTCTGCGGCTGATAATGCGATCTTCAAAAACAGGGCGCAAAACATCGAGTGTAGCTTCGGCTGTGTGGCACGTAGCGCCGTCCTGTTGAAACCAAATGTTGCCAATATCCTCCTCTTCAATTTTTGTGAACAAAAATTCGTTCTACATGGCATGATAACGATCGCCATTGACTGTAACGGCCACTCCTTGCTCATTTTCGAAGAAAAATGGCCCAATTATGCCTCTGGACCAAAATCCGCACCAAAAAGTGACTCGTTTTGGGTGTATCGGCTTTTCAATGTATGCGTGCGAGTTTTCTGTGCCCCAAATGCGACAATTTTGCTTGTTTACATACCCGCCAAGATCAAAATGAGCTTCATCTGAAAAGATGATTTTTTTTGGCAAAATCGGCATCTTCTCTAAGTCGATCGCAGGCCCACTTAGCGAAGCGAAAACGCATTGGATGGTCAGTTGGCTTCAACTCCTGAACCAATTGGACTTTGTATGGCGTCATACCAAGGTCTTTATGCAAAATTCGTCTCAATGATGTCTCCGAAATGTTCAATTGTTGAGGACGACGGTGAATTGATGTTGATGGCGCTTCACGCACACTTTCTGCCACAGCAGCAATATTCTCGGGTGTACGCACTGTTTTTGGCTTTTCACGCTTTGGTTTATCGTGAGGATGCCAGTTTCTTTCACTTTTTTCACAAGATAACGAACATACGGAGCTGACGGTGCTTCTCTTCTTCCAAAATCCGTACGCAATTTTCGCACACATTCTGCAACATTACCATGATTTTCAAAGTAATGTCGCAATATTTTGCAGCATTGGTCAAGCATATACACAACCATATTCGTTCAGCGGAAGGATAAAACTAATTATCTGTCAAATCAGATATGAGCTAAGTGTTAGCATTCACAAAATAAGCACTAGTTGAAAAAAAAAACGTTAGATGGCGGACCCTTTATTTATCAATTTGGACTTAAACCAATTATGTATAAATCCACGAAAATCTGCATAATATAATTTATTTAATAGAATTCTATAGTTCACCGTGTCAAAAGTTTTGGTTATATCCACGAAGAGTCCAGCATAGCATTTTCTATCATCCAGAGCTTTGTATATAAAATAGCAAAGCTATAAGAGGGCATCTTCGGTGGAAAGGCTTTCTTTAAACCCAAACTGAACAGAACTTAGGAAATTTACCCTTGCAAGGTAGTTCAACAACATTCTTCTTTGAATAGCTTTTCCAAAAAAAATGGATATTGAGGACAGTAATGAAATGGACTTATAGTTGCTTTGGTCTACCTTTTTGAAAATACGTATTATTTGGGTGGTAAATCGAAGAATATAGTAAAACTAAGGTACCAGTTATCAGTAAGCTATTCCTCCAATTCCTACTCTCACCTCAGCGATTGGTGTCCCCTGGAAACCTGACACAGAACGAGTAACCTTCCTCTGTGGGAAGCAGGGTCAGGACTAACAAGAGAGGAAGCTTTGTTGCTTGCTCTGTTCAGTTAGAGTTCTAGGTCCATCAAAGCGTGTAGGATTAGGTGGGATTCTATGATATATTTTGGAGCGGTGGTGGAGGAGTATAATTTTGGTGGGGCCTAACGTCCCCATCATTTATTTGTCTTAATACAAGCTTAAAAACTAGAACTTAAAAACTAATAATAGTTAAAGTTTTAAAGCTAGGGATAGTGAAGGAGATCGAATTTGAAGGAAAGAGTGCTGCCTAAGCCTGAGAGGAGTCGATGAATGAAAAGAATGTCTGTTGCGTCCCTTCGATGCTCAAGAGTATTCAGGTTAATGAGTTTGAGACTGTCTCAATTGGGAGGTAAGATTAGAGGATCGTTCGAAGGTAGACCCTGACGAGCAAATCCAAGAAAACGACGCTTAAATGCTCTCAATTCGGGATACAAGAACTCGTTGATAGGACCATCTTTTAACGAAGCCAAGTGATGAGTTTGTTTTAGTAATTACGAGTATCTCATCATTATACGAGCGGAAATTAAGCTCCCTGTCGCATAATATGCCAAGGTCGCTGATAGACTGAACAAGATGATGAAAAACATTTAACAGGCTTCCCACCTTTCAATTTTCAATTTCTAGCGATAAGATAATCACTGAATTCAGGTCGATTAAAGTACGCGCTTCGTGGCAAATTGCGTCGCCCTACTGAAATCACATATCTAGTAGAGGTCTGCAATGAATGCCTTGAAACCAGTTTCAAGACATTCATATTTTTTCGAGTACCCTATTCATTGCATTCACATCTTGAAAACCAAAACGAATGAATCACCTGACATTTGATTACTGAGTGAGTACTGCACCCATTGATAACAAAACATTTAGTTCAGTGTACTCTAATGGAACGGGTACACTGCACTAGGTACACCGAGTATTCGGTGTACACAGATTTAAACTCAGTGTATTTAATGACAATGACTTTTCTGCTAAAATCAGAAAGGTTACATAACATAATAATAAGACGACTATAGAAGGTTGTTGTAACTGTATGTTGTTGTTATGATCTTGAAGAGTGTTTTGTTTTTAGAGGAAATTGGCTGTTATAAGTACATATATGTAAATAAAATACAATTTTTGTTTTTAAAGAACTTTATTTTTATTTTTTTATGAAAATACGTTATTATCTTGTTCTTTTAAATCCGTACAAATTTCTGATTTTTTAACGTTATAATTTAAAAACATTATTTGGTTTATCAAAACTGGGTCGCAACCAATTACACTACGCTTGTCGGAAATCAACTGTCTAGCCGAAGAAAAAACTCTTTCCGAAGGAGCACTACTTGCTGGTGTAGCTAATATTTTACAGCTTGTCTTAAATAAAAGAGGAAACTCTACTTGGTGCATGTGCCACCACTGTAAAACATTAAAATCATCGTAAAAAGTCACATTTGTGTGTTCATAGTCGCGGAGTTCCTTATCTACCTTTTCCATGGAATTTACAATTTCTAAAGGTGGAATAAAGTCTGCAAATAGTGCTTTATCATTCGATAATAAATTATGTAACTCTTCATTTAACGATTGTTCTAATGACTCTACAGGTTGGTCAGGTATTTCATTTAAATAACTCTGCATATAACGCTTGCATTCTTCTTTAATATTTCCTTTTTCGTCTTCATTAAACTGAATGAGTTTGTTAGCTGGAGGAAATAAAAAAAGGGCGATTCTATGAATTATTGTTAAATTTTCTAAAACAACACTGTCCAAAAAAGTATTTAATTTTGTTTTAAAATTAACAATTATATCTAGATCTTCCAAATTAACCGAACATTTTTTTTTAAATTATGAATGTGGACAATCGTTAAATGAAGTGTTGCATAATTTTCACTCTCCAACTGTTTAGACGTTTCTTCAAACGGTCTTAAAATTTTAGTTAATGCACTAATGTGACACAAATTTATATTAACAATTCTTTGCAATTGGTTTTTTTCCTGTAATATATTGGAGATGTCGACCCAGTTTTTTTCTATTGAATCTAATAAATAATAAATTGTGTTCCATCTTGTGCATACACTACTTTTTAAAGATATTTGTAAGGAAGAAGTCCTACTCGATTTCTTGAAATATTTGACAAGTTTTGTACATTTATCAATTAAATCAGCTATTTGAGGATTTGTTTTAATAGTTTTTTCAATAGAGTTATGTATTAAGTGGTTAATACAAAAAATATTATTAAGTGAACGAAAGGCGGCAATCATGTTCGCCCCCCTGTCCGTTACTATAATGGACATGTCATTAAGGTCACATTCAAATTCACTTAAAAGATGACAAATCTTGGACTTGATGTTTTGACCTGAAAATTTAAGTTAATTGTTTGGAAGAACTTAAAAACTATTTTAAATAAATAATAACCTGTACAAGATTCACCCTTCATCGATTTTAAGCCAAGTAGTCTTGTATTTAATTTTCCTTCCTTAACGTAGTGAATAGTTAGAGATATGTATGCCGTTCTCAAATAATTATCAGTCCATATATCTGATGTAAGTGCATATCCAGTTTTTTTAACACTTTTTATTTCGGCTTTTATAATTTCGAAGTATTTATTGCTTATATTGTTTATATTTCGCGAAACAGTTGTAGGGTGCGGTAATAAATCTTCAACTTCTACATTTGCCCCATATTTCGCACCGATTGTTATTAAGAACTGTACAAATTTTTTTAAACCTGAATCTTCCACTATTTTGAAAGGGCGACAATTTTCTACTCCGTTACTACTCGTACACAATTTTTTTTGTCGTCAACGTTTATTTTTGCCTTTTCAACTATGTTATAATTTGTTGTTGTTTTTAATATATAGCATTTATGCTTTACCAAATTCGAGGTGCTTTTTTGATTGTATTTGTAAACACACAAACAACTTCTGCATGCTACTAAATTTTCAATTAGCTCACCATTTCCATTTTCGATTACACCAAATACATCCCAAACTTTACTTCTCCCTCTTTTATTATTAATTTTAAACTCGCCCGTAACTATTTTTGACTTAATTGCTGAATTGTTTAACATTAACAATCCACTTTCGCCCACCATTGAAATATCCGAATCATTTGTTGAATCCTAAAATAAATTTTAATGTAAATCTGTTTGTACATACTTCTATTAAAAAAAAAAACCAAATTAACTTACTTCAATAATATCCATTTTATCAAATATCGATCGTAGTTTAGAACACAATATTATTTCACTTGCACTTGATTTATGTAGAAACAAACTGCCAAGAGTGCACCGAATGCAAAACGAATACCCACTCCATTTGTTTTGCATTCGGTGCACTCGGTATAATTTCAACAGTTACACGTACACTTGTTTTATTTGAGTAAAGCACTTACTAAGCAGAGAGAAATCAAACAGTGTACTCATTTCGTTATCAGGTGATCGAATGTTGTGCAGTGTTTGTCTTTTGGACAGTGGGTATTCGTTTTCAGTGTACACTATTCTGTCTGGCTGCAATGAATAGAGTACACTGAAGTACTGTACACTGTAAGAGAAGGCAAATGAATGCATTCATGCAGACCTCTAATATCTACTAAGCCTCTTATTTCCAATCTATCTCTAAAAGAAAAAGTTGTTAGCATGGAGAATTCCATTGACTCTAACATATCGGAAGAAGACGGCTTAAAACACCTCATTCAGGAATATCTCCGGCTGTTCACTTGACCAAATACGGAAATTTTGATTGTAAATAACCAAAAATGTTCCTCGTCACTGAGGATGATTTGTCAGTGAAGTTGGTTATCCGGGTTATCTTCTTTATACTTATGAGAATCAATGTCACCATTTAAAAGCGGGTCAACAAAAAGTAGATCACCAATTTCAGGACGTTTTGGAAGGGCTATAATGACCAGACTTGGCAGTTGTATTCGAGAAGAGCCCAAACACAGGTTATAATCGTAGAAATTGGTTTAGGAAAACATTGGTCGAAAAATTCATTAGACCAGCGCTTTACGAAACCGTAAGGGGAGATGTTTTTTCTTACAATGCTATGTATGTTTAGTATGGATGCTAAATTCATTGTCGCAGATAAAAACTAAATCACGCATTTCTGATACTAAGTTAACAGGTTAACAGGTTATTGATATAATAATAAAGTAATTCAGAGGTAAAGTTGTGAGACAAAACTTGTTTTGCAGCATAAACTTTCCAAAAATATTGATGTCATCTTACTTACTTACTTAGGTGACGCTACATTTCGGTCCTTAGCAAACTGCCTCCAGTTGGGCACTCCAATTCGGCTGAGGTCTCCTTCTACTTGTTCGCATCACCTAAGGTGACCTCTTCCTCTATTGTGCTGCCCCTACGGGTTGGTCGTTCGGGCGATAGCTTCTCAGGGAACTAATGCGCAGTTTTTTGACTAGGTCGATGTCGCCCTACAGAGGGATCATATATACATTTGTCCATAAATTAGCAAAAATACAATGTGGAATGGAAAGATGAAAAAAAGCTGTAAAAGGTTGAGCTAAGTAATTCACACATGATGATGTGCAGACCGTCAAACAAGCAGAGTATTCTTCCTTAAGTTTTTCTTTCACTAAACACATCGTGCAAGCGCTTTTCTCAACTATAGCAAATATATATCCAAAACTACGCTGCCTACAGATTGTCTTATACATTCATGAAATAAATTATTCTGCAAATATTGACTTTTGTGACGGTTGATCGCAATTACTCATTACAAGTTGAAAGCTCTCAGAAATAACTCATTTCATAAATCTCTAATCAATCAATATCAGGTAAACCTCTACACTCTTCTAGAAAGCTCAAATAATAAGTAAAAGTGCCTAATCACTGCTCATTCCACGCCCATTTCATAATACTCCTTTACAGAACCTTTGCAAAAAAACTTGCTAATGAAATCGAAGAACAGAATTCAACACGACTCTCTCAAACTTCTAAATCTGAACAATTTGTTTGGCAAGAAATGTACTTATCCAATTTGCAATTCAACTACCTGACACAAAACATGCCTGGTAACGGTCTGACTCGTATGAACTACAATTTTGGACGTAAATATTACGTAGTGCCAGGTCATTTTCTTGCCAAAATTACAGTGGGACTATTAAGCCATTATAACTTTTTCTATTTACAAATTTTACTTGGTACTACTCGCTGGACTGACCCTAACTAATTGTTGTCTACAACTACATCTGTCGGACACAATATGACCCGATTGCTCTCAAACTATGAACCTTAAGAACTCCTGGCTTAACATTCTGAGAGGACAATGATAAAAAGCAAAATTTCCATGATAGGATAATAAGATTTGTTTTATTATTTTTTGTAGTCAAGTTACTTATACCAATACATTCACGTTGAAGAATCATGATCTACCAGTAGTGTGGGCCTCCCCAGCCCCATCCTCCTGTCCGGTAACCTCCCCATCCACCATATCCGTATCCCCCCCAACCTCCATAACCACCGTACCCATAGTAAGGACCATATCGGATCACTGGATACGAGTAGAACCCGATTCCTATAGTCTCTGATCCTTTAAGATCGCTTCCATCTCCAGCGTCTCCACCATCCAAATCGGCTTCCACCTTCTTGGCTGCCCCATCAGCTTGTGCATCCAAAGTCTAAGTCAAGAAAGTTAATAGGAGTTTTAACATCAATTTGATCGTGATCTTACCAAACCCTTGGGGGCCTGTACTCCAGCAGGATCAACGGCTGGGTGTGCACTGACAGCAACGGCAAGGATTACAATAAGGGCAAATAACTAAAAATGGATGAGAAAGCACGATTTTTGGGTTACAGAGTTCTGAAAGCACAATAAACCCCTTCTCACCGACCTTATACATGTTTAAGTGAGAACTTTCAAAAATTGGTGTTTCAATCACGAATAAAAAACGCAAGTTTAAATCGTTGGACTAATTGTAGAAGATCTCGCTTATTAGGCGATGATTAGCAAATTACTTCTCAATCTGTACTGATTTTAGAAGAAGCTCCAATCGACCTTATATACCTCTGCCGTGTATCCACAACGAAAAAAAAATATACAGTGGATGGACAATAAGCTCGGAACACCCATCACAGATGATCAGTAGAATATGCGTCATTGTGTAAGTAGTGGTCTTCTACGTAATTCGGTCTTAAGAAGTCAGTATGGCTACCAACCGGGCGGCAATGGGTCGAAAAAGATGAAATTTTGGAACTTGTTGTTGTTATTGAAATATGTAAAATGTGGGCGATCGTTTGCCTAAGGTGGTAGGTGTACGATTCAATGTGATACTTTACCCCTAGTAACTACTAATTGCATTAGCCTGACGTTGATTGTAAACAAATAGCATTCGCGTCTTTACTGCTGTTAGGCATCTTTGAGGAATCTTACGAAATCCAGTTGGCGGGCAAGGTGTTAGAATGAAAGTGTGAGAACGAAGATAAAAACATTGATTAGCGCATACCAATATTTTGTTATATTTCACCATTTTCCATTTCTGTAGAACAGTGACTTTGCAACTTATGGTGGTTTGTTTGTACAAGATCGGTAGCATACATTCAAGACGTTCAGTGTTCGATGCGCATCTTTTGAATTCGAAATTTCGTCCTTCTGATATTATTTTTATTTTTGTGAAAGTCAGACTTCTAGAAATTTGAAGTTTTTCTGTGCTTTACTTCTCTTCTGCAATAGTGGTTGTATTTGGAGCATTTCTCATGGTCAGCCACTTATGTTCAGTTGATGTTCCATCGACTTCTTCTGCTGTCTCGAATCATATTCAAGGTATAATAAGCCAAGGAGTGATTTTCTAATATCTGATCGTAGCTTATTTATTGTCCGTTCCATATAAGATGTTTATATAAAATAAGTCCTTGATACTCGTATTTGTAAGGCTCAGCAATATATATTCCATTCAGCATTCCGCCGAGCTTGTCAATTTCAACTGAAAGTCCTTTTTCTAGACTTAGATTTCCAAGGAATTTGCTACACTATTTTTGTACTAAGTAGGATAAAATGTTACCTATAACAGTAAATTATGTCAACTTCTCTTCCAGAATAGAAGGCAATGAGCATAAGCTATACAGTCAGAACTATGATGCTATATGAATACCTGACGATCTTTGAATACCTGGGAATATCAAAATCTTAAACTCCCGGTGGGAACAATCCATCGAACAATCCATCGAACAATCCATCTTAGCGATGTATCTATAGCACGAGCAGCTTTGATATTTTATTCATTGGATGCAAAGGACATCCACATTTTTACTGATACAAGTCTCAATGCATTTGGAGCTGTAACGTACATCACAAGCGTCGATTCTTTTGGAGACAAGACATTATCATTTCTTTGCGTAAGGAGTCGGGTTGCCCTGTTGAAAGACAATTGTCTCATATTGCCAAAACTCGAGTTGACTGCCACTTTGATTGCCTCTCGGCTTTACGCACATCTGAAGAAAATTCGATGTGATTTTTACTTGTGGACAGACTTGAAATTGGATCCAAGGAGAAAAATGCAAGTAGAAACCTTAAGTGCAAAGCAGGATAGATGACATAAATCGTCACACAAAGGTTTCAGAGTGGCGGCATTGTAGTGGCAAGAAAAATTCGACTGATTTTCTGACGAGAGGAGTAAGCGCCAACATTTTACAATCATCTTCTCCTTGGAAAAACGGGCCATCATGGCTAAAGTGTGCAGATTTTCCAGTTCAATGACCATAGCATAGCAGAAACTCTTGCCGAAGCTCTAATTATACCGCTATCATCTTTACTGCCGTATGAATAGGTGGGTGCATGGAAACATCTTCTACGAGTAACAACATCCATTCAAGATTTGGTTAGGGCCTGTCGTGCAAAGGATGGTTCAGCATCTAAACGCCTAAGCGCAGAAAAAGTCATGTCTGAAGAAATTTACTAGATCAGGTATACTCAATCTATTTGCTTTACTAACGAAATTTGCTCTTTGCAGAAAGAGAAGCCAATTCCAAGGGCGTCAAATATTGTGGAACTATGTCCTCTTCTGGATAACACGGGGTTTTTGAGGGATAAGGGTCGTCTTCAGTACCTTGACAACTCTTCAGATATACGACGTCCCATTATATTACCAACGGATACCCACGTCACGGCCCTCATTATGAACGACAATCACCAACGCACCCTTCACGATGAGACGAATATTGCGCGGTCTCGACTGAAAGTAAGATTTTGGATTCGTAAAGGTTTCCAATGCATCCAGAAGTGTATGATAGTATGCCGTAAGCTCTTTTGGATCTTTACCTGTCGAAAGGCTCTGATTTCTAAAACCGTTTGATATCATGGCATCGATTTTGCCGGTCCCCTTTACACCTTTGAGGAATCTGACGACAGTGGTATTTGATGTTTATAACCTGTGCAGTGCACTTCGAGATGTTGCCGAATTTAACAATAGAAAATTGTCAGCCACTTATCGGAGAGGGATTCCATCCATCATACACTCCGTTAATGCCATGATTTTCCGCAGATCTGCATTTGACCTAAATGCGTTGGGTTTGAAGATGCATCACTTTAAGATTTCTTAACGCAAAAGTGTATAAAATGGAAGTTTTCAGTCGAATGAGCTCCTTGGTGGGGCGGATTTTAGGAGCGTCTCATTCGAACCATCCAAAATGTCCTTAAGGTGATAATAGAAAAGGACAAACTTACTTCGGAGCAGCTGAGGACTATACTAGTCGAGACCGAAGAACTGGTCAATTCGCAACCCTCAAGCTAGCAATCCGCTGGATGCCAAACCGTTGACCCCGGCTCACTTCATGGGTATTCAGTGCGGACCTACAGTACGAAGCTATAAATGGGATTCAAGTTTTATGGCCACGTCGCCAGGAGTACACTAACAAACTGTGGAAGCGCTGGAGAATAGAGTATTTACATCTTTTGCTCTCATTTCATCACAATAAGGTACGTACATCTTCAACATTTTAAAGGCGCGATGTTGTTCTGTTTGCAGATTCTACAAAGCCCCGACTGAGTTCCAAGTTAGCTACAATAGAAGCTCAAGGTCATACCAGGTCATGCGAAGTGCGTTATTCTAGCGGTTATACGACTCGGCGAACTATTTAATTGATACGCAACCTGGACATCGCATGTTAAAAAATATATAAGAAAATTAGAATCACAAGTATACGTTCACTCTCGTTTATAAATATTCTTGTCATATTTGAATTCACTGTTATATTGAATAAAGCAGTTGAAGTTTAATACTCATACGAGCAACAAGTTACAGCTGTGTTTGTAGTTCACAATATTTCGCAATTATTATTTTAATCCCCTATTCGTGTAGCTTCAAGGAATCTACAAACCAAGGGCATGCACTGGCCGCCGTGAGAGCAATTCTCGCTTATGGTATAAGCGTTTGGTGGCCACTGCTGCAAAAACGGACTAACATCAACTTGCTAAAACAATGCAACAGCTTTCCAAACATTGTTCCATTTCCTACCTACAGACTTTTTTGGCATGCAGATTTCAATTAGCTCTACCCTCAGATTGAGAGACATTGAGCTATAAAAAGAGTTTACTGTAGGACATATGCTAACCTATGCACATTGTATCGCAGCTTTCCCCAATAAACCTTCAACGATAACTGATATCATCAATTCGAAAAGGAATAAATTTAGACAACGCAAAGTCGTTCTCTGTTAGTCAATTTCCTTCTTCACAGACGGCTTTAAGACAGCCGAAGGCATAAGGTTTTCTCTAAGAATCTCTCAATACAGAATCTGCCAATCCAATACCCGCGAAGGATATTGCAATATACAAAGTCACCCAGGCGGCGATCAGGTCCCTAACTACTCGTAACTCGTAAGTTGAACAATATCACATAATGTTGGGTTCTGGGTCACAGGGAATTACTTTTCTGAGGAACTTGCCAGGTCCGGATCCCTATGGAAAATACTAGACTCCCGCTCTCTAGGGCCAATCGTAAGTATACTCATTGAGATATATGTGAGATACCTAGACTTATACGGCCCATTCTCGGCGATTAGCTATCAAGATCAACCTCAGAAGAATATATATTTCCAAATGCACATACATTATAACGGAACACTGTTCCATTGGAAGACCAGGGCAGCGATTGAGTATTCTTCAAACGATTCTTGTAGGAGGTGCAGGAGCGGAAAAAAAGAGAAACCTGTGGCGCACTTCCTTTAAATCTGCTCTGAATTGGTATGGTATGTATCAGAATTTCTTAGCAGTCACCAGTACCGAACTAAATGATCTCTACTCTACAAAGATCACCAACATTGACATAGGAATTTATCAATAACTCTTTTTGGTTGAAGGAAATCTAGTGCACCTTAACAGGGACCACTCAAACCAATGTGCGTCCCTTGCGTTTGGGATATGTGCAGTGTCAGATTTTTCAACAGGGATTAAATATGAAACCAGCTGTGACATTGAGCTGCCAAGCTTCATTTATTTTCAGTACAGTTTGCCATTTCATCGTGGAAAGATTGGCGCCACAGCAACGATTTCAAAATGTTAAAATTTATTTCCAAAAAAACGAAGCCTTTTTGTGAAACTTATAGAGCACTTCATGAAATTTACGATGAACATTATCGGCCATCTGCTACTATTGAATACTCAGACACCAATAAGAACGAGAACAGTGCGTTCGAAAGAAAATATCACGGCTGCTGATCTTGTGTTGAAGAAAACCTCAATTTATCGGTTCACCGCCGTTCGCCACAATTTGGCCTTTGTCCATACACAATCTGGAAAATTCTGCATAAGGATCTTGATCTCAAGGCTTACAAGATCTAATTGATGCAAGAGCTAAAGCCGCGTTACCATTTATTGTGTCGGGTGTTCAGTGATTGAGCTTTCAATCAATTGGAAGTTGACCCAGTTTTTATCATAGAATTTTGCCCAGTGATGAGTCTAGTTCCTGATTAAATGGCTACGAAAACAAACAGAATTTCCACATTTGGTGCGAGGACATTCCTCAAGAAGTCCAAAAAATGATTGGGCCGGAGCAGCACAAATCATTGTCAATAGACACCGGTGTGATGCGATGACCCACGATCTTTCGTTCCCAAATTTGTGTGACATCAATGTGGAAGAACTGTGGTTCCAATAAGATGGGGATCCACCCCATACTACCAACGAAATTTGGCAACAGAGTCGTTTCAAGAAATTGGCCATCAAGATCATGCAATTAGATGCCATTGGATTATTTTCTGTGGACTACATCAAAACACTAACTTATGCCGATAAACCAGCAAGGATTGACGCTTTGACGCAAAAAATTGTTCGAGTAATACGCGATATACTCCCCCAATTGCTCGAAAAAGTGATCAAAAATTGGACCTCAAAATGCACTTTGTATGAGATATCCAAAGTTGGGCATATGTCCGAGATGATGAATTTAACAAATCGTCACCAGGCTCATTTCTTTGTGTTTTATTTATACAAAAAAAATTGAACCTCTTTAAAAATACCCTGTACTTCACGTTCTGCCAAGATCCAGTGAATATATCACGGCAACATTCCCATAATTTAAATAAACGGGAAGAGTAAATGCATTTTACGTAATCCCCAGCCCAGAGAACTGGAACCACTTAGCAGAACATATTGACTTTTGTGAGGGCCAAGTCTTCACCATGTGATCGCTATTACTCATCACAAGTTGAAAGCTCTCAGAAATAACTCATTTCATAAATCTCTCATAAATCAACATCACGTAAACCTCTTTACTTTTCGAGCAAGGTCGAATAATAAGTAAAAGTGCCTAATCACTGCTCATTCCACGCCCATTTCATAATACTCCGTTACAGAACCTTTGCAAAAAAAACTTGCTAATGAAATTGAAGAACAGAATTCAACACGGCTCTTTCAAACCTCTAAATCTGAACAATTTGTTTGACTAGACATGTACTTATCCAATTTGCAGTTCAACTACCTGACACAAAACATGCCTGGTAACTGTCTGACTCGTATGAACTACAATTTTGGACGTAAATATTACGTAGTGCCAGGTCATTTTCTTGCCAAAATTTCAGTGGGACTATTAAGCCATTATAACTTTTTCTATTTACAAATTTTACTTGGTACTACTCGCTGGACTGACCCTAACTAATTGTTGTCTACAACTACATCTGTCGGACACAATATGACCCGATTGCTCTCAAACTCTGGACCTTAAGAACTCCTGGCTTAACATTCTGAGAGGACAATGATAAAAAGCAAAATTTCCATTATAGGATAATAAGATTTTTTTTATTATTTTTTGTAGCTTATACCAATACATTCACGTTGAAGAAACATGATCTACCAGTAGTGTGAGCCTCCCCAGCCCCATCCTCCTGTCCGGTAACCACCCCATCCACCATATCCGTATCCTCCCCAACCTCCATAACCACCGTACCCATAGTAAGGGCCATATCGGATCACTGGATACGAGTAGAACCCGATTCCTATAGTCTCTGATCCTTTAAGATCGCTTCCATCTCCAGCGTCTCCACCATCCAAATCGGCTTCCACCTTCTTGGCTGCCCCATCAGCTTGTGCATCCAAAGTCTAAGTCAAGAAAGTTAATAGGAGTTTTAACATCAATTTGATCGTGATCTTACCAAACCCTTGGGGGCCTGTACTCCAGCAGGATCAACGGCTGGGTGTGCACTGACAGCAACGGCAAGGATTACAATAAGGGCAAATAACTAAAAATAGATGAGAAAGCACGATTTTTAGGTTACAGAGTTCTGAAAGCACAATAAACCCCTTCTCACCGACCTTATACATGTTTAAGTGAGAACTTTCAAAAATTGGTGTTTCAATCACGAATAAAAAACGCAGGTTTAAATCGTTGGACTAATTGTAGAAGATCTCGCTTATTAGGCGATGATTAGCAAATTACTTCTCGATCTGTACTGATTTTAGAAGAAGCTCCAATCGACCTTATATACCTCTGCCGTGTATCCACAGCGAAAAAAAAATATACAGTGGATGGACAATAAGCTCGGAACACCCATCACAGATGATCAGTAGAATATGCGTCATTGTGTAAGTAGTGGTCTTCTACGTAATTCGGTCTTAAGAAGTCAGTATGGCTACCAACCGGGCGGCAATGGGTAGAAAAAGATGAAATTTTGGAACTTGTTGTTGTTATTGAAATATGTAAAATGTGGGCGATCGCGCTCGGTGAAAATGGTGAGATGTATAGTAGTAGAATCGAAAATGATATGTCTGCCTAAGGTGGTAGGTGTACGATTCAATGTGATACTTTACCGCTAGTAACTACTAATTGCATTAGCCTGACGTTGATTGTAAACAAACAGCATTCGCGTCTTTACTGCTGTTAGGGATCTTTGAGGAATCTTACGAAATCCAGTTGGCGGGCAAGGTGTTAGAATGAAAGTGTGAGAACGAAAATAAAAACATTGATTAGCGCATACCAATATTTTGTTATATTTCACCATTTTCCATTTCTGTAGAACAGTGACTCTGCAACTTATGGTGGTTTGTTTGTACAAGATCGGTAGTATACATTCAAGACGTTCAATGTTCTAAGATGCGCATATTTTGAAGTCGAAATTTCGTCCTTCTGTTATTATTCTTATTTTTGTGAAAGTCAGACTTCTAGAAATTTGAAGTTTTTCTGTGCTTTACATCCCTTCTGCAATAGTTGTTGTATTTGAAGCATTTCTAGCTGTCACCATCTTAAGTTGAGTAGACTACGAGTAGCGCAGCGCAAACAAAAAAAATGTTCGACGGCGAAAACCGAATCAAGCAACAGCAATATGGCCCTTAAAAGACCAATCTGCACTTAATTACAACCGCAAAATAAAATATATTGACGATCGAGTTGTGATGCTAGGCTCAATGACAAACGTTTGCCAATATTGCAAAACACTCATATGGAAGAATAAATCAACCGGTATGTGTTGTTTCAGCGGAAAAGTTAGATTCGAAGAAATTGCTAATCCGCCTGAACCACTTTTTTTCTTTAATATCTGTGGATAATCCTTTATTCAAGCAATCCATTTAGTCTATACGATCCTATAATAGTGCCTTCCAACTAACTTTGATGCTAAGCAAATTGTGGGGCAAGGATTTATGCCTACGTTTAAGATGCAAGAACAAGTATACCAATTAGATAGAAGTCTCCTTCCGGTAGACAATTCCTATAAACTCCTTCAACTTTATTTTTTATCTGACATAGACAATAAAGCAGCTACATGATACGAACGGCAGTGGGGCTTAAATATTCGAATTGTATCTAAGTTATAAGAAATGTTAAATCAGGATAACGAATATATTGATGTTTTACATGCAGCTCAGTTAAATCTATTAAATATATTTGCAAGTATGCCAATAAAGAAAGTGACCAAGCAACATTTTCTCTGCAAGGTCGACAACATGAGATAGATGTTTGATATACTCGTACATCTGGGCTATGTGTAAGCACTTCGGAGGCTGTTTGGAGAAAATTATCCTTTAGTATCCGTGAACACAAAGGGTATTCTTTAATGCAAAAATGTTCAAAATATCTGCGAAACACCGCGTGAAACAATTTTAACAGCTTTTTTTAAACTCTTTAGATACCCATGTAAATACAATACTACGTATTGAGCCAAAATAAATTCCAAAGGCAAGATCAACATGTAAGTGGTTATCTCGGTGTAAAGAATGCCTTTGTCTGTGTATGGTGCTACAATAAATCCAATATCCAACATCTTTGCTGGTTTAAAAATAGTAAATGGCATATCGCATCGCAGCTACCAATCTGCTTGCAAGGCTCTGGGAGTGCCCGAAGGTGATTCGCATTGGAATGAATGCCTATCTGATGCATCTGTCTGTAGATCACCATCGCTGGCATTTTTTTTTGTTTGCAACCCATTGAGCCTTTGGCAGTAGTTTAAAAATAATTTGGAAAAGTTGCCATTACAGTTGCATCTTCTAGTATTGTCGCAAATCTTTTACAAAGTGGACGAACATCACAATCCTCCATTTAAACCATCACTCAACAATGCTCAGATCAATAATTGGGTTTGCAATATTCCTAAGCAAAGCACAACGGCTTAATTATTACAGGGAAACCCCTAAACCATCTGGGATTAATGTAATATTGCTCACAAAATGTCGGTAGAAGCTGTTGATAGAATATTAAGGGACTTAATGGATGCGCCATTTGGATGAGTAACGTGCTACTTGCAGGAGACTTTCGGCAAACATTGCCTGTTATAACTCTCCTAACTCGAGCATACGAAGCAAATACTTCCCTAAGGCCTAAAGCAATCCATATTATAGCAATTTATTGAAAAAATGTTTCCCAGAGTTCACCTAGAGAACGATGTCAATGCTGAAGCATTTGCAGAAACTCTTCTGTGCATTGGAAATAGACATTTCCGGAACAAAGTGGAAAAGTTATTTCTTCTTTTGGACACCAATTAAGTAAAATTGGTAACTTATTAGAACGGACATATCCTACTATTGCAGATATCCAGAGCAAGACATGGTTTAGAGAAAGAGCTATTCTTGCACCTAGAAACGATTCTGCGGCCAACATTATTGAGCTGATTTTGACAAAGGTTTATAGTGTCCCTCACGTTTATAGATCTGTCGACATTTTCCAAGTAAATTCTTAAATTCCATAAATACGCCAGGTCTACCAGGACATTTTATTTCGTTAAAAGTTGGATTGCCAAACATTTTAAAGTTTGGCGACCTAACTTAGCAACTAATAAAACAGGACCAGACACAAATGAGGAACCATCCATTTGTTTTTAAAAGACTGCCGTTTCCAGTTAGGTTATGCTTTGCTATGTCTGTTAACCAGGCTCAAAGTCAAACCCTAAGATATACCGGAATTGATTTAAGCGGCGAGTGTATTTCACACGGATAGCTTCATGTGACCTGCTCCCGAGTAAATAAACAGGAAAAATTATTTATATTGTGTACAAGCTAGAGTGCCTAAGCTGCAAAAACCGGATATTTATGTGCATAACATAGGTATGTATTTGCCAAGTATACATTCGCATTTGATATGCGAATCAAATCAGCTTACCGTCAATGTGCAAGAATTTTTAACCAAACTCAATTCGTACAACAATTTCTTCATCCTTATCCAAATAAAAAAAGAAATACTTATGATGATTTTCTTCAAGGAAAAGCTATTCATTACTTGATTTATTATAAAAACAATATAATACTTTTGTATGTGATGCGAGGGCGGTACATCAGCCAGTCAATAAATATAATGAAAAGAAGTGGCCCAAGATGACTCTCCTGTGGAACCCCAGAAGTACACGAGATAAACCTTAAATTAAATTTCTATCAAAGCAGACCATCTGAAATCTACCAATTAGAAATGAAAAAATCCACTTCAGAGAATCAAAGGCTTTGCTTAAGTCGGCATGATAGCTCATTTCAACAGCATTAATTACAAACGACGTAAAACTAACTAGATTTCATAGGATCGAATGAAAAAAAAAACATGCTGAAGCTCTGATATATGACCTCTTATACTTATAGAGCATTTCGTGAAATTTGCGGTAGCCATCTGAACGTGTTACTTACCGTATTATTGCAAGGTTTCGCACCCAATTCACGCTACTATATACTAACATATAAAAGAACCCAACCATTCGTCGTCTTTCGTGGCAACTTAGTCTTTTTTCATCCATTATCTGAAAACTCGTGCGGAAAGATCTAGGTCTCTGCGCTTATAAGATCCAATTGGTGCAAGAGCTAAAGCAACGTGACCATTTATTGCGTCGGGTGTTCAGCGATTGGGCTTTAATTCAACTAGCGTTGAATTTTGTTCAGTGGTGAGGCTCATTACTGGTTAATCAAGGACAATCCTCAAGAAATTCACCAGATGCCATTAGTCCGGATCGTACGCCGGTGGCATCATCGGTCTTTATTTGCTGAAAAATGAGGCCGGTGTAAGTTACTGTCAATAGACATCGGTGCAACGCAATGATGAACGATCTTTTGTTCCCAAATTTGCGAGATCTCAATGTAGAAGAACTGTGGTTCCAATAGGATACTGCTCCACCCCATAATACCAACGAAAACATAGCCTTATAAAAAACATGCCATTCTAATGGTTTCAGTAATGGACTCGTCAACTGGTCACAGTCAAATCACTAGCTTATGCCGATAAACCAGCAATGATTGACACTTTGAAGTAAAACATTGTTCGAATAATACGCGATATACGCCTCACATTGCTCGAAAAAGTGGTCGAAAATTGAACCTTTAAAGCGCACTTTGTACGAAACAGACAAGGTGGACATATGCCCGAAACTATTTTCAAATATTGTAGTAAATGTCAAGAAAAAGTCTTTCGAATGAATTTAATAAATCGTGACCAGGTCCATTTCTTTGTGTTTTATTTACACAAAAAAGTTTGAACCTCTTAAAAAATACCATGTGCTTCACGAATATAGCACGGCAGCATTCCCATAATTTAAATAAGCAGGAAGAGTAATTGAATTTTAAGCAAACCCCAGATCAGAGAGCTGGAACCACTTACGAGTAGCAGGCATAAATAAAATCAAATTGACGTCTGCAAATATTGACTGTTGTGACGGCCAAATCTTCACCATGTGATCGCTATTACTCATCATTAGTTGATCGCTGATGGAAATTTCTGCTTTCATAAATCTCTCATTAATCAACATCACGTAAACCTCTTCACTCTTCAAGCAAGGTCAAATAATAAGTAAAAGTGCCTAATCACTGTTCATTCCACGCCCATTTCACAATAATTCTTTTGGGAACCCATGCACAACTTGCTAATGAAATTGAAGAACAGAATTCAACACTACTCTCTCAAACTTATAAATCTGAACAATTTGTTTGGCAAGAAATGTACTTATCCAATTTACAGTTCAACAACCTGACGTAGAAACAGATATGACGACTCGTTTGAGTTGCGACTTTGTACACCAATTTTGCGCAATTATATGCTTGCTAAAATTCCAGTGGGACGAATCTAATTTATTAGGAAGTCCACTCTAATCAGCACTTAACTGGTCCTGCTTTACAAAACATGTCATGTGCTACATGAGCAAACAATAACTGCGACCTTTAACCTCATACAACGTCTACTTCAACATTGTGACTGGCAATTTGCGACAATGAAAAGCAATATTTTCGAGACAAAGCGTGTTTTTATTATTTGTTACTCAAATCACTTAAACCAATAAATTCACGTATCAAAAAAAATTATCTACTTCTTCGGTAACCTTTTCAACCACCGTATCCATATCCTCCCCAACCTCCATATCCGCCATAGCCTCGACCATATCCGATGCCTATGGTGCCTATCCAAATTCATTTCTACGTTCTTGGTGCATCTAAGGGCTAAGTCAGGGAAGATTGAAAACAGTTCTTTAATTGTTTTGATCATAATCTTATCAAAGCCTTGGCGGCCTGAACGCAGGCTGAATCAACGGCTGGGTGTGCACTGACAGCAACGGCAAAGATCAAAATAAGGCCAAGAAATTAAAAACAGATGCAAGTGGAAGATATTTAGGTTACACAGTTCCAAAAGTATATCATTTTTATGGACTGCAACTTGAAATTGAGTGAGAATAGACACACCCCCCCTTCAATACAATTTCTTGTTCGGCGGAACTTCGAAAATATGCCCTTAAAGGATTATACTGCTAAACTGGGACACCCTGTATATATCCAGAACTAAAAGAGCTATGCAGAGTATGGACTCTCAGCTCAGAACAATGCTCGCAGATGATCCGCAGGATAATCGTCATAATGTAAGTGATATTCTTCTACGTAACGCGGGCTTGAGGAGTACGTAAAGCTACTGAGCGAGAATTGGAAACACAGAAAAATGTGCGAAATTTATTGTTGCTGTTGTTGTTGTTTGTGGAGTAGGATCTGGGCTTCAGTACTGTCGCCGACCATGATGAAATGTAATAATATCGAAAATTATCTATCTGACTGCGATTAGGTGTTCGAGTACATGTGGCGCTACTTGTACTGCAATAGTTGTAATGACGTGAGGTCTTTGTTCCTGTTACGCATGTTAAATAATTTTACTAAATCGGTATGGCGGGCCAGGCTCTGAATGAAAGTACAAAACTGAAAATGTAAACATCATCTAGCGCGTACGGGAGTTTTTATTTCACATTTTTCCATTTCAATAGAACGGCGACCCTGCAACCAACGGCGCACAGCAAAACAGCGAAGAAAAAAAATAAACGTTCCAAACATTTAAATTACAAAAATCAGATTTCTTGGAAACTTTCGTCAACATCCGGGTTAATGTAGGTATATATGTGGTACGAAGGCGTACAAGAGCCACCATATTTTGTTCCATGCAATATCCCCTTTAAGATTGTTTCGCACAGCTAAAATGTAATGTCTTAATCACCGTCTGATCACGGTTGACGTGCTTTGACTATCAGTTGAAACCCATCTAATCTTCGAGCATGTCTTGTGCTCAAACATAGACCCTTCAATAAAAAGCGATTAGGTTCCAGAAATTTGCCCATTCTATGATTTCTCGTCTTTTGTCGTTCTCTAGCCTGACATTCAATTTTGTCATTACGTTGACAATGTCCCCGTTGAGTGCTGTATTCTTGGCATCACTTAGTTGTCCACTTTTTTCTCCGTCGCACATCGGTGCATAACACTGTAAGTTGGTGGGTTTTCTTACTCTTCTAAAATATTTGGCCGTCAATGTTCAGAATATTCGGTCCCCGAAGGCCTTCCAAGTAATGAGGTGATAGAAGCAATCCTACGCCAGACACTTGGTTTCCTAACGCAAAGTAAGATAGTGTCATGTGTCAGGGAATGGTACCAGTGCCAGCACTCCGTCGAATAAAATTTCACGCAACGCCAGTACAACAATTTAAAAACTCATGCAATCGCGCTAAAGTTGGAGAAAACTGGCGTTTTGGTGACTTTCTTTCTTTTAATATAGAGTGTCCTACCGTTCCAAGACCCCAGACCGTTATTCTCTTTGGAAATCAAAAGTTCGTGTTAAAAGAATGTGTCCGCATCAGCAGTATTGTAGTCCAATAACGGCGCAGCCTAAAAAAAACTTGCTCTGCTAAGGAAGTAAAATAAAGTAGAACCCACTTAATACTGCCAACGGCACAAGTAACTGGCTCATGAAAATTCTATCCTTCTTAAGAAAGCCCAAATTTGTAATAAGAAAGTGTGGTCTTAGGTCAACAGCAACTCTTAGATAAACCCCTGAAATATCATAACTTAAGTCAGCCTATGACTTACTTACTTGCTTAATGAGATCTCTCCCTCAGACACGGCAGTCTTCCACTCTCTTCGATTCCGGGGACGCCGTGTCCATTTGTCTAAACCAACCGCTCCGGCCTACTTTAAAATTTGATCCTTAAAACGGAGGTTCAATCTTCCATACCGTCTTGAACGTAGGGGCTATGATTTGATGGTCCTCTTCGTTGAAACATTATTATTCATTTGCCCGATGTGGCCGAGCCTGTCTTAGTCTGATAAATTATTCGATCTGCCGAGCCCATACCGACACAATACGAGGATGGGTCAATAAGTTCCTGGAAATTAAAACAGGTAGTGTTGTCACCTCAAATCTAACATTTTGCCAGTTTGAACGCACTCAAATTTTCAAACAGATCTGTCAAATAGTTTTGTTGTGACAGCCATCTGAAACAGACGTCTACGATAATTTTCGTAAAAATGGAAAAAAGCGCAAAAAACAAAATCACGCGAACCAAACAAAAGCTTGAAAAGTATTACGGGGACTCTTCACCATCGATTGGAACCATCCACCACTGACTGGTTTAAGCAATTTCGGTGCGGTCGTACCAGCACAAGTGACGCCGAACGTTCTGGTCGCCCCTACTACACCGAAAATAATCGATAAAATCCACGGTATGATATTGGACGATCGGCGAGTGAAGGTGTACGAACTTGAGGAGACTACAGGCTTATCTCATGCATAAGCGATTTCAGTTTTGCAAAAATATAATATTTGTATATGAAAAGCTATTCGCGAGATAGGTTCCGCGTTTGCTCAATATTGACAACAAGCACAATCGTTTGACAACCTCAAAGGAGTGCTTGGCTGTGTTCAATCACAATCCGAACGAGTTTTGCGCCATTTCGTAACCGTGGACGAAACATGGATTCATCACAACACATCAAGTTGCAGTCGGGACACTGGATTTCTCCTGGTGAATCGAATCCAAAGATGGCCAAGCCTCATTTATCAGCCAATAAGATCATGGCGATAGTTTTTTGGGATGCGCGCGGTCTCATTCATATTAATTAACTTGAAAGTGCCTGTTTACATTGGCGACGGGATGAAAGTCATCACCATGAACGTCGTGTTCACATTTTCATGGGGTTGAAAGACTTTTTGACAAGTGAAACACTGTTACGTGCAAATCACGCCCCAAAAATCCTCCATTCCCTTTGGTCCTGTTGTTGTCTGTTTCACCCTCTGCCCTCCTGCCTTTTCTTGTTTCGTCCCCGTTCTTTTCTTCCCGTCATGCTCTGGATGCCACGGCACAGGTGGGATTTACTAGATCCTTTGGATCCAGTTCCCTCCCCCGGCCTACCGCTCGAGAGATGACCATATAGGTACCCCTGGAAGAGCCAGGCGGACGGCCTGGAGACCCTAGCGGACGGACGGTCTGCCCCCCCTTGATGCCCGAAGAGGTCGACACCCCAGCAATGGCCGAGAGCCCACCCTAATATATATATTGTTTGCTTCCAGCGACATAAATTTGTAAAACCCCCCAAGACCCCAAACTCAAAAAAAAAACAATAATTGTGAAAGAAAGCTCACGATTCCCCACGATCTGTTCCCCTCATTCGTGTCTGCAAGCAGACTTACGGGCCCCGCAGTAAAAGTTTTCTTTAATAAATGTTTCCTCCCTACTTGGCGGTCACCATTTGAGCTCCCCTTAATCGTTACCCAAAAAGTGTTCCGGGTCCGAGGGCGTAATATGGACCCAAGCAGTCACTCGACAGACAGAACGAACAGAACGAACACGACAAAACATCGACTGGCGTGATTGGGTGGTTTCATAGGGAGGCTGTCAGAGCTCTGGAAGTGAGTCCCTTTGTTCTGACAGCTGAATTAGTGGAACCATGCATGAGTGTGTGTGTGCGTGAGAGGCAACTAGCCGAAATGCGCGGCTAGGCAATTAAGATCTAGCCGTCATAGCGGAGAGTACCCGGAAAGAGAAAAAAAAGAAAAAAGTTAAAAGTAACGAGACCAAGACGATAGCCAAAAAAAAAATAAATAACGAAAACAGAGAAAGAACTTACCACTACCCAACGAACGAACAAAAGAAACCAACAAGAAAAAAAATCTGAAGGAAAACCATAAGACGAACGAGCAAACGAGCAAGGAGGAAAACTAAGAGAAAACTACACCACGAACGAACAACGAAAAAAAAACCTGAACAATAGAGGAAGACGGAAGCCCGACAGACAAGCAGCCAACGGACGAAACCGAAACGAGAGTGACAGTGGCGGGAAGTACCCACTCCCCTCACCAACCCCAACAAACAGATAGGAGCGACCCCAAGTAGGCAGGAAAACAGATAAGTACCCCTCTTAATTTTTTTTGATATCTTTTTATTTGCGTGATTTACCCCCAGTTGGGGTTATTTGTAAGTAATAGAGTCCCGTAAGGCTCTTTCCCGTTTTCGTGGCAAACCCCGTAACCCTTTAGCGGTTACCTTTAAAACGTTCGCGACCCCGTTACCTCCCAGTGAGTCACCCCGTTTGTGATCTTACGGAATCGTGGGCCTTCCGCCGGCCGTCAAATCTAACGTAATACATAGTTTGTTTGCTAAATTCTGAGGTGGGTAACCCCTTTGGTGTCCCACGATTGTTAGTGATTCTGTACTATATACGGCCTTTGTAATCTCCCCCCATTTTTTTTTCAAGAAAATACATACGCTTAAATTCCCCGTCAGGGAAAAATTCATTTGTTTTCTTTTATCTTGTTTTCCCGATTTTCCATAAAAATCGGGTGGCGTCCAATTCACCATTGTTTACGTTCGGTTCCCTCTTTGCCGAACCCCCCCCCGTACTGAGCAGCCGGTGTGCGCAGCTTGGTACCAGCTGCTGGTTGCAATTCCTGCTCTCTTTCGTTTCCCTTTTGGGCTTTTTTCGGTTTTGCATATTCTTTTCCATTCGATTACCAACCACCATCCGTGTGGTTGCGGTTTTTTGTTTACGAGTATCTAGCCTTATAATTTTGGTTTTCTGTTTTTTTTTTGTTGCCGGTAGCCCGGCATACTTCTCCTGTTAAATTGTTTAAATTTTATTTTAACGCGGAATAATTTTCCTCCCCCGGGAGTTGCAACAACACTTGAATCGGAGCATTTTTAATTTTTAAATTTGAGCAGTTGGCCTGAAACATCCCTTGTTTCCCATTCTTCACACTGCCTTTCTCATCAACGATCGAAACTGAAATGAAAAAATACGTCAAAAATGGAACGATATGGAAAAAAACGATGTGTTGCACCCGAGAATCCACTTTAAAAATGTCCGCTTTTACACGTCGCAAGTGTGTAATGCGCATGTTCTGGTTATTTTCTTTGACCTGTCATTCAGTGTTGTGCGCAATTGTACACGGAAGCCTTTCCCCCTCTTTGGTTTTCCGCTTCGCAGTGGAAAGCGGCTGTACTTGGCCTCTGTTTATGCACCTGAGGCTTCACAATCCGCCCTATTTATTACAGAGCTCGACACGCTTTTTCGACTTCTGAGGCTGGAATCGGGGGAGAATTATTTTATAATCGGCGGGGATTTTAACGCTAGACACAGAGATTGGGGAAATAATTTGCCAAATACTAGAGGGAACCTACTACTCGATTGGTGGGGTCAGCACGATGTCATGTACAGACTCGGTCTTAAAGCGACGGATAACCCGTCGACAAACGACAAACGAGGAGATCGACAATTACCTAAAACAAATGGACGACACAATTAAACAAACTATGGACACTACAATACCGCGATATTGACGTACGACTAACGAAGACCTGTTCCTACTATTCTACTATTGACGCACTGCACCGACAGAAAAGTAGACTTCTGACAAGACTCAAAAACTTGTACAGACAGTTAACTGACCGGAGAGTAGGACACTGAAGTCGTCGATTAAAAATATTCAAATGCTAATAAAAGAGAATTACAAAATTTCTGTAAGTTTGTACTGGAACAACAAGGTTCGGGCTGTAAACACCAGCAACCCGAATATGTTTCCGCAAATAAATAAACTATTCCGGAGAAAATCAAAACGACCTTCAGTGTCTTAAAATAGCCCGGACAACAGACAACGAACGGTTACTGACAATAGCAGGTATTGATCCAAATGAGGCCGCTGATGATGACGACTTCCTTGTGATCGAGGATCCACAGGAGAAGGTTGAGGCCATAGGGGCGACTTTCCAGGAAGTATAAGTTAACGCCACAAAGATTTCATCATGCAAAGAACGCGTGATAAGATACCCACGAGACAACTTCCAACATTTGCATCTACCTGAACATGCAGGTATCTCGTGTCATCGTTCCCACCAGCAAGAAACATCAAGCGTGTGCAAGGTGTCATATGCAGAATTCCAGGGCGACACCTGAAACTCCAGAAAACATCCGTTGCTGACCAAGCAAGCGACGAGTGCATGGGAATGCTACGAGTTAGGTATAATTGAAAATGTTAAGTTAGTTCTAAGTTAGATCTCATACAGAACAGTAAAATAAAATTTTATTTTTTAAAAACCCACAGTTAATAAATCTGTAATTTATACAAGGCCACTGATTCCATTGGCCCTAATTATGACCTGGACAATCGCGTCTTGGTGCACGACTTCTGCATTCGAAATGAAATAAGGAACTGGCGATCCGAGGGCTTTGGTTTCACTCGGTTTAGCGACGAAAATAGGGCAAATAATGTCATTGCCAGAGAGAGTGACCTACCCACGTTCATTTCGAAGGAAGAACTACATGAGATCTTCGACACAATCAGAGTTAAGAAATCAGTGGGGACCGATGATATTCCGAACATCGTGCTTCGACATCTTCCTCTAGAAGCGGTGGACATTTACGCCACCCCTTTTAATAATGCAATGAATAATGCACATTATCCAGCGCATTGAAAATGGCGGTGATTCAACCTATCCCCAAAAAGGGGAAGGATATATCCAATCCGGCGAATCTCCGGTCGATAAGTCTCCTTCCGAATAACAGTAAGGTTTTTGAGAAAGTAATCAATAGAGCTCTGTCTAGGTGGGTTGAGGACAAACATATAATTCCGGATAATCAATTCGGTTTTAAGGCGGGACATGATATCTCACATGCCGCGTCTAAACTGGTGTCCGATATCCAATGGAATAAAGGCAAAAAACAATGCACTGGTGCCTGCCTTGTTGACTTGGAGAAGGCCTTCGACACCGTATGGTTAGAGGGTCTTTTCTATAAGCTGACTAGGCTGGGGATCAGTAAACCTCTCTTGTACATTCTTTATAATATGCTAACCAACAGACAGTTCATCGTGAAAAATGGCGATGTGACTTCTGTTGGAATATTTCAAATTAAAAATGGTCTTCAGCAAGGCGCGGTCAATTCGCCGATCCTATTTAACATTTATACAAGCGACTTGATAGGTTCACTTCCCCATACTATTGCGTACGCAGACGATTTGGTAGCGTACAGAACAGGTCCAAAAATCGAGGTCATTAATACTCTCTTGCAGCGTGACTTCGATAAGATAAGACGATTTTGCGATGACTGGAAGTTGAAAATCAACTTTCAGAAGGCGGAAACCATTCTCTTTAGGACGCCGTTGTCTGGAGCCTCTAGGGATACCAGAAAAAATTGGCGAAAGTTCTCAATCATTGGACAGCACGGACAGCCTCTTGCCTGTCGAAATGTAGTCAGATACCTTGGGATCTGGCTAGATCAGTTTCTGTATTTTGGCAAAAATGTAGATGCTGCTCTGGCCAGAGATAAAGGTGCTTTTGCCCTTACAAAGAGACTGTTTTATAGCAGCCAACTCGATGTGAGGGTAAAGGTAATCTGCTACATGGCCCTTATTAGGCCCATGCTGGTATTTGGTTGTCCCGTGTGGTTCAATGTACGAGCAAGCATTGCAAGAGCAATAACCTCGATGAATAACCTGATATCTGGGGCTTACTACCCCAATTACCTTTACCACGAGAGTGTGCGATGTGACGGCTTCGTTCCACCGGAAGCATTCCTCTACCTAGATCAGAAAGGGTTGATCCAGGATATATCAGCGGTCCCGTTAATCTTCCATGTCGCTCGGACAGCTGGGGACAGGCGACTCAACTACAACAGAGACGTCGCACATGGCAGTGTGGATCGACTCAGGTTCAGTAGGGCGGTGTGGAATCGCGATAAGAGGGATGTCGTTCGGCAGCACCAGCATTTCTGGTGGTTGAATGATGGAGAAGATGCTTCGTCGTCGTTTCCGTCAATTACGGACCAGCCTCACTAATGAGGCAGAGCTGACCAATCTATTTGCCCAGTAAATAGCGATGGCCAGCTTACATAGGTTTAGGTTAGCATTTAAGAAATATATACATATACTGGTGTATATAAAGGTATATACTAGTATATGTATATTATTGTGCATAATGTCTTTGTGTCTGTATGTGTGTATTGTGTATATAGGTTAAGTAGACTAAGGTTTATGTTAAGTTAGATATTAAGTTTTTATAAAAAATAAAAAATTACATCCATAGGCTAAGTTTTTTGTTAACAATATTTTTTCTTAGCTTTAAGTATAGTAAATAAATATCCATAAAGAAAATGTTAATAAAGTCGAAAGACATAGTATAAGAATTTAGAGTAGCTTAGAGTGCCTGTGTGGGGCCAGTAAGTTAGTATAAGTTTGTTAAGTAATTTTAAGCTAGCATTTAAGCATTTTTTGTTAGTATGTAAGAGTTATTGATTAGAAAATAAAATGCGTTTAAAACTAAACTAAAAACTAACCCTCTTTGGTTTTTCATGTTATTTGACTGCTCTCTTTCATTTCATCTTTGGCGCTCAGTGTTTCATAATTGAAAATGAGCCCGCTTGTTAATTCTTTGGTCCATTTCAGCTCATCCGCCATACTGAAATGTTGTGCTCGTAACAACAGCCAAAGAAATAATGAAGCAAATGCGAAAAAGAAAGAAGAAGGAAAAAGAAATGTCAAAAACATGCAATGAAAATGCTACCCACATGCAGTGGGAATTTGGTTAATTGGGTATTTTTTGTTTCATTATCCCTCTCTTTTGCACTCATTTGAATCTTTCGAAACTTGCGGCGTGTAAAAGCGGACAATGGATTCTCGGTGGAAGTAACCCTTCTTCTTCCCACTTCAATAAAAAGCGTTCCCTCCCTTTCGGACAATCTTCCTGCCCGCGCCAATGTGAACAGGCACAAAAAGGTGAAGCAATCACTGCCTATTATTCAGAACTGTTAGATTGATTCGACGCTGATTTGAAGCAAAAGCGTATGCATTTGGCGAGGAAAAATGTTCTCCTCCACCAGGACAACGGTGGAGGACATCAAAAAATTGGAGAAGTTGGACGAAGTGTAAAAGGAGATTATGTTGAAAAATAAAACGTTTTTTTTTTTGCCGAAAAATTGTTCCTTATTTCAATTTTCAAGGACTTATTGACCCAACCTCGTACATTGAATAGGAACTGATATGTAACATTAGGTAGTGATCTGCCTCGATGATTCTTATAAGACATAACATCGGCTTTCTGGAAGGTGAAGCATATAGAGCTGATGACTACTCGTACATCAGACATGTTTTCATCTATCTCTCACCCCACCAAAGCATCATCTGCATTGCTGAATGGCTACTTCTTTTACGGGATCTCTTCTTGCTCTATCACTCCATTTAGCTGATGCCCATTAAGTAGCTGCTAGAAGTGTTGCCTATTCCCCGCGGCTCGGTGCCTTCATTTCCTTCAGCGTTCTGAAGAGCCTGTGTTCGGGTCAGCTGCCAGATGCTTAGATACCGTCAAAAACATCCGCGTGTTGATATCATTAAGCTGATGGGTTGCATAACCCCTTTTCTTTTTACGCAACATCTTCTTTTACTCTCTTCTTCTGGCTCGATACTTTTAGCCCATCGCTTTTGCTTTGCGCTGCAACTGCTGTACAAAAAGAGTGAATTTTCCGTCATATTTTTTCGTCGTACGCCTAAGATCATATTAAGAACACTTTTTCGATGATGGCGATGAGGCGATACTGGTTCCACAGATTGTTGACGGATGGTGTGCATTTACACGTCTAGTCTATCGCTGAGGTGATCTCTGTAGGCTCTGGCTAGTTAAGTCGTTCTAAGGCGTCGAACTTATTTTCTACGCTTTTTGCAGCTTTTTTTTTTCGAGCTCTGAATTTGACTCCAACAAGGAAGTGGTCAGAGTCAATGTTTGCCTCTCAGAATATTTACACATTCCGAATCCTGTATGAGAGTATAGCAGCTGTTAGAAAGTTATCGATGTTGTTGCCGGTTCTACTATCTGAAGACTTGTCTGTCATGTTTATGCAAAATAGTTGTGTGGATTTCACGTTACTACGCTAAGGTGGGCAAGACTTTTACCAAGGCCTTTGTCTAGGCTAGGACAATGACACAAACTGTTTAGCATTTTTTGAACATTTTAAAAACAAAATGTATAAGACTTGCAGGTGAACATAAGACACAAAACCGTTACTAGTCTATGCATCAAAACCAGTTTGGATTTACTGCAAGTGCCATGAATCAAGCAACTTAACATAGGTGGCTGTGACCTATGTATATTTATAGCTTTAGACAGGAATGGTCTTTCTCGTAAAGCCTTCGGAACCGAAAGATGTTTGTTTAAAAAATTTCGTTGAAGAGAATCTCAATATTAATATTTTCACACCTCTCAATGCAAATTCCATCAAGCAAATCAACTTCTTTTAAAGATTTTTAGACTGATCTTAATATGAAATAAGAACTAAGTGGTCACATACAGCATGTTATTGCTTGATCTACAGTAAACATGTGAAGAATTTAAAAATTCCGACAATAAACGTCCTCCATCAAGTTCAACTATCAGGTTTTCCATAATTTCACAACGAAATTTCATAGTTTGGGTTCAAGTCCAAATTAGTCACTACTTCAATCATTAGCCGTGTATCCAACATCCCATTCGAAACGACGAGACAATTCCAAGGAGCCTAACCTTTCGCTGGCATATTTTTATGATGAGCTGACATTTTGTAAGTAAACGTGAATTTGATTCTAAGAAATGGAATCCACTTCTTGCAGGTTCGTTCATAAACATATTTGTTTGCTTATGTACTTCACACATTGCGATTTGTGTGATGAATTAATACGCTCTAGGTGGTTTCCATTTTCGAATACGATTTCTACTACGCTCCATCATGATACTCGTACAACTCACTCATCACGTATCTGTGCATTGTTAAGTGCGCCGTTTAACTCTACTGCGGTCGTGTTTATTTAATTAAAATGTCAAAAGATAGAATCGTAACACTAGAACTTAGTTAATTAGTATCTTTAGTAGGTATATTCGTTTGTAGGTTTCTTTCTGACTTTCTTCAGTTCTTAGACTAGTCGGCGACATCTTTTTCTAAACTTTTTAACGTCATTTGCAGTGGCCTTGATTTCTCCCAAGCCTGTTCCGTCGGACTTGCTTAGTGAATTTGGCAGCATGATACAACTTGTATTAGAATTGTGCTTCCGATACGTCCTTCGAAGTACGGTGATAGCTATTCGTATTTGTTCATATTCTGTTGTCTTAAATAGTTATTCGTTCAACATCCTTTTTGGCAGTATTATGAGTAAAGGTTTCAAAGGCTTGCTGGTGACTTAAGATAACAGTTGATTGATTTAGGCTCGGATCAACCCCAGACAGATAGTCAAAAATATTCAAAAGATTGAATAGAGCTGGATTCACGTAACATTCTGGTACTGATTCATTGTAATCATAATTAGCTCAGGAGGATTAATATGAAAGTGAGACACAGGAATACGGTTTCGTTGGATAACATTCTCTTGTGCCAAGGTGAAGATGATTTTGGTGAATATGGAACGCATTATGATCGGAGTCCATAAGACTCATTGAGGTAAGTTGCAATAGGGCACGAGAACCAATGTTGCCAGTTAAAAGCTGGCGAAGAAAGAGTATGTCATCAACTTCACGATGTGCTGTAAGGGGTTATGATGGGATCGCGGTAAGGTGGAAGGTTAAAACTGTCAGTCCAGGGTAGAACTCGTTATACGAAACAGATAAACCTTCGCTGTACAGGTTCTATGCGCATTATGCGTGATATACAATAGGGCGACCAGACTTGTCTGTTCAAAAAGTATCCGATCAAAGATTTGATTGGCAAAAATAAATAGTGAACTTTAGTATTCATACCTAGTGAGCCCGCTCAATATTTTTCACGAACGCATCACCACTTAGTCGCCGAAAAAGCGTTGAACAGTGAGCACGTATAAGTAATAGTCGTCGGGTGAGTAAGACCTAAAAACTAAATTCCAGTCAACACAATGGAAGCATGGAACATCCCCGAAGCCAAAAAAAGCAAGAGAGATCCGCAGTAATGCGAAAATCATACTGACAGTCACATGGCACTACTATCACCATGGATACTACCGAGAGGTGTAGTCAAATACCAGTTGGCACTTCATGACGATAACGCACCCGCTTATTCTTCACACATTATTCTGAGTTTCTTATTCAAACAAAACATACGTATGATTTGAAAACCTCCTTACTCTCCTGACCTCGCTCTCTGTGACTTCTGGCTTTTCTCCAAGCTGAAAATGCCTATGAAAGGGACTAGATCTCAAACCAGAGAAGAGATCTTGCATTTGAATCATACGAGTAAGTAATGTCCTCTCTTATGGAGAGGTGTTTAGTAATGTCTCGGGAATTCAGAGCGAATGTATCAAGTATACGTGGGCTAAGATGTAATCACTTCTCTGCATATGTTCACGTCTGTAAATATAGCCCAGCTGTTCTGCCACATAGTCAAACACAGTTAGATCCCCGCCAACACCTCTCAGATCTAAAGCTAGTTCGTAGCCAGGAACTATTGGCATTATTCGACTCTCACCACGGTCTCGCTGTTTACGTGCGTATGGTGTTCCATTAAGACCGCCTATTTTTAAATTAAAAAAAAAACACAGTGTTTATTTGAAAAGTTCTAATGTTTTTATTTTAATAAAGAATGTAGACATGGGGGTTATGTATGGAGCACAATATCCGATAAATGGTAGCCTCGTGACTGATGGCACACGTTGGTTATTTTGACGAAATTTTCGACGACATTTTTGCATAGTGTCAGCCCAACGCCTCGTCAAATCTCGTCTCTTAGTTCAGGAATTATTCTTGGGTTATTGGCCTGTATAATTTTCCACAAAAGATGTTCCGGATTATATACGATTTGAAAAGAAAAACGTGTAGCTCACTCAACTGTCTGATTCGTAATCCTTTATTTTATCAACCAAAAAAAAAAACTAACAACTGTCAAAAACCATTATGGTTTTCGTTCAGGCTTCGAAGGAACATGGTCGTTCACTCAACCCAAGCGCTAGTTTCACGATAATTTAATAAAGAATACAGTTTACATTCGGCCAATCTGACTTAGATCGACCTCGATCTAGTGTCTCCCTTATTGTCCACATCATGCCCCTCCGAAGAACCACCTCGGGCCCGGACGCAAGGCTTTAGTCTTGCAGCCTCAAGTGTGCCACTATATGGCATTTGTGTCATTTGACAGCTATCGATGTCCCGGATAATGTAACGGTCGTTTGGAAGCACTCGATGAACAACGTAAGGTCCGCGATACTTCGGAATCAATTTCTTGTTCTGGCCGATTGAATTGTCGACATTACGGATCACTACATATTGGCCTTCTTCGTATTTCCGAGGTAAAACACTACGTTTAGCATATTGCGATTCATTTCTTTCTTGGGACTTTTGAATTGCGAGCGCCGCCTTGCTCCTTATACCGCTCAAATCGCGAGGTTGGTCCGCAACCCCTTGTTCGTCTAAATATTCAGTTAACTCGTCGGTCTCAGGCCCACGTTGCCTAACACCGAATAGGAGCATACTAGGTGATTGTCGCGTCGAGTTATGTATGGAATTGTTAACAGCGTATTCAACCTTTGATAATAACCGTGACCAGTCAGCTTGCCTAACAGGTTCGGTTAATTTACATAGCATCCGATCAAGGACACGATTGACTCGCTCAACTTGACCATTCGCTTGCGGGGAAGCTACAGCGGTTTTAATGTGCGAAATATTATTTCTAGCTAGGTATTCAGCGAAATTGCCAGATGTAAAGGCGGTACCACGGTCAGAGATAAGTCGCCGAGGGCGACTATAGTACGAAAAGTACTTGTCTAATGCCGCACCAACTTCTTTAGTACTGGTTGTGTTTACCGGGTACATTTTCACATACTTGGTGAATGCATCGATAACTACTAATATATGCTTATTCTTATTAAGAGTATTTGGAAGTGGTCCGAAATGATCAAGGTGAATGGTATCAAATGGAACGGGTTCTTTTGGAATGCTGTGCACTTTTCGTTCATTTATATAGCGCGGAGGATTATGAATGATACAGTTTCCAATATAACTTTGAATCTTGCGACGCATAGATGGGAACCAGTAATGAAGACGAAGCTGTTCGTAGCATTTATCGGTGGCTAAATGTCCCATCTTCTCGTGGATGAATTGTATAATCGGAGTTTCCATCTCGTTCGGGACATATAAGGCGAGATGGCCTTGTTCCATACGGCGATAAACTAAGCCGTTGCACATTTCGAACGGTTCCACTTGCTTTTCCTGTAATTTGTCACGAATACTTGTCAATACGGGATCTCTGGATTGAGTGGCATGTAGGTAAAAATCTATATCGTCATCCTAAACAAAAAGGACGGAATGACCGTTATGGCCTTCCTTGGTCCGTTCATCAAGCGGTGAACGACTTAACGCATCGACATGACACATACCAATTCCTTTTCGGTGGCTAATTGTATAGTTATAATTTTCTAGGTCAAGCGTCCAACGAGCGATGCGAGGATTGAGGCTTTCCTTAGATAACGCCTGAGCTAAGGCATTACAATCGGTGACAATACGAATCGGAATACCCTCCACATAGACACGAAATTGGCGTAAAGCAGATATTATAGCGAGCGTTTCTAACTCAAAACTATGGTATTTCGATTCGGCAGGAGTAGTACAACGAGAGTAATATGAAACAGGATGCCACTTCCCGTCGTCTTGTTTCTGCAAAAGAACTGCTCCAAACCCGAGTGAACTAGCATCAGTGTGCAATTCTGTCTCTCTATTTGAATTATATATAGCTAACACTGGGGCAGAAACAATAGCGTCACGTAGGCTTGTAAAAGCTTTTTGACAATTCTCGTCAAATTCAAAAGGAGTATTTTTCGTTAATAGATTTAGTAATGGCCTAGCTATTCGGGAAAACGACGGAACAAATCTTCGAAAATAAGAAAATAATCCCAAACAGGATTGGAGTTCACTAGGTTTTGAAGGCATCGGATACTGGCGGATTGTCTTAATATGGAAATCACTTGGTCTAATTCCTCGATTATCGGCTATGTATCCCAAATAGTTAATCGAATTTTGCATAAATTTACATTTGCTTAATTTAATTTCTAGATTTTACTCAGCAAGACGACTAAGCAATTTGCGCAGTATTTCAATATGCTGGTCTGCCGTAGCGGTGGCAACTAGAATGTCATCGATGTATATAACGATTTCACGAGATCGAATCATATCATTGAATACTGAGGAAACGAAGCGTTGAAAAACGGATGGCGCGTTTCGGAGGCCGAAGGGCATTCGTAAATATTCAAATTGACCAAATGATTTGGTGAAAACCACTCTTCAAGTCAAGCAGACTAAAACAAGTCTTACCTTCGAGGTATTCTATGCAATCGTCGATCAAGGGTAAAGGGAAATTATTTCGTACTGTAATTTTATTTAAGTCGCGGAAGTCTACGCACATTCTCATCTCACCATTCTTTTTACGAACCAATACAACGGGAGAAGCGTATGGTGGGTTACTCGGTCGGATAATATTTTGCGCTAACAAGTCCTCAACAATTTTCGAAACTTCCTCCTTTTCGCGGTGTGATAGTCTATGAGGAGTATGATAAAATGGCACGTTAGATGTTAAACGAATTTTCATAGTATGCCTAACGGGAGTCTCAACGGATTGTCTCGGGGAAAGATATTCATTTAGTAGTCGGTTACATTCGTTATGATATTTGTTACCAAAAGTGTAACCAATATCGGCAACCTCGGATTTAAATAACTGGCGATATTCATTCAGAGCGTACGGTAGTTCATCGAGTTCCTCAAACGACGTTATTACTTGCTTAAAATCATTATGATTAACCGATAGCAAACCGAATGATAAGTCGACATCCGGGCGTATCAGTGGACAATCAAACAATCCAAACGCACGGTAACACGATTTAAGATTAAATTTTATTGGCTCAGAGGAATTGCATATAGTTAAAATAAGACTGTTATTAAAATTAATGTTTTGAAATTGACACGGATTCTTTATTTGCAGTTTTGTAGTTGAAAATCTCAACACGATCCCCAACTTCTTCAATAGGTCACGACCAATCAAGATTGGGACTGGTAATATATTATCTGGAACGATAAACAAATCGATTGAACAAGACTGCGATTGAAATCGAATACAAGAAGTGACTTTACCATAACAATATAACTAATCCTTTAAGATGTGTATACTCTAACAGCTTATTTTGCAATTCCACAGGCACGATGGATCTACGGATGAAACTCACCGGACTACCAGTGTCAAATAAAGCAACAAAAGTCGTATTGCCATTGCGTTTAATGTTGTTGCTATTAAAGGAGACACTTACCAACTGAAGAGCAGCAAGTTCATCTTCTCCTTCATCCTCACGAGCGCTTAACGTTGACCCAACGACCAGTCCAGCGTCTGCAACTGCTGCCGTGATGTTACGTTTCCTTGGGCAGTCTCTGTATTGGTGACCCATTTCCCAGCAGTTGAAACAGCTGCCTGGTGGTCGGCGGGGTTTCAAACATTCGGTTTCTTGGTGGCCGATTACGCGGCAATTTGAGCATCTGTTCGGGTCTCTCGGTTGGCGGTTTACAAAATTCGGTCTGCGATAAACATCATTCGGCTGGCTCGTTTTCTCTTTAATCACGGTATTTGTATTAGATGGCGTTGCATGGGTTGACGGATTATTTAATAATATGCAGCTATGAGTACTAGCTCGGTTGATCAGGGCTTGAGTGCGGCGTCGCTCGTAGTACATAAGCGACTCCTTTAAATCCTTTATATTGCGTGCCGCATAAAGGATAGATCCACTGGGTCCTACGTCACCAAGCCCGTCTAGAATGAATTGAACTAGTTCCATTTCGGTGATGTCGGCATAACTGGCTATTCCTTGCATTTCAATGATGTACTGGTGAATAGATTCCTTTCGATTGATGGGTCGGTTGGCAAGTTCTGCATACACATTTTGACGGGAACGGTTTTGTTTAAATTCCATAATGAGTTGGTCTTTAAGGGACTTCCAATCTCGAGCTTGTATGGTGATGAGAAATTTGCGTGCAGTTCCTTCCATCATCCGACGAGCAAAAATTAATTTATCTCGTTCGTCTACTCGACCAGACGCCAGGATTTCTTCGAAATAATTAACCCACTTCTGCACTCCATAGTTATCGTCACCATTAAATTTCTGTTGGGAATACTCGATGTCGCTAAATTCCAGGCGTCGTCGATGGTTTCGGCTTTCTGGATCTGTGTCATCAATTTTGCAATTTCTGTCATTTTTCTTAATCGGCTTATTTTAGCGTCCACATTTTCGATGTTATCCACTGATAATGGTAAGGGAATATCATCGGTAGATGTTTTCGGTAATGCTGGTGGCGGTGAATGTTCTCGGTTGTTGTCTGGCGGTTGTGGCTGCTCGGTAGGTATGGCTGCTGGTTGGGGCTCTGGTATCGGCGATAAGTCCCGATTAGATTGAAAGTATTCCGTATGAATTTTGCTTATCGCAGCGACTGAGGCTGTTTGGGGAAAATCTATCCCAGCATCCTGCAATGCCTCAGCTATTTCGGTGTAATTTTGTTCTCCTTTTTTTTATATAGATTACTGAATTATAAGATATATTTTTTCTTTACTAAAGTTAACTTGGAGGTGAATCGACCCCACACCTGAATTATAATTTTCCACAAAAGATGTTCCGGATTATATAGGATTTGAAAAGAAAAACGTGTAGCTCACTTAACTGTCTGATTCGTAATCCTTTATTTTATCAAAAAAAAAAAAACTGACAACTGTTAAAAATCATTATGGACGCCTGAACGCAGCCGTTCAGGCTTCGAAGGAACATGGTCGTTCAGTCAACCCAAGCACTAGTTTCACGATCATTTAATAAAGAATACAGTTTACACAAGCATCTTTTTTTTTCAAAAACTCCCATGGCGTCAAATCGTATGATCTTGGTGGCCAATTCATATCGCGAGATAGCTCCCCCTTCAAATTTCGTCTTTAACAATTCGATCGCTGTGTGGCAGATTCCGCCATCCTTTTGAAACCACATGTCTTTGAGATCCATTTCAGAAATTTGAGGCCAGAAAAATTTGTTTATCATCTCACGGTAATGAAGGCCGTTGATGATTAGGCAGTTCCAACCGCATTCTCAAAGAAGAACAATCCAATCATTCCGCCAGTCTAAAATGCGCACCAAACGCTGCCTCATCGTCTGATGTTCTTCGAAAAATCACCGTTCACTGGCATGGTCTACTGGCTTCAAATATTGTGTCAACTGAATTTTGTAAGCGCGCAAATCAAAGCTTTAGTCAAAGTTCGCTGTAAACTGTTTCGTGAAAGTCGAAATTGTAGACAACGATCGAATCGAGGTGGAAAGATTCTGTGCCACTAGCTGCTGCACTGTCTCCATTAAGCCAAGTTGGACGAGCACGGGGAGGTTTCATCTGAAATTTCTCGTCTCCGCAAAATTTCACTATGTTGTATGACCGACACAAAAAAATGGCGCAAAATTCAAAATAGGCTGTCCTAATGAGATACCCTATAATGAGACACCTCCACCATAATGTAGTCCCTATTTCAATCAGTAATTCAATTTCATGTAGTTAAAACACGATCTCCGTAAGCAAATTATCCGCTACTACTTTATTTACAGAAGGCCCAAGCTGAATAGCAATTCTGGGTGGCTTCAACATTCTGGACAGACAACACCCGAAGGACGGTGTGTTAAGATCTTCGCTGCGGAAACTTAACCCAGCTTATAAATGAGCCCACACGAATACCTGACGTTGATAGTCATATCGCCAACACCCTATACTTGTCTCTAACTTTTCACCTTGATAAATACACTCTTGATGCGCTTTCACCTCTACTCTCGTCAGACCATTGCATTGTGTCAAATCAGCAAATTGTTCGCACATGGACCACATAGAGAAAAGAATCCCAAAAGAACCGCAGGGAAATACGAGAAAGCCATTTGGAGCGGACTTACCACCTTCTTTAGGAATTTCAATTGGCCGATATGTTTGCTCGAGAAATGTTTTTTCGGTCCTATAAGACCAAACCTACTGAGGAAAACCGAAAAAAGTTCATACGAGCTAAGAACGACTGCAAAGTGTTTCTTAAGCGTGTAAAATTTCAATACGACCAAAAATTGTGGCGAAAAATATTACAATGTCCCAAAGGTAATAAACATTTTTGGTCGTTCGACAAAAACATACGAAATTCTGCCCTGCTCATTTATAATGACATTCCAGCTGTTAGCTACGTATTTGGGCAAGGCCAATCTGCTTGTTGCACACTTTGCAGCCAGCTCAACATTTCTAGATTATGCCTTCTCTACGCCTACACTTGAGTGCGTCTAACCTTCAATGTCATGTAATTGAATAAGTACTTTAAGGTCTTAACATTCACAAATCTGCTGGTCCAGATGGTTATCCTCTTCTTCTGAAAAGCTGTCCCAAGCTGGCAAAATCGCAGCGTAGGCTTTTCCGTCAATCCTACTCTTTAGAACTCTTTCCGAACAGATGGGAAAAAGTATTTTTTTTTTTTTTTTTTTATTTATAATTTTTTATAATTTACGCGCGCCTCAGGGGTTAGATAACCTTTTACTGTTGCCAGGGCGCGGGCGGAAAGGTAGAAGGAGGAGAAAGGAAAATTTTGTAGTGGTTTGAAACTCAGGTGTGTTTGGTTTCGATATTCGCTCTCCAGGGGGTGTGCGTCCGAATAGGACGGAGAGTTTTTTCTTCACTCAGAGTGATTCGAAGGTTACAATTCACACTTGTTTTTTGTGCTTGAAACTTTACAACAGCCAAATCTACGTGCCGGTGTTATGCCTTCACACGCAGAATTTTTCTGTCTGAGTTCCAATTACACAAATGAAAAACTGGCTTGCCATGGGCAGGATTCGAACCTGGACCCTCCGAGTGAGAAGCGATTGCTAGTACCACTACACCACGACCACCCCCGTCCAGCCCGTCCCTACAAAAGGCGAATATTCTTCGCTCCAACAGACCCATTGAATTTACGTCCCTCCTTTCTGAGGTCATGCAAATACTGATAACGCGTCAGCTCGCTCGAAACACGAAAGCTTCAAAATGACCGGCAGTATGGTTTTCGTAGCAACAGATCCACTGGTGATTTGGTAGTATGTCTCACCGAAAAGTAAACCCAAAGTCTACATCAATCTGGCGAAAGCAACATAGTTGCGCTTGATATTTCTAAAGCATTTGACAGAGTCTGGTATTAGGCTCTTTCGTCAAAAATGCGTGCATTTGGGATCGATGGATTTCTTCTTCAGTTTAAGTGCAAGTTATCCTGGACGGGTTCAAGAATGATATACACAAAATAAATACTGACATCAATATTATCTGCATTTGCGAGTAGATGAAGGCAGGCAGGATATTGAGGGGACCTATTCCCCCGTAGTTGGAGCAGTTCATGGGATCTCATTTCATTATGATCGGGTACACGATTCTGAGATTCCGTTTTGGGCACACTTTGGTCGACCCAGATTTTGGAGATGAGTTGGTATTTGCTCCGTATCCGATCATCACCTGCTGCTTTAAGCCATGGGTCCAGCCATGACTTCATCTTAGTCGGGTGAATGGAAATGTTGTCAGCTTTCGTCCAGATTGAATGGTTCCTTATGCCTGACTGCGGGTTGTTGTTCATCATCACAATTTAACAGCCTGCAGAAATAATTCATCTAGATTCTCAGCACCTATTGTGGTTCTGTTATGAGGTTTCCTTCTCAATCCTTGCAGATTTGGCATGTTCGTTTTATTTTTTTAGTAAAACATCTGAACTTCGCTAAAGCCTCGATCGAAAACTACTCGGGCTCTTTGTGTTTTCTTCTGTGGGATCTATGTTCTTCTCCTCTTCTCTGCTCCTAAAGCTCGCGACCCCTTCTCGTTTTTTTCACACGTAAACCTGTGTCCGTTTCTGGAGGAGATATTGCCATATTGCCAAAGATGGCCTCCTAGCTTGGCTTTAAAATCGCCAAGACCGAACTATTTGTAGTCGTTTAAAAGTTCGAATACTCCACATGCAGATCTAAGTATCGTTGTACTTAATTCATTTCCCAGGGTCATCCACAGTAACTCCGATTGGTTCGTCACATTTTTGTTTCCTTTCCGAACAGGGCTGTGAGCTCTATAATGGCGTAGCTCAGTATTAGGATTAGTAAGAATCTACCGAGGACCAGCACTGGGAGGTAGGGCAAGTACTAAACTGCGAACTGGATTGGTGCACTGCTGGTCCAATCCAAGTTATACGATAGTCAGCAGTTTGGAAATTAATCGTAGCGCACAATCCCGAGTATCTACATTCCCATTTTTCCGAACTCCTTAACTCAACTGTTGACATCTAATTAGAAAGAGTCATCTTGCCAAAGTTTAAAAAAATGTAAGTACAGTCTCTGACCTTAACCGCCAAGAAAATTCCGATGGTGTTAAAACATTGCAGTTTTTGTGAAAAGAAAATACCGCTTAGTTCAAAGATTTGTTATACATGACAGCATTAACATACGCATCGCAATGTTGGGCGATGTACGAGAAATATAAAGGAAAAATGATACCTAGGTAAGCAAGAAAGGTAACGAGTCTCAGTGAGTTTAACAAAACGTATTCTAACTAGAAGTACGTGCTTTCGCGGAAGTATTCGCATTAAGAAACCAAAAGTTGGCAAACTTCAGGCTGAGCAAATCAGCTGGTTTTCCATCTTCAAATCCTCAAATCCGGTTCAAAAGCAATAGAGGCTCCGGCCGACAGTTTACTGACTGACATATTAGAAGCAAACCTTTGCCCACCCCCTCTATGCTGTACGACGTATCATTTACTTCGGTTAGTCACTTAAAAATGTACTATATGTTACATGCGTAATACGCAGTAACTGCTCATTAGAAATACGAATGAAGACAAATCATAAATTTTGAAATACTCCCTACTTTCTCGTATCTTAAGTCACCGAGTAGTCTAAATGTCCATTCCCTCAGATGATTAATTGCATTTGTTTAGATTGCCTTTGTCAACTTTTGAACGTGAAACTCTGGAATTCCCGAATTAATTTTTAAGTGTTAACCTATGTCGTGACTAAAAATTCGTAATTGTTTCAACATGCGCATCGAGCCCAACGAAAAAACTAATAAAATCGTATTATACATTATCACATGGTTTTGGCAAAATTTCATTGTAATTTGTGGTCGAATGTAAATGCTAAATAAAACCAGTTAAAGCACAAAAGACAAACTGCTGCCCATTCATTGTTTTTAGAAAAAAATTTAACATTTTAGGTTATGCGGTTTAGTTTCGTTTGTTGGGCTAAACTCACGTAAAGTATTCACAATTCACGTGGCCATTATGATACGAAAGTACAACTATAAATCATAGATCAAAGATCAGAGGTTAAGTGCCACGTGGCAGGGTGAGACATCGATTAACATTTCAAGTGCCCACCCATAGGCAACCAGAAATTTGTACATCAGAAGTTCCTAATCAGCACCAAACTAAACGATTATCGAGGTTGACCGACCCACTTGGCTGGTTTTATGCTATATAATTAGGGTTGACATTGACTGTGGCTAACATATCCATGCGCTTTCGGGAGATATGCGAACGCCTACTCGTCAGCTTCAGCCTGCACTCACGGACCCGAAAAAAATATAAACGATGCTACGAACGAATTTTTTCATGGGCCTCTCGACAAAACCTATGAGCAATGTTTAGCAGATGACGTTAAAATCGTTCTAGAAAAGGTGTACCTCTGTTCCCATAATTTCTGCACCAAAATTCACAGATTGTCCAATTTCTAAAAGCGGGGGTAAAATACTCTCAAAAAGAGCCAAATGTACAAAAGAGTACGGGAGCGCATTGACCACAAAAATGTCTATCTTTTAAACGTCAGAAACATATGAGGGGGTCAGAGCACAATGGGTCTAACTAACAGTAACACATTTTTGAGAAATCCTTGTTTAACTTCAAAATTACTAAATGATGAGTAGTTATCCTTTTTCCCGATAGATCTCAATACCAATCAAACCCACATTTGTTTCCTTTGTTCACTAAAGAAATAATGTCATTCATGTGGTCATTTACGCACTTACGAATATCTAAGTGTAAAACTGTTATTTATGGAAGAAAGAGATGAAGTGTCATGTAGGAAAAGGGGTAAATATTCAACCAGTATTGAAGCGGTTGAACATCGGGGGAAAACCAATGCACACATAAGTTGTCAATTTGAAAGGGTAAGAAAAATTATCAGAAATACCACTACAATCAAATTCGATTCATGTATACACAATTTTGCCCCGCATTACGAGAATTCATCCAATGTGCGGTTGAAATAAAAGATACAAAAGATAAATTAAATAAAAAAGAGTTAAAAGTTTTGTGGGAGTGCATAACCGACACAGATGACAACGTGCTAAATGTCCTGCTTCAGGAATCGGATAATGAGGAAGAATTGTTGCTAGCTACTGTAACAAATAAAGAGCAGAGAAATTGCGTGAAGGATTATTTAGAATTAGTCATACTATTGTACAGTGAAAGAGAATTCAGGACACATTTTCGTCTAAAGAGATCCCGAATCGAACGAGAATTATAATACATATAATCGGTGAGGATTTTAATACCAAACATAGATATTGGGGAAATCATGTACCTACTACTACCACTCAATTCATCAGCCCAGCACAGTGTCATATATAGACTTGGTTTGAAAGCGACTGACAGTCCGTCGTTTCCCAGATACGGCTCTTATTTGAACCTATTGCTGTTCGACGTACGGCTACAACTGAAGGGGAGTAATCTACAAACGTTAAACTGTCTGCATACATTCGTGTACGACAGTGACCATTGCGATTTGAGTACCGAAATAACAATTCCTAACGAAATTGCGGAACTGGAGGAGTTGGTTCCTAAGTATTCTTACAGTATGACTTGCTGGATACGCTTCTCCAGAACCTTGACAAGAGCACCCTCCTCGAATTCGCTCTAACCACCGTTCAATAGGAATATGTCTAACGACGAGCTTGACATTTACCTAAAACAATTGGACCGAACAATTAAGCAGACGATGGACATTACAATACCTCGGTATGAATACACACACAACGAAGAATTATTCCGCAGTGCTTTCATTGACGCACTGCACCGACACAAAAGTAGACTGCTGATGTCATTGGTTCAAATCACAATCTGAAGAATCGTGTCCTTCTGCACAATTTCTACCTGCGAAATGACATACAGAACTGGCGATTCGAGAGCTCGGGTTTCACCCAGTTCAGTGACGAGAATATGGCAAACAATGTCATCGCCAATGAAGGCGAAGAAGAACACAATAAGAAGTAAAAAATCAGTGGGAATCTATGGAATAACGAATATTGTGCTTCGACATCTCCCTCTAGAAGCGGTAGACATTTACACCACCCTGTTTAATAACGCAATGAATAATGCAAATTATCCAGAGCAATCGAAAACTGCGGTGGTTTATCCCATACCTAAAAGTGGTAAAGATACATCCAATCCGGCGAATATCCGGTCGACAAGTCCGGATCAATAGGTTTTGCCTCAGTGGGTTAAGGACAACCGGATAATTTGGATAATTAATTCGGTTTTAAGACAGGGCATGATGTCATACAAGCCGCGTCTAAACTGGTGTCAGATATCCAATGGAATAAAAGCTAAAATCACTGTACTGGGGCCTACCTGATTGACTTGGAAAAGGCCTTCGACGCCGTTGGTTAGAGGGTCTTTTCTATAGGCTGACCGGACTGGGTATTAGTCAACCACTTTTGTGTATTCTTCATATTACGAGTATGCTTACCAACAGACAGTTCATCGTGAAAAATGGCGATGCAACTTCTGTTGGAACATTTCACATTAAAAACGATCTGGAACAAGGTGCGGTTAATTCGCCGATCCTATTCAACATTTACACAAGCGATTTGTTAGGTTCACTTCCCTATTGCATTGCGTACGCAGACGACTTGATAGTATACTCTAGGGACACCAAATTCTCGATCATTGGACAACACGGCCAGCCACTTGCTTGTCGAAATGTAGTCAAATACCTTGGGATCTGGCTAGACTAATATCTATATTTCAACAAGAATGTAGATGTTGCTCTGGCCAAAGCCAAAGGCGCTTTTGCCCTTTCAAAGGGACTGTTTTATAGCAGCCAACTCGATGCGAGGGTGAAAGTTATCTGCTACATGGCCCTCATCCAGCCCATACTGGTATATGAGTGTCCCGTGCCGTTCAACGTGAGAGCAAGCTTAATGGAAATATTTGGTGGTTGAGTGAAGAAGACCCGATTCCTTCGTCGTTTCCTTCAAGTCCGAGTTAGCCTGGTCTGAAGTCAAAGTGGGCCATATTTTCCTTGCTATGTTTAGCAAATGGCCGACTTACCACCTTGATCAAAATATATTGTCCCCTTCAAAGTAATCCCCATCGACTGCAACACACTTATGCCAGCGCTTGATCCAATCCTCGAAACAGTTTTTATATTCGGTTTTCGGTATGTCCATTAGTGCTTCCTGCGATTTTTCCATTACTTCCTCTCGGCTGCTGAAACGTGTTCCCCGTAGTGGTTTTTTAATTCGATTGAACAGAAAGAAGTCACAGGAAGCTAAATCAGGTGAATTTGGTGGCTGTTGGATGGTATTTGTTGCATTTTTCGTCAAAAAATTACGAATAATGATGGCACTGTGCGACGGTGCGTTATCATGGTGTAAAATCTGCCCACAATTCTGGTCTCTTTCGGCGAATTGCTTCACGCAAACGTCTCATAACGTCCAAATAATACTCTTTGTTTACTGTCTGGCCTACTGGCAAAACTTTGCTGCTACACGACGGAAACCCAAATCATTAACCAAAATGTCTTGGACGGATCCATAGGCAATGTTCAAGTCCTCCGCTATCTCTCTGATGGTTAATTTGAGGTTATTGACCAACATTTCTTTTACGCCATCAATGTTTTCGTCGGTTTTCGATGTTGATGGTCTGCCACTGCCTTCATCAACTTCGATTGACTCACGACCACCTTTGAACCGTTCGTGCCACTGGTAAACGACCGTTTTCTTTAGAGAATCGTTGCCGAAATACTTTTCCAACATTTCCAATGTTCGCGCAATATTAAATCAGTTTTTTACGCAAAATGTAATACAAGTTCGTTGTTTCAAATTTAAATCCATTTCTAAAATTGTAAAAACACACCCAGAGATAGATGTACTCTTGGCTACGTAACTTTTGCAAATGTCAAGCTATGACGCTAAGATTTAGAGGGAATGTCAGCAACAGATCGTGTGATCGATCTTCCGCAAGAGTTATATGCTATAGGGGCGATTTTCCAGAAGTGTACAAAACGAATTATGTCATTGCCACCAGCCATGACCTGGAAAATCGGGTCCTTTTGCCTAATTTATATATTCGTGTTCACTGTTGACTGTGTTCACTGACGAAAATATGGCCTATAGTGTCATGGTGGACGAGAATGAGTTCACTTCGAAGGAAAAGCTCCATGCGATCTTTAAATCACTGAAAAGTAGAAACCGATCATTGTGCCAGGACATTTACAATACCATGTTTAAAAATACCAATTGTTGTCACAGCAAGCCACCTGAAAAAAGTTGCCTTGAAGTAACAAATATAGTTTATTGATGGCTCTTAATTGAAAATATATTGTTTGACCACAAAACAAAACACAAAGCAACGATTTATTCCTCTTGTATCCGTAATAGCAAAAAAAAATTAAATCTCGAAACCGAAAATATCACAGGGATGTTTGCTCCTAGTTACCACCGCTATGTACTGATAAATGGCGCTGTGATGTTGTCACAATGGCAAGTTCAATTTTTATTTTACTTGACTAAAAATCACTGTTTACAAAAATGCTTAACTTATATACAAATAATAGCTTGCACTCCCAACAACTCCTGCTTTCCAGCTATACGAGTAGATGAACTAACTTAGATTGCAAACCCTACTAATGAGAATGAGAGCGATTTGCACGTATAGTTCACTATGTGTGTGGAATGTGGATGACGTTTTTTGAGTAAAATGGACGGGTTTTGTGTAAAATGGGGGAGAAATTGACACTGATGACAATCCACACGTATTCACAAACAGGGTCACGCAGTTAGAAGCGATTAGTGGAAAACGGGTTTTAGTTTTATAATATCTGGAAAGTTTGCCATCATCTTTCAGCAAATCAAAAAATTCAGTGCGAAAACCTACAAAAAAAAACCCACACATAAACTAAGGATTTTTTTCATCCTCTAACATGTATAAAATGGTGGGAATAATTATTGAGTGACCGAAAGAGAAAGCAAAAACATTCTAGGAAAAATCACCGCAGTGGATTTAGGATGGAAACGTAGGTATAAATTGTATTAATACATATGGTTCATAGAAATGGTTCTTTAGGAATCCTTTGGCTCGATGGCATCCCGGAACCCATTTTAATCTCCAGATAAAGACTCCAAATTCAGAATAACAATCCTACATAATGCGCATTTCCTTTTGATCGAAACGTTAGATACTTGTACATCGGTAGACCGGACAAAGTTATCGGGAAGAGCAAATGTCTTTACAACTCGCCCCAGTTCCCGATCCGAGCGAGACTCCGTGGGATCGATGACAGAAACAATGTTTCCAACTGACACTGTCTATGAAACCTTATGCCACTTGGCGAGCCTGGTTATTTTTCGAAGGTACCCGGTGTACCAGGTGACTCCTGAGATGTTGAGAACATCGACTATAAAGCTTATGTCTCGCTCATCTTCCATAGCATGGGATTAGGCGTAAGCGACTTGAGGTCTCCCATCCTGACTGAAACATGAATAAGTCGACGGTCGATCTGATCCTGAACTTCCATGAGGGTGTTTCGAAGGACGTATTCACGTCCTCTCAGCAACTGATCCCATGATCTAAGCGCGCTTTTGAATATCTGAGGTAACTGTAGACGCTCATGGTAATGGATGATGAGAGTAGATCGACCAGAGGACGACTTTTGGGCATGATCGCCGGATTGTGTGCTACGTATGACACCAATGCTTTTTGTCCCCTTGAACTCATTCGAATTGTGCCCTCCTCGTCTAAAAATGGTGAAAAGCGGCTAATTTTACTTGAAGCTGAAACCATCTCTTCAAGGAAAGCATCCATTTGAATTTTTCTAAATATCCAGTTCTCAGCTTATTAGTAGTCCTCGGAAATGACCACAGGCCTCTTACTTAAAATGTCTTTGAATCTCAGGAAAAAAGCGATTCTTCTGAGATCGGAAGACCATCTTGAGCGAAAACTAGCTTTGAGCTCATCATAAATGGCGTAGGAAGCAGATTTAACCTTGCTGTGGAAAAAAGCCGTTTTCGGATCTGAACATTTGATACTTTCCGAATAAACTGAGTTCCTGTCTGGTGATACAGGTCAACTATCCTTCGGAAACAGCAGAAAATCAAGGTCCCGTGAACCATCTCGACCAGTATCGTCTTCCAGTTATCTCCAGTTCTCACATGAAACCATTTATGTTGTAAAGAAGACTCCAGGATTTCACTCACGCGAACGGCCCCGAATGACGGATATTTAAATTTTGTCGAACTTACCCATGACAATATCGTATTCGGGTTCGAGAAGTACAATGTTTACCACGGATGGTGTGTGAATCCTTAATCGTACCTTCCAAAGGCACACCGAGAGCAGCCGCCTGTAACCCAGCCTTGGTACTGGTAATTTATTTATTGATATTTCCCATCACTTGGAAAACCTCTACTTCGCCATTTCAATCGAAATGCTGTAGAGTTTGTTCCGACAGAAAAAAAAGCCACAGCAGCGAAAACTCCTCCGACGCGTCAACAAGTGTCACCAAACTTATTCGCGACTCACCTGGATTCAAAGACAGATAACACCTGAAAATGTTTAGCTTTTCAATATTTTTTAAATTCCTTCTTTCTAAGGTGGAAAACACTGATATTTAGGTGTGTATCGCTCCATTGCCTATTGTCAAATAATTCACTATCTGCCTACAACATAAATGTCAAAGCACAATGACACGTGACGCCGTTTGCAAAAATGATGGCGCATTCACAATATGACATTACTTTTGCCTTACCTTCTATGATATGTACTCGTAAACACGATATCTTCTCAATGAGCAACTGTGCGATTTTCATAGCAACAGGTCCACTGATGATTTGATGGTATGTCTCATCAAAAAGTGGAACCAAAACGTACGCCAATCTGGTGAACATCTGGTCAGACCTCTGAACACCTGTTAAATAGGATTCAAAATCGTTCGGTAAAACTCATAAGCGATGCTAATATATCACAGTCAATAGACACCCTCGAATACAGACGTAATGTCTTCTTCCCTAGCTCGTTTAACAGTACCTTCAAACCTTCGAATCTTCACCGTAATATCCGTTACGCTATGCCTATCAGTTTACCATCAAGTCTACTTTCGGACGTACTCTGTGAAGGGTCAAGGGATTAGACCGTCAACCGGAGGGTCTCTATTAACTCCTGCTTATCAGGATAGGAAGGTCCTATGTTATGCATTGATCGATTGCCAGCGGTTGCGAAAGAAAGCGAAATTTACTGAAATTATGTATGTTGCACGACGAAATGTACGCTTTGAAACCAAGACCGATGAAATTAGCGAGCTGTTGCGAGTGAAAAATAAATTAAAGCCGAGCAAAGTTTCCCCTAAGGTAGAAAGAGATTTTCCCTTCATTGTTGCTATGGTATTTATGCAGACACATATTGCATGCAAACATTAAAAACCGACGTACATCGGTGCTTCTGTCTTTCCGCTCTAATTTTCCTTTGCCACGCGATGTGCAAACATCAAGGGAACCCTCAGCGGATTAAAAAAAAATACGCGCAATACGTAGTTGCTGACAACTAAGGACACGAGTGCTGGCACTTGGCAGCATACCACCCTGAGATACTCCTTAAAACTTCAAATTCCCTTATCAACTTGCCCTTGCTTATGTAAGACAAGACACTAAGCTCCATCGTTTTGATACAAAGCATGTGAATTTGACACCTGCTGACAATCTCAATCTTCAACTAACGGAATTTTTCAAATTTAATTTTAATCATGGCGTCGACACATTACTTATCCATCTACCGGGCAATATTGCCAATCAAATCCCGACATCTCTCGGGTAAAAGCTGCATATCTTTACAATTGGCATCAAAACACTCATCACCAAAATCATTTCTGTCACCCGAATTCCCCGAATGGAACACTTGTACCGTTGCCAACAACAAATTCACTTCTCACCCAAATCCAAATCAGTCCACAAACTTCAAATTCCTATTGTTCTGATTCCGGTTTGTCCATCTGTCAACGACTTTCTCAAACCTCTCTAATTCCTCTTATTCTCACCCATACTACCTTCACCGGCTACACACCAATGTGTTGCATTTGTAGCAACCATCAGTGGCCGCCGTGCCGACCAGATTCTGTCGGTCCGCCTGTAGCTGCTGTCAAAAGTTTCTTTCCCCGCATTCGGAACGGACGAGTTTTTTTTCTAATTTTTTCGTGCGCTGCTGTGCTGTGTACTCGGGGTTCGGTCGTGTCGGCATTCTTCTTGTGTTCCAATTTTTTTTTTAATTTAAATTTCTCGGAAATTCTCTTTTCATTTTCTTTCGATTTCTCCTCTTCTTCTTCGATTTGGAATTTCTTTTTCACACAGTTTCTGCGCTAAAACAAGTGACAACTCACGCGAAATTTCTCCCCCCAAAAAGAGGAAAAGAAGAATTCGCCCAAAGTGAAGTGAAACTCGAAATTGAAATTTGGTTTCGTCGGTCGCCCTTAGTTATTTTTGGTTCTCTTCTGTGCGTAATTCGGACCGTTTTTTAGTTTATTTGCTTCTCCTGTTCAAGTGTGAGTGTGAAGAAGAAATAGCATAATATTCTTGGAAATTTTTGGTGGAAAAAAAAATTAGAAAAATTGAAAGAATCAAAAGAAAAATAAGTCAAAGCAAGGAAATTCCTCTCCACTTCACCGCCTTCATTGATGTCGATGTGGTGAAGGCGCACACGACACATGAAACACGGCACACAATCCACTACTTCATGACGGGTTGATGGTGCAATTTATGTTTGTGTTGGTGATTTGTGTATAGAATAAACAAAAAAGAAAATAAGAATGTATTGTGCCGCTCGCTCTCATACATTCGTGTGAGTGAGCACAAGTATATTTGCGGAGGCAAAGTGACGTGTGTGTTATATGAGTCCAACACCCAAAAAAGGGAATAAAAAATTTCCTGGCATTCGTGGTGGTGTGATTGGTGATCGTTTCTTCTATTATTTTCTTTTACCCGGAGAGGAAGAACAAAAATTAATTTAAATGCAATCGGGTGGAATCGTGAAATTGTGGAACAGGATCAACGTTTGTGTGATCTGAAATCTGTTGGCGGGGAATCTCCTTTCGAAGATTTGTTACAACAACTGAAGGATCATCTCGGATTCCCCGGCATGAGGAGAAAAAAAAATAATTTTGTTGAGGTTATGTGCATATGGACATGGTGGAAACAGGGACAACACGAACACACATTCATCCGTTCGTAGATGGTTATAAATAAACATCTCGATCTCGATACAAGACAACTTTTTTTTTATCGTCATCGGTTTGGTTTTTTTTTTTTTTTGGATTTTCTATCGGCTGGTGTTTCTGCCTTTTCTGTCTTTTGCAGTCTTGTGTGCCTTCTGTGCTTCTGGCTTTGGGTTAGATGTACGAGTAGATGGATTAGTGGCTCTCTCTCTCAACGAAAATAAACTCGAAACGTGGGCGAATTTGGGTTTTGCTGTGCGATGTTTTCTTTGGCCAAACACGCATTTTGTCATGCCATGGCAGGAGGTGTAATTTAAATAATTCAACACAGAAAGAGAACAACAAAAAAAAAATTAACAAAATGTAGTACGAACAAATCTAACACCAAATAAAGTTGAGCTTGTGGTGCACGCATTGGTTTGGCAGCTAATGGTAACCTCTGGCGGACTCCCACGTTACCTATGGAATACCTAATTTGGTGAACACGTCGACGGCCACTGACTGGCAAAGTGGTTTCCACTGCTGCTACCAATTCGAACTTCAGGTCGAGTGGCAAAATTATGTTTAACTTTTTGCAGTAGCTCAAAATTGAGTGATTGGAGTGAAATGGCAACTCATTGGACCTGCTGCCCAGACTGGATAGTCATTATAATGTTCCCGTCACATTTTGTTCTCTACAATGAAGGCAGGTTGGTGAAAAGATCCCCACAGATCAATTACGATCTGTAAGAGTATGCTATGCGTCGTGCTATAGACAGCCCTACATAGAGATAGTACTTACGTTGCTTACTTAAACAGTAAAATTGGCTACAGTATGAGCCAGAACTGGAACTAACCTCTCCAGTTAGAGTAGAGATGACGGATATTATGCCCCGCTTTTGCTAATATTCACGCTTCTGTGGCATATAGAGGGTCTCCGAGCCCTTATTACTGAATTGCCTCTCTATTTGATTTCTGACGAGTTGGCGAATCGCCAATTATCTCAAAGTTATAGTTGTCTATTGTCAAAAGTCAAAACAATTTTCGGCAATTGCATTTTAATACATGCAAAATCATTGCCAATGGTGCAAATTCCTCAAGTATAATGTTAAAGATTTCAGATGATGGCGTATCGCCTTGTTAAGCCCTTTGACATCAGTGCTCTGGATGAGATTGCTTCCAACATGGCTGTGTAGAACTCGTGTCTATAGATGTTGTCTTAACAGTGGGCACTGATCTGTACTTCTTGGACTTTCTGCGGACTAACCAGACTTAAAACCACACTAATGGTGCCCAAACAAATAGTTGACAAAAGATTTTAGCATATGCACAATACTGTAGACATAAACTTTTACAGGGTCTGAAGGAAACTAATGCCTTTATAGTTGGGGCAGTCTACAGAGCGTTCTTTCTTGTATATCGAGAAAACACCGATCGATGCCCAATTTATATTTATCACGTAAAGCAATTGTTACTCTATTGCTGAGTTTCCTTTATCTATTTACATTTCGGTGAAACTCTCGAACATTGCTGATGTAGTAGCTCCCCTCTAGATCTTCGATTGTGCTTCGTTGTTGCGTTGTAGTAGACAAACATACAGAAGGTTAAATGGGAGTTGTCGGACGAAACCCTGCGCTACAGCGTTTTTGTTGCTTTTTTGACATCGGTGCTGCTGTAAATCTCCTGTCGGTTGGTCGCAATTGAGGCCGTTTAACATTATCATCGATTCCAACCTAAAACAAAATTAACATCATACTTAGGACATTGCTCGTGGGCTTTGTCGAGAGCCTAGTAAAAATATTCTTTGTTAGCATCGTCTATTTCTTCGGCCAGTATTGTCGAATCTAGTTTTGATGCGGATTGTTATAAATCTTTCGCTCGCTTACCAAACGCTTATGATTGCATCACAACTGTAAGTTTTATAAATAACCGTAAAGTCAGGCTCAATTTGGTGCCACTTGACCAAAAGGACAAAGTACGAGAACTGCCATTGACGAAGTAAGATTCCCTATTTCAGTACTCTGATTAGTCCTAACAGCCAACATTAACTTGAATTGCTATTATGTTAGGAACTACCTCATAATGCACTTCCCACCAGCATCACTTCCAAATCAGGTTCTATCTTGGCTAAGCCCAAACGCAACGAAGTTTGATTTATCATAAAACTCGCTTCCAAACTCTTCCACCCTCTAAAAGTGAAAAAAACAACCCTTCTGTGAAAAATCTTCAATCTAACGGAACTGCCACCCAAATAACTAATATCTCTTCTACTTCTACTCCTAAATACTCGAACTTTATACGTTGCCATATTCTCAACCATAGTTCACCTTCAAGTTTTCTCAGTACAACCAACAAGTCTCCTGGTTTTTTTTATCCTTTACTTACTTCAATATGTACATAAACTGACAAAACAATTTACAGATTATGATGTTGAAGGTCGGTATGTAATGTCTCACCCCAGGAATCGTAACATATACGAAAATGTACGCCTTTATCTAGGATGTCTGAAAAATTGATTGTTTGCATTGAAGGCATGACCAAAACAAGTGTCCTTGTCGCAATACACTAAGAAGGTCCCCCAACTAACCCAAAAGAGTTGAAGCTAATTTCACTTTGTTTTCATGAGGTTTTCAATATCTCTCCATCCGATCTCGTAAATAATCTCGCCGCATTTGCATTCGCCCTTCCCAGCTAATTCACAGTTACCAGCTTGCTGCAGACACTATTGACTGGCATTGGCATTGTAGTCCCCGGAGATATGGTAATAGTTTTGGGGGATTTCAACCTTCCTCATCTTCAGTGGGTACGCTCTGATGACGAGACTCATTTCTTGCTACCGTGGGGTTGATAGCAAAAGAAATTTTTTTTATCGATTGCCCCACTGACTCCGCATTTTTTCATCTAAGTGGCATTTCTAACAACTTAGTCCGATGCCGATAACTATGTCGTCACAGAGAGCAAAAATCTTTTATCAAAACTCGACAGATACCACCCAACTTTATCCCTTACATTCACTTACAGAGTAAGTAGAAAGTAAAGTAATATACCATTTACAATCTCTAATTACCGTCCCATCGCTAAACTTCCTTGTATATACAAACTATTTGAGAGCATTGTTTACGACCTGATGTTCATTCACTGCAAACCTATCGTATCAACTTATCTAAGCAGATCAACTTTGTGCATTGGAAGACGGAAAAGAAATCGATGTAATTGCTCCCGATTTTACTAAAGCCTTCGATAAAATGTCCCACGAAGTAGTCTTTCTCAAGCTTAAAGCTCTCGGCTTCCAACCTGGGTTCACCTTGTGAATCAAATCTTTTTTAGCAATACGTCAGTATAACATTCTTTTTAGTTCTTCGCATTGTAATTACATCTGGTGTACCACAAGGGAGGCTCCTCGGCCCCCTGATATTTATATTGGCAATCAATGATGTAGATTTCATCATTGAAGAGTCCCACATTCCCATCTATGCAGATGATATGAAAATCTATAAACAATACCTTCTGAATCTCAAGCACTACAAAATGATCCGAATTGATTTTTAACCTGGCGCGAAATAAAAAATTCTTGGAGCTTAATGCTAGCAAATGTCTAACTATAACCTATTTGCTTAAACGTGCGCCACCACCTCAAAGGACCTATTTCATTGGTAATGAATTAATACCCTCTGTCGCCTTACTACACGATTTAGGTATTGTATGCGATAAAGAACTTAATTTCGGGGTGCATACTTTTAATATTATTATTGCCAGCAACATTCCACCCCTTCAAACGTTTAACAGTAACCGCGTCGCTATGAATGCTCATCAGTACACCTTCAATATTGCAAGCATTCAGTCCTTACTCACCTACACCCACCTGAGACGTACTGGCCAATCATCAATCGCATTTCGGACCTCATTCAGCGGAAAGTTGTCGAAAGCGCAAGCAAGGGCTCGCTTCAAAGACTCAACATTTCGGTGATGAGTAGATCAGGCCATTCCCTCTAAAACGGACCGCAACTTGTAATCCAAAGGGTTTAGTTCCGGATTACCAGCTGGCCCATCATCCGGTGATATGAAGTCGGGTACATTATTTTAGTTAGTCACTCTTCAGTGGTTTTCGCCATATGAATGTCCAGTGCTTGTTCGGCTTAGCGGCTTAACGACGTCTTCCAAAACAGTGGTTTGGTAAACTTTCGCCGATGTCTTGAGTCTTTTTTCGCAAACCTAAACCATACCTAATTCATGCAATTTGGCCACGTCATTTCCGACTGAGTGACATGGTGTGTTGCCGTGGTGGAACAGCAGTTTTTTCTTTGCCAGTTGCTCATCAACTCATTGTACGACTGCTTTTTTTCTTCGCAATGTCCGTGAGGACTTTTTCTTTCGAATCCAAAAAAATTATAGTCGTAATCCTTCCAGGCGTAGGACCGTCTTTGCCTTCTTGGGAGCCTTCAGATTCGCCTGGAAAAATCTATTGCTTGCTCTATGGCGTGTAGTAAGGCATCGAGGTTTCATCAACAGTGACTACTCGGTGCAAAATCTGCTGCGGATTTCGTTTAAAGAGCTCCAAATACTGGTCCGAAGTTGACAGCCGTATTTGCTTTTTTTCTACTGTGAGCAATCACAGCAGTCATCATCTCAAGCTTAATTTATCATGTAAAATGTTTATTGCCATTGTAGGACTACAGACTGTGTTACTCATGAAGAATCATGTCACGGACGTTTTTAGCGGCCCCAACGCTCCTTATCAGGAACAGATCACCGTTGTCATAGACGCTGAAGGGTCCCCAATTTTATTTCCCGCTTTTATTTCGTCTCACGTTTCGAATTACGGATCGATATTGCTCTTTTGCCATTGCGTCAAAAAACGCCTAACACTTTTAATACTAATAGAAAATCAAAAATAACCGATGAATCAATCTGAAATTTTGTATAGCGTCGTTGCAAAGCTGGTAGTACGCTATTGTTAAGCCCACTTTGCTTTTCCTGTCGTTAAAAACGGGTACTTATTGATCTACTCTTGCATCTTTCCCATGTATCTGCATTGCCATTGCGTCACTTGAAGGGTTGGCTAGGTTTGCGGAACATAATACCGCTCTACAAGATACTTCATTTTTGAATATAGAAACCGAAGACTCTTCAGACGTTCATGTCGCTGTACAGCTGGTAGAGTCCGCTATTAAATCTCCTCCTCCAGTAAGGCCGAGAGTTTATTGATGTTTTTGAATTTCCATGAACCAATGATTATGATCGAAATATGGCTGCAATTTAGCCTTCCATCGCTTTCTTTCCGAATGCCTACACATATACTGGCTGATATGTTCCGCTTGGAGTTTTTTGCATTTTGTTTTAGTCGATCCAAGGACAGTAACTAGCAAACCATTTATTGTAGTTTAGATGACATTATTTATTACAGACGTCTGCGGCGCTATTACAATTTATATTCAGTTGTTACTGTTTTTGCCTTTTTCCTTATCGTTTTTGCCTTTATACAGAACATAAAGTCTACCCCTGTACTGAGCCATTTAAAATAAATGGCAAGCCTTTCAAATTCAAGATTTGTATCCCTGCTTTGAAAGTATGTAATGTGGTCCGATCCAAAAGCTTTCAAATGTGACTGAAAAGCTCGTAGCGGAAATCCTTGTTGACTTGATACTCTCTCAAGAGTTCATTCCTAACCCATCCTTTTGTTATTTCTAAATAGGAGTAAGACATCTTTTGTACTTGTCTTTGTTTTCAGTATTTACCTACGAAACAGTTGTCAGTTGTCCGAATGAGGAAACTCTGATATTTCGAAGCAGAAATACGAGTAGCTTCGTCCGAGTAAGGACCGTCTGCCAGAAAGCAATGCACGAAGTAACATCTACTAAGTGATTGATAAAAGAATGGAATTTGATCTCTCTACTTCAAAGTATGTACAAATTCTAATATTTTCCAAATACAATTCAAAAATATCCTCCATTATAAACATTTCCAAATCGGGCTCAGCGCTTCAATCCTTGAAAAAAAAAATATTATATTTTTAGTTGAACTTGTTGAAGTGTTAACAAATTGTGAATGGAAATATATCGGCCAAAGTGTTTACAAACACACATTTCCATTCTTATTAAGGAAAAATCATTTGTTTAACTTTAGACTTCGAATGTAAGTATTTATAGAATAAAATCACAGCCTCTCCAACACCCTCGCCCACTAAATTGATATCGCATTTCCCGCTCAAAAGGAGAAAGCATTCCCGGCCGGCGCCGCATGGCGTCCCCATGTATTTCTCGTTCTCATTTAATAATCGAATAAATTTCTGCTCTCGAATTATTGACACAAGTTTATTAATAAAATAAAAAGTATGAGATCACTGACAGCGACGTAACTAAAACTGGGCCCGGTTCTATTAGCGAAATTATTAATTTTCTTCTTTTTTTCACTTTCAGTCTCTTAAACAGTTCCAATTTGTAGCTAATCAATTGGAGCTATGATATTGTATTGGGTCTGCGATAGCGCTTATCAGTAGGTTGAGTTAATTTGTCTTTTTTGTCTCAGGTGTTTAGAACAAATTGCAGATAAAAAGGCAGCCTTAGCGATCTAAGTCGTTTAGCTATAGATGATAACGATTTTTTTTTTCTAAAAATTTTTTGGTTTTATAACGATTTTGTACGCCGGTTTATCTGTGGATATGTATTTGTATTTATGATTGTGGTTTCTGACACTCCTTTTTAAGGTTTGGGCTTCTAATTTATCAGTTTTGTTCGAAAATGGGCCATTGACGAGGCAATTGAAAGGGCCTTACAAAGGCATAAGTCGATATTTTATTTCCTCAAGAATATTTTTTAATAGTTAGATAAAGGTTTCGATGAGTAAGAAGACAAGTCTTAAAGCTGAATATTGTGTAAATTATTAATTTTCTATCATCCACTTTGCCGATAAAAATTTAACAGATAAAAAAATGTAATTGGCATGTCAGCCTATTGGACGCCAAGGGTTGTTCACTTCGTCTAGGACCACTTCAGCTGCATGATTTGAAACAGTTGAAACCAATTAGATTTAAACTAAGACTCAGACTTTTAAACCAAGTAAATCAATGTCAATAAATCAATAACCCTTCAATCCAGGGTGAACGTGCGCTTCTATCAATAAACTTTTCCGCAGAACCCAAGAATTGCCAAGTTGATGTCGCAGTACTGCTCGTAGGGTTCGCTGTTCCATTATACGAGTACACTGGCGATCACTAGGATAAGGCCATACATTTTGCAATTTATTTTCACTCTTGTGATACTGGGTCGCATTATTCGGTGTAGGGTACATAGGGTTAAGTTAACTTTAGGTTAGTTATAAGTCGTTATTTAAGTTCGGTATTTAGGGTTTAGGTTAGTGTAGGATTAGTTAGTTTTAAACGCGAAACTCCCGGTCTTGCACAGTGGTGATGGCACACAGAAGTGATCTTGCTGTTTCATTTCCTCTTTCTTCTATCGCTTTTTTCTCCTCCTCTCTTTTAAGTCCGTCCGTGAAATGACGTAACCTTCCCCAGGCTATCCTTGTTTTCCTTTTTTTTTATAATTCGGCACGAAACAAAAAGGTAAGTTGAGTTGCGATGTACGGGTAGTGGCAAGAACCAACCCAATCCGACGAGCTAGACCCGAGCAACCGCGAGTATGCCACTGCCAACTACTCCTGCATCATGGATGCTTCCGTGGCCAACTGAATCCCTACACACTTTATACCTATTGGAAATTTTTTACCCGGAAATTTTTACTACCACTGAACAGGTACATATTTTCTCAACAGGAAGTCATAAAATTAAAAAGTAAATAAGAAACGACCGTTGGAATTTTCCAAGTTCAAACAATGAACTACTTGAAAACCGTATAAAAAGATGCGCCACTAGGATGAGGCCACATGCAACATCATCGAAAGAAAGGATAAAATGAATAAAATGTTTGCATTTTATGGTTTTAAAACATTTATTTGTTACGTTTTTCTACATTAATAATGAGTAGGTATGCCCGCCATTTTTCGATATGACCTCTAAAAGACCGCTTGGAATAGAATCATACAGTTTTCTTAAACAATCAAGAGAAATTTGGGCCCAGGCATCACGAATAGCTTCGATTAATGTGTCCTTGTTTTTAAATTGTCTGCCTCCTTTATACACTTTACGAGATAACATTTTCGATTATGTTTAAATCCAGTGAATATGGCGGCCATGGCAAAATTTCCACGTCTTCTAATTGAATCCGACTTCTAACAACCCTGGAAGTGTGGATGGGGGCATTGCCTTGTTGGAATATCTAAGGCAGGGGTCCGAAAATGTTTTTTTACTTTTGGAAATGACCGTTTCAGCAAACATTTGCAGTTGTTTTCGTTCATTGTTGTGGACAAGAACTCCAACTCGAATATGAAATGATAGTACGGCTGTGATGTCTTGCCTAAATAAGCTCCACCTTTCTTAGATCATGGAAATAAAAGTTGTAACCATCGGCGCCTTCAAGGTTCAACTTTTTTTCATCCGAAAAGACAACGCGTTTTCATTCGCTGCTCCAAGCGACATGTTCTCCTGCAAAATTCATTCGATGCTCCTTGTGTACTTGCCTCAAAACAGGTTTCTTTTTAAGTTTCCTTCTCTGTATAGTACTACTTTTTCGTATTATATTTCGGACTGTTGCTATGCTGGCTGATACTCCGCTGTTGGCCCTGTTGGTAGAGTAGAATTAACCGCTTTTCTCGCAATGTTGTTGCTTCTGCCGTTCGTCTTTTTTTATTTTTCCGATAGTGTTGTGGATCCGCAAGATAAATGTTTACAACAGTCTTACTTCTATTAAGCTTCCTTGTAATTTCTCGGCCTTAGAGTCCTAACTCATTGAAAGCATCTATTTTTCCTCTTTCTGTCGCTGTGAAAGGCTTTCCGGAACCTATTTTTTTTTTAATATTGTAAATAAAAACTGTTCTTTTTTTTCAATGCTTTTTTAAATATTCTCAACAAAACTCTGAAACTTATCGCTGATGTGAACTCATGCAACGAAATATTCGCAATGGCCTCATCCTAGTGATGCGTCTTTTTTAAACGGTTTTCAACTATTTCATTGTTTGATCTTGGGAAATTCCAACGGTCGTTTCTTATTTACTTTTTAATTTTATGACTTCCTGTTGAGAAAATATGTATGTACCAGCTCACAGGTAGTAAAAGTTTCTGGGTACAAAATTTCCAACAGGCATAAAGGGTGAAAATATCCTAGTGATCGCCAGTGTATATCGTCCTCTATAGTCCGTCTACGTAAAAGGACGGCACATCACTCGAAAAATCTTGCAGTGGGATAATGAGGGTCTTATATGAAGACTTCAAAGTATTTTTTTCACGAAACTTTATTTTTTTTGTTTCCATCGTCGTCCTTCTTACAGCAAGCCTTTTGTGTCACTTATATTTGATATGATATTGACGTACTTAGAAAAGGCGTAGTGCCTCGTTGCGACTCCAATAAGCAGACTTTCCTACTAGGAGCAGTCGGGTAGTCGCTGACCTTTTAGAGACGTCAGTGGGCATTCGACAAGAAACTCAATTGCCAATGGAAACCATAGTCGAGGGCACAGGCACGCAGGCTCAAGTCTGGGGAAACTCTCCTCTGAGACTTGTCTGGCAAATTCGTCGGCGACCATTTTGTAACCTGGTATCCAGAGACAATTCAGCCTTCCTATAAACTTTGAAGTGGTTAGAGATCAGCAATGCGGCTTGACACAGATATTTCGACCCATCCAGCGATTTTCCAAAATATTGTTCATTGCCATGAGCATTACGAATATCTCCAATTGGAAAACATTCTCAAGTTTGTGTAGAGCAAATACAGTATACTCGTATCTGACATTGTCTTCCTCCAAAAAGACCACTCCGCATCCGGATCGGTTTCTGAGATACCCACTTGAAGACCCACCTACATTTCTTTCCGTGTTCAGATTCTTTCTGAAACCATTCCTGTGCACACGATTTCGTAAGTTGGCAGCAACAAGAGTTTTGCTGTTATGCCTGTAATTTAAACCTAAAATCGCAAGAAAAGTCTTCCAGTTGGTTTTGACCCATCGTAGATTTGCAATAAGTACTGGGTGCTGTGATCCTAAGATCAGCAAGATATTTTAGATCCGTCTCGACTCATACCAATGGTGGAACTTGTGTCTCCAATACAAGTTCTGCTTTGGTATCAAAGGTATTGATGGAGAGCAATTGCAAGGCATATCATTGCTTCCATCAATGTATGGGCATTTAGTGGAATTAAGGCTTATATTATCAGGAGTTCACTTAAGTGGAAAATGACTTTGAAAATTCAGCCATGAATGCAAACCCATGCGTGCTAGATAAAGCCTCAATGCAACTGAGATAGGCCCCTGTTTGGGGTCTGACAAAAGCAGCAGTGATCATATAGATCCAAGGTATCGTATGACAGCCCCATGTTTTGCCAAAATTTTCACCAGAAAGCGACCGCGCCTTATAGCTTTTTGACGCGTCATTGCCGATTTCGTATAGGGGTTACGAAAGGTGTGGTCCACATAGCTGGAGCGTAAGATGTTACAGAACTTATTATTCAACTACCTTTCTAGGCTAAGGAAACCGGTGACGACAATTATCTTTGTTTGATTTCTGATGAGGTGTCATTATCAGAGTTTATATAACATGCTGCTGCTTCCTTTGATGGCTTCAAGTCACCAGGCACCGATGTCTATACTCAATTACATTACAAAAAGGTCTAAATCAGCTGATGGTAACTCTGAAGAGTATCTTCACAGCTAGACTGTCACTGTCATACATATCGAAACACTGGCGAACAGTAGTCTAGTACTCTAGTGAAAAAAAAATTAAAGAGCTTCAGACTTATAAGTCTGACGTCCTTCACGTTGAAGGGCATAAAAAAGTTGGTCGGGTTCCATGTGCACAAAACTGCTTTGCGAATGCATCCTCTGTCTAAGATATAATATGCTTATCAGCGCGGAAAATAATCTTGCGAGCGTGCGGTTCAAAATTTGCTAGGTAGGTTTGAACTCGTACTTGACAAGAAGAAATACACACTGGGCATTTTCGTCGATATTGGGGGTCCTTTCGGCAATGCAACTTTTGACGGCATGCGTAACTTGACCAGACAATGCTGATGAATAAGACACTGATTGCGGGTACTGACTAAATAGGAGTCATGCCGCCAGGCGGCATTCTGTCTCTACTACTATGGTGCATGTTGGACTATTCACTGCTCAAAGTGCGTTGATATGTGACGTGATATATGTATGGCGTTCATCTCATGGGCCGCTTTCTCAAACCAGTTTAAAGAGAAGTGGTCTTTCGTATAACACCGGAGCATGCCTTGTCGTCTGATACACCAGAACTTCCGTTACTGCATATACAAAATCAGGAAACCCAACTTTCCTTGTGCCCAAGACTGGTTTCGGCTTGAAATAGTCGTCACGAATGACTCCAAACCCTAATAGAAATACATACATTATACATTGAGTCTTGTCTATGTCGCAGGATACAATGAGATCCCGTGAAATAACATCGTCGATGAATTTGCTTGGCACTGCCTAATTGAGAGATTTTTAGGACCCGAACTTACGTCGGAACTGCCTGCGCCCTCGGTTAGGGTTGGTTAGGTTTCATATGAGTATAACTGCAGATGACATGACTCTTCAGGTTGCTGGCTTACCAAACGAATGCTTCCCGACTTCTTTAAGAGGTCATGCTCTCCATCAGTAGGAAATTCTGCAGGCTGCTTACTGGCGTCGTGACGAGGCACTACACTTTTGCTAAGCACTTAAATGTGCTAGGAATACTGTGAAAGTGATGACAACACACCGGAGCACTTCGCATCAGGCTGCATGTACTCGGCCTTGACATGGTGGGTTTTGGGACTGTCGTCACTTTCTTCGAAAGACTGAGAAATTCGATTAAAAGGAACTCACAAGGAGTACAATGGACTAGTTCTTTGTCTAAGCGTTCTGTTCCGACAAAAAAAAACGAAGAAATCAGAGCTTAGCCTGGTTGATCATATATTTTGGCTGTGGTGTAGGCTTGCACAATTTTCTTGAGTAAAGTATTAAAAAAGCTCCATGACAATATCATTTTATCTATATTCTTCTTGGAATTAAAGATATTAGTAAAATTGCTTTTCGGAACAACAAGTCCTTACAGTCTGATGAATTTGGCAGGTGCCAAAATTAGTTACTGTTTTCTGAAGCTCGTCTCTATAAATACTGTCATATGTGGTCTTACAATTAGTAAGTTAAAAAACTCTTCGAGTTCATTCTAGCCTCTACCGTAGGGGCCTATAAAATCGTTGTCTGGTTTCAAATTTCACACAATATGTAAGATAAAACCTTGGGGTTTTATTAAGGAGACTAATATCTCTATAGATTTCGCAGTATACAGGGTCTTCTTTCTTCATCCTAAGGTTCTATTCCTCCGATCTATCCTGAGAAATTAGTTTAAGCTTACTCTCTACCAAGTCGCATCTTCGGTGTGAAGGCCTTATTACAGCTTTATCATACTTAAGCTTAAATATTGATATAAGAACTTTATTTTGGTCGAGTGGACGGAAATCTTGAAATTCGTCGTCCAGGTTGAATGGTTCGATTGGTGGCAACGGAAAATGGGTCGTTCTCTTTTTTTTTAGAAATTGATATTTCCATATCCTCAACATTGACTTATAAGATTTGACTACTAAGTTAGCTTGTTTATCTCTATAAGCCTCTATACATTGCTTGTTGCCTTAATGTATTCTTATTAAAAATAATAAATTGTTGGCCCGCCAGTCCGTCGTGGACCAAAGACTTAGTCTCTCGTGCTCATTGCGTTGTTTGCCTTGTCATTTTATGCACAGTAAGAGAGGCGATTTTTTATCGAATCCTATTCTGTTGTCGGAGGTGTACTATTGCTCGCCGGAAAGGCGGTGACATCAGTAGACTACTTTTTGTATTTTGTTGTGTTGGCCGAGTTTTGAACCTACAACCTCTGTCGTAGTAGTTGTCAATGTACGTATTGCGCCAGCCTGTCATTCCTAGAATACCAGCTCTTCTTTTACCTGATCAGTATAGTAAAATCGAAAAAATATTGTTCACATGCAGGAACCCAATTGCTGTGATCTTAGATAAATCGTACTCACTATAACAGTTATTAAGTTCTCCTGTATGAAAATGAGTACTTATATTCATTTCACTCATTGTTAAAATTTTAATAAACTTTAATTACTAACCAATGACAAGTGGAAACTGAGAATTTCAGTGTTTCGTTGTGCGGGGAGTTGGTGACGAGATCCGCAATCACTGGAGATAATCACCAATAAAAGCTATCACAAAACAAAGTAAAATTCGAATGCTCTATCATAAATACTTCAGCGAAATGTAAAAATACGATACCTAACTTAGCTCACGTACGCCGAACCACATATCTTTTTTTACCTTAAAGATGAATAAATTTTGTTTATAAATCCAATCCTACATCGAATTACAGTTACTCGTATTTTGTCTTGATTTACGAGTATTTCCATTGATTCTACGAATTTCAATTTTATGTTACTGGCGTCATACTTTAGTCATACAATTCTATGCTTCGATGGATTTGTTACCAAGACCTCCTATTACCTAAAATGAACAAAAACTATTATATAAACTTGTTATCAGCTAAGTCGGTGCTTATTTTAACTGGTGACTAACAACGTGCACTACGTTTCGTTCTTAAAAAAAAATTAAAAAAATGGTGCTGCATGGTTTCGCTTATCGAATAAAAGACTTTGTATTTCTTCGAATTGTATTGAATTAAAAAAATGTTGAATGTCAGAGGAATAGATCTGTAAAATCAAAATCCATCGGTTTCATGAAGAATTATTAACTCCCCGGTGAATTGCAACCATATTTAAACTATGAAAAATATTAGGATCTGGAAAAAGTATCGGCCTTTTTGTAGTGAAGATTTGAGTAATTTTTTCTTTTATATTCAAAATTAATTTTATTACTCGTAATCCAAATATTGTTCATTTTGTTCAAGAGAGTGTTGCAGAGATTGGAACAAATGATTGTCTGAGGGCGCAATATCAGGAATATACGGTGGATGTATCAAAAGTTCCAGCCAAGGTCTTTCAATTTTTGCTGAGTAATCAGAAATGTGTGTGTCCTGGCTTGCTTTAACCGCATTAATTGCTAGCAGAAGACATTCAAATCAAACGTTTCACCAGGCGGTAGTAATTCATGATAGATGTTACCCTTGCAATCCTGGCCTTGCTACCGTTTTGGGGCTTCATCATCTTGCTCTAAATCCGCTTTCGCACAACATTGTCGTATTTGACCCATTTTTCAGCACACGTTATCATTCGTTTTACTTAAACAGCGATTCGCATATGGAAATTCGAGATAACTATCTCGTTCCAAATGGCTCTTAACCTCATCAGCGTCGTTATGGCTTTTTATATACCGGTTTCGCTTAATTGTGTCCATGATTTCATCGATTGCACAAAACGTTTATATGCTCAGACATCTTTAATAGATGTCGCAGTACTGTGTCGAATCATAGCCGATTCCCTTGCTCAAGAAGCTCTAAACTTAATTAAAGGTTTACGTTTGAAAACAATTTGGTTCTGCTTTAGATGCGCCTCTTGAATATTCTTGGCCTTGATATTTATGTAGATTTGTCATAGGCAAGACTATCGAAATTATTCCGTTCCTTTGGCACTATATTTAGTGGAATCTTGCCTTATAGACATGTGGTCTAATATAACACTCGGGCGAGGACTAGATTTCTTCTCTGAAAATATTTATATTTTTCTGAGCTAGAAAAGGAGTGTAGTGGATTATTTGGGTACAGCTCCAAAACTGTTCAAGCATTTCTCGCTCTCGCTGCCTTGAACTTTAAATTTCACCTCTCAACACACGCATCTCTCTTCCAAACGGAGACATACATATTGAGTAGAGCAGGCTATATTGGAAGATGATTGAATGAAATAAATCCTGTCAGGGCTTCAGGCACAAGGTCTTCAATAAAATTGCTAGGAAGTAGTTAAAGAATTATTCCCTGAACTTGAACCAAATGGAAGACGTTATAAGTACTCGTAAAACAAATGCCTCCTTACATCTCAAGAAGCCATTTGCTTTATTGATAACTGCAGATTTCTTATCGACGTCTTAGTTCGAACCTTCGTATTGGTTCAGCAGAAGTGACATAACTTCTGATAGGGCGTGTCGTAAGAATGCCATTAGCATCAGGCTGAATGGACCAACTCATACAATGCGATGTTTTAGTAAGTCCTGGTATAGACACTATCACTGAAGCATAGAAATAGTGTAATACTCGTAGACACTGCTTCTGCTTCAGAGTGAGAAAAAAAGGGTTATCCGTGCAAGCCTACACTAACTCTTTTCATTGTACTTCACCATACTTTCCCACACTTTTCTTTCGAAAATAAAAGCTGCTCTCTATGGTCCTTTTTTTTACCGAACTCCATCTTCAGGTTCAGCTTATTACGACAATCATATAAGGAAAGTAACAATCAGCTTTACTCTGTATAACGAAGTTTACCTAAACTAACTAATGTCGTAATCGTGATGACTATGACTTGTCACCGCAATTTACACATGGAAGTATTATTTGTGCAAGGTGTACCCACTTAATTATCAACAGCCGATGAAGCTGTGCCCGTTGGCTGGGCCATCTTTTCTATATGCCCCATTTATAAAATGAAGACAATTCGATGTCTTGTACGCACTATTGAGAAGGTGGAAGATATCAAGACTTTCTGCAGCATCGGTATAGCTTTGATCTGGAAGGGAAACCAACGAAATTTTGGTCATTTTCCATTGACGGCTGTTTGGTCAAATGTGTGCTGGATTCCCCAAGGCGATGATCTTCCTTGATGTAATATACTTGATGTCGGGCCAGACAGTGCCCTGGTATGGTGATAACCTCGAAGGGACTATCCGAAAAATTGGTGTTAAAAAAATGAATCATCTTAATATTCGACCACCTATAATTCTCATAAATATCAACTCTAATATAACCTCTTAGTATTACTCACCCCACATCATTTAAAACATATAAAGATCTACATTATTTGAGGGTTTCACTCATCTCCGAATAAACTGATGTCTTCAAAACTCTTGATGCAACAACCAGGTACACGCTGTTGCTTTAGGGAGTCGAGTGCTGGGGGTTTATTAGAAAATCAGATTATTGAACCAACTCCTCGCCAAATGTTCCTGGGCTCGTGGAAATCTAAAAAAAGGGGGAGATTTTCATAAAACATGTACTGCTCGTACATGTTATCTACGAGGGGCGTACGCACAAAATATCTACGAGGGGCGTTCAACATATTCTCGGTATCGGGGTGAAGCTGTGGTTGTATATATAAATTGACTTATTTATCAAGTAATACTGTTATTTTAGTGCATTCATGTAAAATTTCATATAAATGTGATTATTAATTCGCGTTTTATCTCTAGTTAAACAGAATCATAATGGCAACTGAGACGATGATGGTGAAAATTGAGCATCGCGCTGTAATTAAATTTCTCACTAAGCAAGGAAAAAGTCAAAAAACTATTCATGAAGAGATGGTGGCTGTTTATCAGGGTTCCGCACCTTCATTACCAACTGTGCAAAAGTGGTCAAGTGAGTTCAAGAGAGGCAGAGAGAGCATTGAAGACGACCCCCGCTCCGGCGCCCCGGCTACTGCATGTACGGGAGAAAGCATCAAAGAAGTCGAAAAACTTGTTCTTGAGGATGCCCGAATAAAGGTGAAAATGATGGCAGAGATCACCAAGCTTTCAATTGGTACCATTCACACCATTCTTCATGACCATCTTAACCTTTCAAAGGTCAGTGCAAGGTGGGTGCCACGAATGCTCACAGCGCCTCAGAAAAAAGTGAGAATCACATGCTGTAGAGAGCTTTTGGAGATGTGTAGTGAGAACGCGGACGGTGTTATGAATCGAATTGTTACTGGGGACGAAACATGGGTCCACCACTATGACCCTGAAAGCAAACAAGAGTCCATGCAGTGGCATAAAAAAGGAACAGACCCCCCGAAGAAGTTCAAAGTCACTCCGTCTGCCGGGAAGCTCATGGCCACAGTTTTTTGGGACTCAAAGGGAATCTTGCTCATTGAGTACAAAATAAAAGGTGAAACCATCAACGCCACATCCTACGCTTCCACTTTGCATAATTTGCGGGAGGAAATTAAAAAGAAAAGACGGGGTAAACTCGCAGCGGGTGTGTTGCTTCTTCATGACAACGCTCCTGTTCACACGGCGCGAGTTTCCAGACCTTGCCCCTAGTGATTATTTCCTGTTTCCGGATTTGAAAAAATGTCTTCGTGGAAAAAGATTTTCGGATGATGAAGAACTCAAGTCGGCAATAAATGGGTATTTTGCAGAGAAAGAGGAAATTTATTTTTTTGAGGGTTTAAAAAAGCTTATCTCAAGATGTAACAAATGCATTGATGTTAGGGGAGATTATATTGAAAAATAAAAACAATTTAAATTGAATTCGCATTTTCCTTCATATCGATACCGAGAATATATTGAACGCCCCTCGTAAGTAACATCGTTTACTGGAATTTGCTTAGTAAATTTTCCAGTTATTCTTCGACATTCGTCGTCGTATGTCATAATTTTGTCAAGCTTGCCCTTTGTTTTCTTGTTGGGAAGTTCAAGAACTTTCATTTTGCCGAATCGAAGTATTGAGGGCTTTTGAGTCTTAATAGATACAATTGATGACTGACAGCACTTATATACTCCAGCAACTGAATAGTTAATTGAAAATAGTGTCTCCTACCTTTCTTATTTTATTTCCCGCTTTAACATCCTTTTGTTGCCTATAATCTACTGTCAATATGCTGTTAGTGAATTGACATAACACTCAATCGATTTTACAATCTAGTGTCTAGTGTCATACACTCCTCTAGAACTAATTGAGACACCCCTCTGGTTTCGGTGCTTCAAATATTACTGTTAGGTAATAATCATTACCAATTTCTAAGAAAATTCTAGTCACCATAAATCCTTCTTTTCCCCTAATTTTCTTGGAATTTGCAATTTGTCCCTAATTACCCGTGACAAGTGGTTGAGACAGAGTACAAATACTTTGGAATTTCAGTTGCGGATTCCATTCGCAATCAATCAAGATTTGATTTACACAGAGCTTAGAAGTAAAAAAGTTGAAAATGGGATCTGGGAAGTTGTTAAATCAAACGGAGATCCAAAACATTAAAAGAAATTGGCAAGAGGGATATTCTGTCAACAAAATTGCAAAACTTTTGAAGCGCAGTCATACAGTTGTGTCAAACTATTTAAAAGATCCAGAAAACTACGGAAAAGGCTCGTACCTGGACGAAAATATAGCTTGACACCAGCAGATCAACCATCCCTACAAAGAAAAGCGTCAAATTCTACAGCAACAACATTTTCGTTACTCGATTTCGAATTTGGACAGAAAACTACGGACTTGCCAGCATGTGTTAGCTGAAGTGGAACATCTTAAAAAATAGCGTTTGCAAAGAAAACACGCTATAACGTCATCGAAACGCCCGTTTGACCTTTGCTAAAAATCGTTGAAGATGGAAGAAGCGTTGTAGAACTGTCATCTGCTCGCTTTTGCCATGATGGACCTGACGGATTTCGTCTTGATTTGGAAGTGGAGTCATGATTTTGACAGGAATACCATACCAAAACAAGACTAGTAACCGCTTCGTAAACGGCAGGATGAAAAGTGACGACTACCTTAAGATCTTAGATGAAGAGATCGTGCATCATAACTAGACCTCGTAAAGATATTCTCAAAAAATCTTGAGAAATGCATGCAAATATGCACGAAAAATAGACGGAATATGCTCGATGTTATGCTCAAAAAAAAAGCTAAGCATGCCTGGTTTTAACATGCCTTTTTTATTCTGGTTCTTCTTCTAAAACACCTGAACTGTAACACTTCACAATTACATGCTTTTTAAAGCTTTCAAATAAAAATGATTTGCGCCTTTCACTGAAGACCAGCAGAGAATAAACTTGAACATCGCGGACTCTGCCGGAGAGAGTTTTTGGATGTGCTCATTGTCGCTGATCTTTCCATCGTACAATACATCTCTTATTTCTCTGATGGTTTCGTAGCCGACATTGCATACATGGGCAGCCTTCAGCTTGCCTACAAATTCTTTTCGTGAGAGCATATCCATTTTTAACAAAACTGATTCATTTACCTCAACACTCTCGTTTAATTCCAGCCCTCGTTTAATTCACAGCGAAACTGTTTTTGGTATACGCCAATTGCGATTTTATTTCAAGTGAGGCAAATAGCTCTTGGGCTTTTTGGATCGAAGTAATTGCTTGTTGCCAAGTGCCAAATCGAGTAAATATTCGTTCGGGTGGTAAGGGCAATCTCGGACATACCGTTTTGAATTTGAGTCGTCGCGATGGTGTTTGAATTGAAAATACACAATATGAATGCAATAGCAATAAGAGCATATACCTGCACGAAAATGCCTTTAACTTTAGCGACCAAATCGTTGACAATTTGAAATGTGAGTCGCATGAAATCAGCCAGTCGGTGCAAACCGCGTGCAAAACAAGTTACGTGTAACATCTTCGGAAATAATGTTTGCATTGAACGCATGGAACTGAGCATTTCCGTCACAGTCAAAAGAACTTTATCGTATTTTATTCCCATATTCAACAAAATAGACCAGTGACAAAAATAGTCAAGCGGCGTTAAATCGCACGAACGAAGCGGCCAATCGACTAGCCCATGTCTTGATATAACACGCTCACCATACTTACTCAATGTAGACTCAAATTTTTGCACTAAGACAGGCAATAACAGTCTACTATGGCGAGAATTACGAACGAAAATTGGAGTTAACGCTCTTTAAGTTGCAGTCACTGACTCCGAATTTCGGTAGAATTTTTTTATAATTTGCAGACGTTGCTCGTTCGTGTACTTTACCATGATGAAAATGTTGAGTGCACTGAATAAATTGACAGTGACAGTTTGATGATTAGTGAAAGAGTGCGTTCACAAATTAAATTCGAAGTTGTCAAGTCCCTATTGGAAAACCCTTTACGTGTATTTCTCGGAAAAGTGTTTGATGCTTGGGTGGGAGATTTTGTGAAGCGAAATATTGCCTTCGAGGAATGCCTTGCAAAGATCCAGATAGAATAGGTTGACCTCTGCTTGCAGGTTTCTGCCTTTATATGTTTCACTGAATCTAAATGGTTTTTTTACACTTGACAACTTTGTGCCTGGCGCTTTACAGCCGGAAACAATACACAACAAAATGTTGTCGTCCGCGAGAAAGACTTTTTGATTCTCACGCACTTCTTTCGACATACAAAAATGCGTCTTCTACCTAGTTTATATGACAGCTGAATATGCATTGACGCAATGCGCAGTGGTTCAATACGCTCGTATAAACACCACTTCAAACCGCATTGCAATATTCAACAGGCATTCGTTCATTCCTGTTTTATACACTTTCAAATCGCATTGAAACATTTTACTCTCTCGCGCTCTCATCATTCTTTCATCATCGGGCTGGTAATTAGTTGTGTATTGAAAATGTGGGGTTACAAACGAAATATTTGGAAAGAGCAAGAAATAAGACCAATGTATCAGTGTCAGTTCAATCAGCTGTTTGTTAAACTCTCTCAATTTTCTCTCGTTCATTTTGGATTTGGTTTTGGATAATTTCATATAAATACAACCATTTCTATGGGTATTGAAGCAATGCGGATTGACTAAATGCACATTGAGCTGTCATATAAACTGGGTAATAGATCCTTTAGACATTTTCAGTGAAATTTAAGCCATTAACATGTAAACAGTCAGACCGAAACGAGGGAGGAAACTAGGTTCGAATCCTGCCCATGGCAAGTCAGTTTTTCATTTGTGTAATTGGAACTCAGACAGAAAAATTCTGCGTGTGAAGGCATAACACTGACACGTAGATTTGGCTGTTGTAGAGTTTCAAGCACAGAAAAGAAATACTGTGAATTATACCTCGAATCACTCTGAGTGATGAAAAACTCTCCGTCCTATTCGGGGACTCCCACCCCTGGAGAACAAACATAGAAACCAAACACAACTGAGTTTCAAACCACTACAAAAACAATTTTCCTTTCTCCTCCTTCTATCTTTCCGCCCGCGCCCTGGCAACAGTAAAAGGGTATCTAACCCCTTAGGCGCGCGTAAATTATAAAAAAAAAAAAAAACGTCCAAAAATCGCTGAAATCTGCAAAATCTGCATACTTGCTGCTTGAGCATATTTTTACGAGGTCTAATAATAACCAAGAAAATGTCAGCCTGCAATACGATAATGCAGGCAAAAGAAATTGAAAGGCTACTTCGAGCGTAACAACGTTTGTGTTCTTGACTGGCCAGCATTGTCTCCAGACCTCAACATAATTGAGAATGTATGAGGATATCTCTCCAGAGCTGTCTACCAAAGCGGGCGACAATTCAATAACGTAGCAGACCTTCAGAAGCCATTGAAACTGAATAGGACAAAATCCCAGGAAAATTAATTAAAAAAACTGTTTAAGTGTCTTCCATCAAGAATTTTAGAGGTTGTAAGTAATGAGGGAGGACGTACTCATTACTAAAAAAAATAAAACTGCCATAAAACTCTAAACAACCACTTGTCACGGGTAACTAGAGACAAATTGTAAATTCCAAGAAAATTAAGAAAAAAAAAGGATTTATGGTTAATAGAATTTTCTTAGAAATTGGTAATGATTGCCTAAATTTTCAGCACATACGGAACAAAATTATCGAGTAGCACCACAATCAGGGTGATATCTCAACCAGTTGTCAATTAGTGTATAACGGCGCGGCCTTTTATTTCTATGTTGCAATGATCATGACGAACCATCTAGCAAAGCCCTCCGCCTTGTCATATCATAAGAGTGTTAAAATGACTCGCCAACGACAACAATCGAACGTAACCTAAGGTGCAAATATGTGGACGAGTCTCTGTAGAGTTTGCCATTTGCCCTGACTTTCTGTTTTTCAATTCAAAACCTCATTATTCCAACACGAAAGTGTCTATTTCGTCTATAAGAAAAAAACATACACCTAAAGATATTTGCCACCGAAAATGCATAGTCAAAAAATATTCACTGATTTCCAAGCACTAAACAAAAATGATGTCCTCTTTGTGATTCTCACGCTTTGGTGTAGGTATAATTTATTAATAAATTGATTTTCTTCCAAACTGTCTTCACTTTTTTTGCACTTTTCCGGTGAATAAATTGTTCGCAATTAAATGCAAAATGTAGAATGACTTTCAGATGTGCAGAGAGACCTCAAAAATTATACAAAAAATGTCTGGAAGTCATTATTATTCGAATAATTAAGTAAAACAGTCTCCTTTAAAGTTTAACTGAAATCCACACCATCTATTGACACAGATGACTTAGTATTAAAACATTTACTCCAATTTCAATTGCATTGTCATCAAAATCAAAAGGGAATCAATTCAATACTGCCACTAATCATACCATCTTATCGTGCTCGTAACATACTCGTATTGGAGGGAAAAAAAACACGACAATAAACAAAAGAAAATAAATATGTACGTATACCAAAAAATAAATGATTCATTACACTTGCTGCCCCGATAAAATTACTTAATCGCTTGTATACCGTTAGGTAACTCCCAGCATTCTTCATAAAACCCATGCCACACAATGCGTAACCTTTTCAATTGGAAGCGACAATATTGTTTCTTCGTTTGCGGTTTGTTGCTACTGTGCCGATTGCCGCCTGCCGCTTGCTGCTTGCCGCCACGGTCTATACAGCATTCCACCACTCAGTCGATGCTTTTGTTTATTCAATAAACATCTGTCGATTATCATTTTGACATGGTACTGACAATATGGAAGAGAATCGACTTCACGGAGGCCCATGAGAAGCCCTGCCTAGACAAGCAACATTGTGTACGAGTACATCACCATCATTATCCAACCGATGTTCATATGATACATGTAGATGTGAAGCGGCACCTGTTGCTCACGAATAAATTGGAATACAGATTCGATCATGGTATTTTCATATATTGTACGAGTAGATGAATGAGGAGAGAACGAATTTTTGATTGATTGGCGAGCTATTGCATTTGACATTTAAGAGAAAAAAAAAAGTAAAACAGCCCGTCCTATGCGGGTGTGTGTGAAATTTGAAATCGTGCAAATTCGTTTAGCAAACATGACAGCTGTCAGATATTAGTTAGGCGCGGTGTTTTCTTTGCAATTTGTAAAGATTATACCACATAACATGTTCAAATAATTATTACGTATATATCACGAGGAAAAAAAATAGAAATTCTACAGCGGCCAACGAAATGACTGCAACAGGAAATGCACTTATAAATATGTACGTACTCGTATATTGATACGGAGAAAAATACAAGTCAAACGAGACGCGTTCCACTTTGGGGGAAACAAATCACAACACAGCTTGTTTTACATTCCATTCGGTTAAATGTATAGAGGGGGTTAAGCCTCGGTTTTTTATTCTTTGTTTTTTTATGGTCTGTTAACACTGACTATTGAAGGTTGCCGTTGTTAATTAACGTAATTAGCAATCGATGAATTAAGTATACAAGTGGAAAAACTACTACTTGAAACCGCTTTGTTGGTCTAGATAGTTTAAGTAGTAATCAAAAAGCTAAGTGATCTGGTTGAGGTGGTTATAAGAATACCGGAAAATGAAATTTAGACCACCACGTAGGGCGATTTGCCTCAGACCAGGCTATGTTTTTGAAATTGTTTTCTTAAATGGTCTTCATTTTCTTTACTGTGCATTTTTTACGCCTGAATCTACAATATTAGTTTTCCAAAAGATGCTATTATATGGAACGTCATTGCTTTTAAGAAATGGAATCGTCTTAAGCCGAAACCTACGTCTTATGGATTCATAAACTACACCCGTAGAACATTTGCCAAATCAAGAAGATCTAGTAAATTCATGTAAATAGCAGAGGGATATTCCAGCTGCTGCCTGAACTTGAGGAAAGATCTGAAATAGGTCAACGAGGATGATGTTTTTACTCATCCCTAATAGTATATGACAACAAGTGATATCAAGGCGGAAACGCAATAATGGAATAAAACGTACCTTCGGTCGCTTAGTGAGAACGATTCTAAAGACTGAAGATTGGCCTACTTAGAAATTCATGCATCAGACGTTTGAAATAACGTGGTTGTGAAGAGCTAATAGAGATCTATGATTACAACCCCGCCCGGAGAGTTTTGATCCCAATGCAGAAAGTAGAAAAAGATCAAGGCTTTGGTGCCACGCCTAAGTAAAAACGACCTCACCCAACTCGAGGGAATTTGTATCAGTCTTTCTAGAAATGCATGTTATCTTAGTATGTATGTATGTAAGTAAAATATATGCTAATGGACTTACCACGCCGAAAGCATCGATTCTCTTGTTAGAGGGTTAACCATAGGGCGATTAGTTGGCATTAGGACCATATGAAACAGAAAGAACTAATTTCTTATTAAGTGCAACTGAATTGTTCGCAGTTTGGATGACCACAAAACCAAAACCGCACTGAAATTTGAATCATTATTGCAACACTAAGACCGAGACCGAGAAATCGTTTCTGGCACGGCATCAAGAACAAAAAGACTTTACAAGCAAACGACCAAGCTAAAGCCATCTTGGCCCTTTTTTCCTTATCACTATGGTCCCTCACTGATGGTGATGACGTGGTGCACTGGTTTAATTCGTCAACAACTACAGGAGGGGCTTAGGATTTTGTTCTCGGCCCGTACACCGAAAGTCGGAAAATTAATTCCTTTCAACAAACAGTGGCAAACCTCCACAAACAAAAAAAAAATTGGTTAGCAGTCGAAAAAAAACCGTAGGTCCCATTCTCTTGGAGGGTATAGTTCACACAGCCATGTTGGCCACAAATGTATTTATTAGTATCTGCATACTCTCCCGCCATAGAAATACAATTTTCTTCTGATTGGGAGCTTTTCCATCACCGTAAAAACTTTAAGGACTAAAGTGTGAATAATAATAATAGTCCAGCGATTCCCATCCTAATGCATACAATTTTTGCATCGCAGCATTAGCCGAATGAGACTTGGCGCTATCATGCAAAAGAATGGCTATTCTGGCCGATTGCTTCTTTTTTTTCATGAAAATATGGCTAAATATGACCCAAAAGGTCTTACGTTCTTGTTGAAATTGATTAAAAACAGACGTGGAATCCCTCTAGCGGGCACTGTGAAATCCCAAGTGATCTGTCACGATCCGTTGCATACTCCCGTAACTGATGCTCAACGTTTACAAAGATAGTTTTATGCCGATTTCTCTCTATAACATTACAGGTCCGTTACGCGAAATTATGCGCTCATTGAATGTTTAGTTCAAGAACTTGACTGCTGCGCGCTGTATGGCATGTTGCGCCGTCTTATTGAAACGACAAATCCTTCCACATTTATGCTATTCAAATGGGAATCTATTGCGCTCTTCATTGCCTAACGTTCTTGCCGGCCTCATTTTTGAAGGAATATGGACCAATAACCTTGAAAAAACCCACAAAGGAGTGACTTTTAGCGAATGTAACAGGGTTTCAATAATGGCTTGTGGATTTCTTACCTCCAAATGCGGCATTGTTGCACTTTGACATAGACATTAAACCAAAAATGAGCCTCATCGTTAAACAAAATTTTGCCGACATTTTGTGTCGACACAATGGTCTTGTAAGCTCGTAAACCTAGAACCTTCCGCAAAATCTTCCATAAAGTGTATGGAAACAGTTCCAATTCCTGTGCCCGATAATGATGCTGAAGGACTTAGGTCCTTGTAGGTCCTTCTCAATAGTACACTTCACAGCAGCAGATGCTTATTATTAATTAGAATATGCCCGTTGGAAAAATGGTCCATGGTCATTCGAATTACATACTTCCACAGGTCGTATGTCTCGAACTGAAATCGAAATACTTGGGAGCGTTGTCCGCATGTTAGCCTGAGCACAAACTGAGCACTAGTCAGCTCTTAAATTGATTGTTTCTAAAAAACAAAGTGTTGCCTATCCAAAATCAAAATACCCATTAGTTCCTGTAGTGGAGTATGATAACATGAATAGATCCCTTCCTAATGTAGAACTCAATTAGAATGGCATCCCGTGTCTTTCTTCTATCCTACTCCCATAATTGTAATTCACATTCATCTTTGGACCTCCCCTAAATTTTAGGAATTGTGGAATGCCCATATATCAAATTTGTTTTATTGCAAATGTTCAGAAAACGTTGGTTACTACGGTTGTTTTGTGTTTATTGCCACATGAAAATCTACAACAAGGGTGATGTACTCGTACACATTCCTTCTGTCAGTTCATTCTTCGAAATCTTATCGAGCGAGCTACCAAGATAATAAGCCTGTCAACTGACGTATCTTCTAACCTCAGCACATAAATCCTCACCTTAACCGCAATCATTTATTTTAATTCGCATTTACCTCACTATCAAGTTCAAAAATCAATTGCATAATGTCAAGTGTGAGGTACAGATTCCATCTAACGGTATTATATGTCAAAACACAATACCAAACCGCAAAAACACAAAGAAATATTAAAAAAAAAACCAAACACAATAACAATAAGGTTCATTGTTCACCTAACCGGCAGTGATTATGTTTTACCTTCTCTCATTCAGGTGACTAACACTTTTATCGTTAGCTGCTAAGCGCTGTCATCGATCTGTGCGATTTGAGAAAGTGTGTCATTTAAATGTCACTTTGACGTGCAACTCTGCAAAAGTGTAGATATACAGATGTACGATTATACTCGTACGTGTGTAGTTGTATTGTGATTTGACTCTCCATTCATCAGAAGAAGAATAATTATGATTCCGTGCCCTTTGATTGAATCAAATTAACGTGCGAGTGTTTACACAAAAAAAAAGCCACAAAGTCAGAGTCATTTTTTTAACTCATACTCTGCCATCGCGCTGTGGACATGCTCACATGCCGCCGCCACAACAACCACAGCATCAAAGAAAGAAAAGAACAAAATATAAAAAAAATGAGCTGCTGTTGTGGTCGAATAAACTGAATGTTTGACGTTAATTCGATGTCGCGCCTTAACAATCCAGCTGAGTGTGCCAATAAATTTTTATTGTGTTTATGGAGATGTACATCGTGTCATTAACATTTAATTATTTTTATTGGTTCGTCAAACTTCTAATTACCCATCTGGTTTTAGAATTTCAATTGTCAGTGAATGAAGAGTTCTTCCTTATCGTTGCTGATCAAATAAACGTTTTGAAGTTTTGAATAATGTTACGAGTAGATTGTTTAAGGAAATGGAATTAGGAAATAAGAAAAGGCAGCATTTTGCTTTTTATCTGATTGAAAGAGTCCAAATCAAAATGCCGAATGACCCCTCAATCTACATGAAAGAGAATGAAAACGTCAAATCAGACATACCTTTTTACAGTCTCCGTCATAAATTGCAGTTAAAACAGAAATGAAAACCCAATAAAACCACTTACAACAAAAAAGAGGTCGTTTCCTGTGGATTTTTTACTTGGCTTTAACGAAACTGTGCGGCACAAGTTGTTAGTTTGATTGATGAATTGTTAAACATAATTTAATACGGTGCTTAGGTGTCTCGAAGAAAAACTTTTTCTGCTATACACAATACTAAAACTGATAGATAAAGGTACGAGTATGGAATTAAATTATCTATAATACATTTGCTTGAATAGGGATCCGATTTGCATGTCAATCATTGATGTGTAGTTCTTTAGCAGTATTTTTTTTTTTTTTAATAAAATCTAATGGTGTAAAGTCACAACTTCTTACGACCAACAGATGTCACCGTAGTTGTGCCACGTCTTAAGTTCAATATCAATCGGTATGTGTGCCAAACAAATGAGATTAAAATAGTGCGATAAAAGTGAAGTGGACCTTTATGAATGTAAAGGCTTTTTCAAATGGGACTTAGCAATTTTGTATTTACATACAAACGCACCCTTAAACTTTTATTACGATCTGTCAAGTCAAAACGTCAGTCAAGGTTTAGATTTAGGCAGTGAACTAAATTAGTCGATTCCATGCCGTTCACAGGAATTTGGGATTTTTCAATCCACATTATGACGAATGTTACCTACACTCTTAGAAGAGTGAAGCCTCGTAACTTCTCCGATTGGCCTCTGCAAAAGTTTGAAGAAAATCCTGAATTTCATCGAAAAATCATCTTCAGTGATGAAGCTCATTTTTGAGTTAATGGCTTTACCAATAAGCAAAATATGCGTTACTGGACATCAACAAATCCACATGAGCTTGAAGAAACTCCATTACATTCACAAAAAGTAACCATGTTGTGTGGATTTCATGCCGAAGGTATGATTGGACCGTATTTTTTCGTCGGTCAATGGAGTTCGCTATTGTGCCAGAATTGGATGGTTCTGACATTGGTGATATATGGTTCCAACAAGATGGTGCCATATGCTACACAGCTGGTCAACAATTGATGTATTGAAGAGGAAGTTCGGTAATACTGCAATCTCAAGAAATGGTCCGGTGGAATGGTCACGTTGCTCATGCAATTTAACGCCGTTGGATTTCTTTTTATGGGGCTATAATATGTCGTTGAAACACGAAATTGTCAACATTTCGACCGATATGGAAGAATGGTAGAAAATTGGCTTCAAAGAATGGATCGCTGCAAAGCTGATCGCGGTGGTCATATTTATAAACGAGATCAAATTCCATATTTAACATGTATGTATATTACACCTGGAATAAATTTCAGCCCGATATCTCAATTATTCAGTGTTTTATGATGAGTATGTGTTTATTTAAATACAAATTTGTTATGTCCTATTGAAAAACCCGATACCAACTCACCAGACACTTTTTCCCCACAGTGAATAAGTGATCCCGGGTCGTAGAGAAATATTTTTTGCCGATCTGGACGATTTCCGGGAGTTAGCAAGAGTTAGCAAGATCCCGCGAGATTTTTGTAATAATTTGTAAAAGAGAATTTTTTGCTTAAGTTTGAGGAATAGGAATAAATCCTCTCTTAAATCCAAAATCTCGCGGGAACTCGTTTTAGTTAAATGTATTCGAAACGTCAAAAGTATCAATTAAAAGCTAAACAAAAAAGAAATTGTAAAAATTTAATGAGTTCTATTGTATAGGGTTTTCCAATAAGGACTTGTCAACTTTTTTTTTTAAATAAAACGCAAACCATTTGAGATATTTCAAAAACTTTATTATCGGCTTGAAGTACAATCAAAACATTTATGAATGAAACGGCCGCTATTTCGCGTTCAATGTTGGCTCTGAGCTCTTCCTACATCGTGTTGCCTTAACGTAGCCCCACATCCATTTCTAGAGATAACACGCTCACCGTATTTTCTCTTCAATAAATCGATTGTAGCGTGTGCTGTGTGGCATGTGTGGCATCATCCTTGTGAAACCACATGTCGTCCAAGCCCATATCTTTCAATTCGGGCCAAAAATAATCGGTGATTATGGCGCGATAACGCTGACCATTCACAGTAACGTGACGATCGTTATCGTCAACGAAAAAATATGGCCCAATAACACCGCCGGCATGCAAACCGCACCAAACAGTTATTTTTTGTGGATGAAGTGGTGATTCATGAAGCACATGTGGATTTTCACCCGACCAATAACGCATATTTTGCTTATTGACGAACCCATTGAGCCAAAAATTCATCATCTTGGCGCATCTTCTCCAGAACCCAATCAGAGAACGTACGTCGCTTCAAATGGTCCATCGGCCATCAATTCTTGAGTCAGCTTAATCTTGTATGGGTGTAAACCAAGATCCTTACGCAAAATACGCCATAATGTGGTTTGAGCGATGGCCAATTCTTGAGAACGCCGTGGAATTAACTGATTTGGATCGTTTGCTACGGACGCCTGAACGGCAGCGATATCTTCGACACTTCGACCAACCCGTTGTCTCACTGACACGGCAACATCACACAACGAATATGTAGACTCAAATTTTTGCACTAAGACAGGCAATAACAGTCTACTATGGCGAGAATTACGAACGAAAATTGGAGTTAACGCTCTTAAAGTTGCAGTCACTGACTCCGAATTTCGGTAGAAAATTTTTATAATTTGCAGACGTTGTTCGTTCGTGTACTTTACCATGATGAAAATGTTGAGTGCACTGAATAAATTGACAGTGACAGTTTGATGATTAGTGAAAGAGTGCGTTCACAAATTAAATTCAAAGTTGTCAAGTCCCCATTGGAAAACCCTTTATAAAATATTTTCTCATGTAGGTGTCCCGCTCACAAAAACGAACAATGTAGCATATGAAGAGACATAGTCCAAAACGGGTCATGGTTGCCCTATCAATTTAGTTATTTGTTAAGAACCATGTACCCACGATGAATTTCAAGAAGACTTCCTTCCTTTTGCGTTCTTACGAGATAACACCTTTTGCATCACGCCTAGATCTGTATATATTCTGTAAGGGTCAGGTGATGGGTCGAGATATCTAGTGAAAGAAACTAACATTAGAGACTTTCTCGTGCCAGAACGCAATCAGGATAATTTAACAGAGGTCTATATTGAAAAACAGCCAACTGAACACTACAAAAAAGTGTAAAGGACTTAGAGAAATGTTTACAATAACAATGTCGAATAGCTGTGTACGAGTACTTAAAAAAATCAAAAAGGCCGTACAGCTATTTAAATTTTAAGATAATAACATCTATAAGCTATTCTATTAAACGCGCAATTATTTATGTCCAACGTTCCTGTTTATTTGAATTTTCCGACATTAAACAATTAAATTAAAAAATAACATTAAATTCATTTTCGTCATAAAAATAAACTTCGCTAAAAAAACAGTGTTCATCATCGTGTTTGAGAAACTACGTTCTAGAAAAATGAATCGGAAAATTATTTCACAATTTCACATATTCGAACACAAAAAATAATTTTTTTTTGTTTATTCTATAAAATGCTTTTTCCTTATAACCTACATACGAGTATTGTCGAATTGCTCAACTCTCAATGAATTGTTTTTAAGACGGAATATTTACAATAAAATACAAAATCCCACCTTTTTTTTAATGAGGGCGTGGGTAGAAAGAATATCTATGAAGGAATTCAGCTTGTTTTCGTGCTTATGGTTAATTTGAAAATGAAATTCTCTTAAGGGGTTCTTTTGCAAGATTTTTTTGTCAATGTAATTTGGAATATCATAGGTGTTGCCCTGGAAACAGCCTAATAAATATGTGCGTTGCATTCCGCTTTTTCATAGGCAATATCCATGTTTTTGCGCCATAAAGCAGGATTATCATCCCAAGATACAGAGTCTCCTTAGTGTTACTCAATTGCTTTCTTTGGTCAAACAAGTAGTAAATAGGAAGTTTGGTTTTCGATAGAAAAAATTTCTAACTACCTGTACCTCTATGTTATAGCTTTCTGTTGTGACGTACTATCCGATTCGTCGATGTTATGCTTCGCTTTTTGCTGAAAGTATAAAAATACTTGATTTTGCTCTCATTCACAGCTAAATCCATTTTTTCGTTGCCTTCTTCTAATGATGTCACTGCTTTGGAAAGATGCTCTCACATAAAAATCAATAAAGGAATGCTGAATAACGAGCTATATGTTACTTCTTAGATTTTCTCCAGGGTATGCCGTATGTGTAAATATTTGGCCAATTGTGGGCTTGCCAGACCTAAAATAGTACTGATAGGTGCCAATCAAATTGTTGACAAATAGCTTAAATGCGGCAAACAAGACCTAGGAAACTCATGACTCCTACGTTGATGCGGATTAGAGAATTTGCTTTCTTGCGGATCGGGTAAATAGTGATCACATTTAATTCTTCAAGCATAACTTCCTCAGTTCCATAAGCCTTGTTAAGATTAAGTTTGGAAATTTTAGTTACTTAATTTTGGTCGGATGGGGAGAAATGCTGGCTTTTCATGCCGTTTAGCAATCGGTGTTGAGGATATAAAAACTCTCATCTCTACAGGCCTCTGTTTGGGTCTCTTTGGATGGGTATGTTCTTTTAGTAAAATTTCCGAACATCGTTACTGGAGTAGAACCATTTCCATTTCCTGGATCACGTACTTCTCATGCTTTTTCTTCTTACTCCGGAGAAACTGGCTTTCGTTTTACTATGCAGCGTTGCTACATTAACGACTTGTTTTACTTAAGTTGCTAGCCTGTATCCTTCATCAAACCTGGGGTATCCTGGGGGTAGTCAGGTGAAAGCCACCACATGAGTTACTCAGTCACGGTATTTCTGGCGGCTTCTTGTCATTGATGTGGGTTGTACGAAACTTGCCGAAAAGTTGTGGTTGTCGTGTTTATCTATTGTCGTGCCATCAGAGACACTATATTTGTAGACGTACCTTAACTGCGCCTAGACGATGATCCATGTCGATCGCAACATGATCAATTTTGTTGACTGTCGCCTGCATGGTGATTGATCAAGAAAATGCTAAGTGTCCTATAAATTTTAATCCGCATGCTTCTGTTCTATGTAACAGTCATCGCAGTATAAATGAAAAGTTTTCATATTCCTTTTGTCCAGCCCATCCATTGCACTTTCTTGATGACGATGATATTTGTATTATATTAGTCTAGGACCTCCGTCATTGTTCTTTTTTCGGCGATGGGTAGTTATCCCACTAAGCAATGTACTTACATACTTACATACGGCGCACTAGTATGGTGGAAAATTAGCGGCGGTTCAAAGAACGGCTTCCATAGCCATTACAGGTGCGCTCCGTACCACCCCTACGCACCTAGCACCGCTTGATTTACAGATTAAAAACTGGCTGGCAACAGTGCGACTCACTAATCTGTGCTACTTCAAGAGCAATAGTTTCGGACACAGCACGGTACTAACGGAGCTACTGCCAGGCAATCCAATTCAAACGGATGAAATTCCTTCCCTGGTCAACCTCGACATCCGGTATGATATAATTTATCCGGAGAGGAAGGACTGGGAAAAGAATGCAATAATCAGGACAAATGAAATTGCAATTTTTACAGATAACTCAAAAACAGAGGAAGGAACAGGTTTTTGTATCATCTCAGAAGACGAAGAACTAAGAGTGTCTATAAGACTACCGGACGCAAACAGTGTCTTCCAATCAGAGGTTCTGGCTGTCTTCAGGGCGGCTGAGCTAATGCAGATGAGATCGGTATCCGAAAGAAATATCTCTAAGGCAATGGAATCAACCAACGTCAACTCTGATACAGTCAGGAGCTGTCGCACAGTGCTCAAGTCACTATGCAGTCAGATCTGAGTAAGACTATTCTCGGTGCCAGGACATTGCGGTATTAAGAGAAATGAACAAGCGGACGAACTTGCAAGAAAAAGAGTTACCTATATCAAACAACCCCTTTGCATAGTGAGGGGCACTATCGAGGACAAAATTACAAAGACTGCCAACTAAGGTGGTCAATTCATGAAGGACACAGGGTATCCAAGGCTCTTTGGCTGCTTTTTGACGGCAAAAGATATAGGAAGTTAATAAAACTAAACAGGGATAAGCTTAGGACAGTAATAGGAATCCTGACAGAGCACTGTCGCCTGCGGCAGTATGCAAATAGACCCAAATTGTCAGATACGGATATCTGAAGATTCTGCGGTGATCTGCGAGCTGTTGAGGCCATAACACACTTACTGTGTGAATGCGGGGCAATATCGCGGAGTCGAAGAAAATTCTTAGAGAAATACTTTTTCGAAAACCTAGAGGAAACTTGGCTTTTATCAAAAAATTGGGTGTTTCACTAGGGTGATTGTTTGGGTTTTTGTCATTTGAAGATAAATTCAATTGGTTCCACAGGGACCGTTTTGGTGCCTAGTGTGTGTATGATGGCATATCCATCTCAACCCTGTTTAACCTAACCTAACCTAACCTAAGAGACATATTTTTTTTTTTATTTTTTTTTTAAATACGGATATGAATTGAACTTTTATTAATTATGAAAAAATGATTTGTGGCATTAGGTTTTAACTACGACTCCACAAATCGAATCCTCTCGATCAAATTTTTTGCCATTCTTTCCAGCATTTGAACGTTTATCCCACCTATAATGGGCGAAATATTGCCTCTTTATACCTGAAAAGTCTACGATTTATGAGCATATAACTAAGGCTTGACATAGTCCCACAAGTTTCATTGACTGCAACGCAGGCTTCGCTTTCATTCAAAAAAAAAAAAAAAACGATGATTCGAGTAGCACTTTTGTGGGTGTAATTGCATCGAAAAGATCCGATTTTGCGTTGCTTGTTCGATCTCCCGCAGACTCTCACTCCCAGCGGCTACAGTTTCCACTGTACGCACATTACGTTCACGCGTTGTTGGCTTTGCGTCATAGACATAGACAGTGACAGTGGTACGGTATTTCTTGAGTTCAAAACCGACTTTCCAAATAAGTTTGATGTGTTCTTTTGGTGTAAAGTCGATTTATGATGATTTAATCACACAATACTGAACATGAATTTCAGAACTATTAAGAATGACAGCACAGTTTGAGATTGTAGTCCCCCTTTTTACACTATGGCTTTTGCTTACGCGCTGTTGCATATTTGACCTCCAATTCAGCTTACTGTTCAGAATCGTTTCTAGAAATTTTACCTGTTTAACGAACTCTAGTAGATGCCAATTTGAGATTTTATATTTCCTGCTGAAGAAGACCAATTCGGTTTTAGTTAAGAGCTGTTTGCATTAGGTCATCTTCATAAACGAATTCCGTGCAGATATCCCCTGCAAAAGTCTAAGTGGTTTATCGACTCCCATGTTCCATAGATGGAGATAAATGCCACCAATTTGTGGTATTCTTCGAGGGACGTGTCTCTGAATTGAGGATGTTCGAGGGACGTGTCTCTGAGTTGAGGATGCTGCTGGCTTTGTGCTGATGATTTTTCTTGTACGAAGTTGATTTATCAACACGTTTAGAGGACTTTTTCTAGGCCCGACAGTGCTACTGTTAAAGGCTCTGCCATGACATTGTTGAAAGCACACTCAATTATAAAAAAAAATCTAGTTGGAGAATGCAAATTTCTCTGAGCAGAGTTAGTAGGCAATATGATCGTAGTTAATGGAATTAAACAAGGATAGGTTTAGGACAATAATAGGTATCCTAACAGTAAAGTCTGTCATTTACAAGGTGAACTCGAAAACAACTTGTCATCATTTGTCGGAATTCCACGACTAGCATTACTGTTTCTATTCCATTTCCAGGCATTTCTGTGTTCAATGCTATTTTTATCAGCTTCGGCTCTTACTTCCATAATAATCGACCATATGCACATAACAATGGTTATCGTCTAGCAAGTTACTTTGACAAAATTGGCAGTTTATCGGATTCCATTTTTTTTTTTTGTTTTTTTTTTATCAATCGCTGTTTCCGTCAGAATTTCGATTTCAAGCACTCTTCCGTTTACGGCAGTAAGTCGTTGAAAGCATTCTTATTAACCTCACTTGGCATGAGAGAGATCCGTTTATGAATGCCAGACGATCAACGAGTCAAAATAGCTTAACCAAATTTGGCAGGTCGAAAGTTTTGTTGTTTTGTTTTTATTTTTATTGTTTTCACTTTTTTGAAAAATATTTTTTTATAAAGTGTTCGCACTGCATAGCGACACGTACTGTCAATTGAAATTGTCATTCTAATCATGGTCAATTATGATTGTCACTGCTGAGAATTCTGCTCTGCCGCCATCTGACATTGGACAGAACTGTCAAAAATACACGAAAAAGAAACGAACATTACTTAATCTTGTGATTAATGCTGGATACATAAAATGAAATTTATACGAGTTCATGACCTTTCCAAAGTGTGAGTCAACAATTTGCATTTCTACAGAAAAGTTACATGTTTGGCTGGTAGTTCTTATTTGTTTATTTGTTTGTTAAGGATTAACATACAAAGACCATAAATTATGTTTTTAACAACCAAGTCTCGTTATTTGTTAATTTATGAATATTTATTCATTATGTAGTTTCTCATCGTTGTTGGTTCTGTTTCGTTTGGAGGTTAGATTCTTGTTTGACTGTTTATTTTGATAAGATCAATGACTCAAGAGAATATTGTTTTGTCAGATTTTCTGTACTATAATTCATGCGAGAAGAAGTAGGATAGTGAAAAATTGTCTAACTGATAATTGCCTAAACTAGCCCATAATTTGAATTCTTGACATTAGAATTCCAGAACGGAGCTGTGTCCATGTCCAAACAAGTGATCGTATTTTCGCTGGAGATTGGCTGTTCTTGTGGCAGACGCAAACCGGTAAACATTAAGGTTTATTCAACTAGAGTGCATGCATTTGTTTAAATAGTGAATTTATAAAAGGTTTTTCAATAGAGGATTCATTTTCATTTAACAAGAAAACACGTCCTTTTTATGAAATAAGATATGTTCTTTGCAAATCTATTTCATAGATTGTTGGACTTCTTTGATTGACTGGGAAACGTTGATGTAAAGCTCATATATGGCCTCAAAGAAAGAATCAACACGGTGTTAAATCGCATGATTCCTCCTGCCAATTCTAATCACCATTTTGGGAAAATACTCGGCCCAGAAACTTTACCGCAAAACAGCAATTTTTTTGTTACTTGTGGGCCACATAGCGCCTTACTGAAATTCAACCTCGCCCTCATCCATAGTTTTAAGTTCCGTTCATACAAATACATTGATCATGGTTCAGTACCGCATTCTGTTTACGGTAACAGCCAAACCTGCTGTATTTTGGAAGAATTATGTTACAATAAAACACCCTGTTCAAAAACGGCACAGAGGATTCTCGACATTTTCTAAACTCAAAATGCGGCGATTCTGCTTACTAACAAAGCCTTCAAGTTGTCAATCAATATGCCTCCTCGCTCAAAATGATTTGAATTCCTGATCAATTTCATGTACATATTTCCAACACCCAATTGGCAACGTTACGACGCTGTGGTGATTACCAGGCTTAAGTTATTTTGCCAATAGAAATTATGACCCAAGTCTTTATGAAAAATTCGGTGGAGTGTCGTTTTTCATACGACCAATTCCTGATATCGACGTAGTTATGTTTTCGGCCACATTCTAAGGTGCAGTAGCCAGTTGATCTTGCGCGACGCCCAATATTTCCATTCTTCAGAGCTTATGCTCTGCTTAGGAGAATTCGCGCAGACTTAGTCTTGGCTTTGTCTCCTCTATTAATTGGTATGTTGTTCTTAATCTGCAGCAAGAGTTACATACATAGACACGTTCCTTTGCAAAGCTTCAAGGGCACAGGTCTCACGGCGTCAAATCGCACGATCCTAGTGGGTAGTCAGAGTCGCTTGAATGGCGGTTGAAGTATTGCCGTAGAACGATTGTTTCATGAGTTATTTTTTTAGGTAGCTTTCAGCTAATGGCAATCTTTGACTCACGTGTGAACTCTCTCTACCCTAATTTCAGAAATTATGTATTGTATATTTACTTAGACATAGAGGTGAAAATGTGGCTCTTTCACAGTTCAGGGACTTGCGAATAAGCTGACTGCAAATAATACATTTAAAGACAGGCAACTGAGAATTTTACTATTCCAAAAACACAGAATTTAATTTATCTAAAAGTCTAGGATTCGCACATTTGTCCGCGAATAAGCGAACTGTCAAATTTTACTCGCATTCCACAAATGTGGAACCCAATCAACATTTGCGCGACCAAAATATTCGCGCGAATGTAACCTCAAAATTCTCCTGTCTTATTTTGTTTTGTTCGCAAGTCTGCAGCTAAATGAAAAAGGAGCTGTGAATATGAAATCATATTGGCAATATCGACATCTCTTGTTGAAGGAATGTTTTAGGGTCTCCGTAAAATTATAGCTACCGTCTGTCAAAAATCATTTAAGTTCAACAAATTAAAAAACTGAACGGAGCAGGTGCAAAATAGAGTAGAAAATGTTTGCATTCGACCCGAGTCTCTGACAAAATCGCGACTTCTGATGTCTTCAGGTTACCCCAGTTTACGAGTGCCACCTTTGGGTTTCTGCGGTAATTCATGAAATCGGGGGATATAGTATGCTGACACGTCTCCATACTCAGAATACTGGACTAGAGGCTAAAAAAAGGAAAATCAAGGCAAACAAGGTTCGACTCTTCTCTTGTTGTGGGCCTAGATAAGGTCTTAATAAACCTTAGTAAACAGAACCTTAGTTGTGGATGCTGACTACGGTTAAACTATAATTTCGATAATTATTATCGTATTTATCATCGGTAGTTTGATGGAATAAGTTTTCACGAAAATAACATGTCTCTGCTGTTTTCAGCTTGTCCTAGCTCTGTTCCAGGCGGCTCTTATGAATCGTTCTCCCCTTGATATTCATTGTAGGAAATGTAGTCGGGTCTTGACCGATGACTCCAGAATCGCTGTCGTCTTTGTGGAGGGCCATAATCACATACCTCTTGCATTTTCCTTCCAAGCGGCGAAATGAGCAATCCTTGTGGCCATAGACTACTCGTATATAACGATGAACAGGTAGAAAAGGTGAATTATGTGCATATGTTGTATCAGTCGAGCTGCGCTTAAATCTCTTACTTTAAGCAGTTAAATTCGAGAACGCAAGATTTCTTATCACAAACAAGCCTTGTCTGGCTCTCAAGTCACAATAAATTCGCAGGAAATAAAGTCACTAATGAATTTGCTACTTAAGGCTCAGCGGAAGACATGTGCTTTATAAATCCTATCCAACTCAGAAGATTGATGCACCTATCTTTGTATTTTTGGTTAGATCGGAAAGATATTTTAAAAGAATACAAGCTTTTGTTCGAATTTCTAGGTCCTTCTATTTTTTTGAAAGGAAGCTTTTCTTACTCTCTTTTCTTTCCGGTTTTGTACTAGCAAGGCACTATTTTTATGTGTGTTTGATATCTGGCGTGCCTTACGTCTTCTTTCACATGATACTACAGATTTCTGTTCAACGATACGTCTCTATTATTCACGTATAATATACGTAACTCCTGGAAATCATAGAGTTGAAAGCTGTTGCTTATTATGTCGCCGGCGCTGTTATCTTCGACTATGCAACCGATCAATTTCTTAATCGATTTCCACCCGAGAGACTCTTAAATCTTCTTTGTTAGGATCGTTGACTGTCGGCTTTCTTCATTCATAACTGCACCAATGACATCAGAACTTGTTAACCGCAAGCCGTTGTAGTCAGCCAGTTTCTTCTAAACTTATATCCGGCACATTGCGTTCCGCTTTGACGCCCACCGCACTCTGCCTATATATATATATTAAGAATGCCATTGACAATTTCGAAATATCGGGAAGGGTTTGTTGTGTATTATATCCTGCTGAGTCATACCAGCCGTAGTTACTCTTACAAGAAATTCAGCTCAAGCCATGCTTTGCATATCAAATTCGCCATCAAACTTATTTATTTCCAGGCAAGAGTCACTGAATTCAGCCTTCTGATTATGCTCAAATAAGTCTTAAATTCTCGCCTCACTCATAACTTGAGTTTCGTTTAAGCTTCATTATACTCGTAGTTAGAAATACGAAGAGTTAATCCTTATCACTCAACTCCTTTCATTAGTTGTGGAGACGTCCGGAAAATTTCGACTACATACATACCTTTCCTAGGTATGGCCAAAGCCTGTCTCGACTACAGTCGACCTCATTATTTTACAAAACTTCTGGTGTAATTGCATCAGAAGGCATATTTGTAAAATAAGAGACAAAAGACAGGAGATGACAAATACAATATATTCGTGAGTCGGAACTTAAGGACGTTAAAAATGGGAAACAGAGTAAACCAGTATCCACCATAGCAATATGAAAAGATTACGGCTCTGTGAACAGCCTAGACCTAGATACGTAAGCCGTGAAAAGCTGAAATAAACCCAATCGGCAAAGGTTTTAGAAGTTGTAAGTTATTATAACCCTACGGCTTAAATGTTAGCACTTACATCATCACCTACGAGTATGTACATCAATGTTGACGAAAAGGACAGATATCAATTCTCACGTTCCTGTATTTGCGTTGCTTTCACTTTAATCAGGGAATCACATTCTATTCATACTCTACATCTCATGTAATTGGTTCTCCGTTATTTTTCAGGGAACTCAAGGAAACATTACTTGGCAACGTTTTTCTAAAGCTACAGGGTCTTCCAATAGGGACTTCCGAACTTTGACAGTTGATAGCGGCCATTTTGTTGAAGCTACATCTGTCAAATTGGCTGCCATTTATTCAGTCTGTTTTGCCAAATCACCATGGACGGACATAGCGTTCAACAACACGCGCAAATGATAAAATTGTTCTCCCAAAATTGGTGTTTTGTTCGGGCAATGTTCCGCGCGCTTCACCCATTTTACGGTCACCATAATCGTCCTACCGAGAGGACTATTCGCAGCATGGTGTATAAATTTGAGTTTAACTGGCCCACTGGTTGGAAACGGACCCTAATTTTCATCGAAAAATCATCTTCAGCGATGAGACCCATTTCTGGATGAATTGAGATCCAAGAGCATCCAATGCATCCCGAAGAAGTCACTGTTTAGTGTGGATTTTAGGCTAGCGGCATCATCGGTCCATATTTCTTTGACAACGACGTTCGCCAGGCCATCACCGTCAACCTATATGTCGATTATTACCAACTTCTTTTGGCCTGAATTGAATGATATAAACACCAACAACATATGGTTTCAACAGGACGGCGCTACGTGCCACACAGCTCACGTCACATTTGAAACTCTGCACGAGCGATTCGAAGGCATGGTCATCTCACGTGGAGGTGATGTGAACTGGCCAACGAGATCGTGCGATTTAACACGGAGCACGTGTTAAGTTTTTCGGAAAATTGGATAGAGAGAGAGAGAGAAAGATATTTGGACTCAATGGTTATTTCGCTCCATGTATGGCATCCAACAAAGGGGAGACTAAATTATTAGTGTAAATTGACTTGAGTTGTATTTCGGCAAGCATTCACCTCACGAGATTTCAGTTGCATGAAAAAATTTCTTTCGGTCACGGCTGGTATTGAACCCCGAACCGTCCGAAAGGGAAGTAGTCAATACACTACCACTTGAGCCACGGCCACCCACATTTTCCACGTATTCCATAATAGCATCGATAGGCCTTTCAAACGAAGAAAAAATTTCGATGACATCTCACGCACACTTTGTTTTATTTAAATTTAAAATAGGAAGCGCTTAATGAAATACCCTTTATAACATTGCTGCTTGCCTTCGGTAACTACTGCGTATGCCAACTAACATACGTAGAGGGTGGAGTTGCTTATTATGAATTTAAATAGTTCTCTAACCCCCCGGGTCTCCTTACTCTTTAAACTTTCCTCATATTAAAATAGTAATCAAATACCGCCGAAAATGTTCAACTTTTGTCGTGAACTCTTAATTTTTTTTAAGTAGAACATTAGCAATTGTGAAAGTACCAAGCCTAGTCATTCAGAAGTTGTAGGCTGAATCAAGCTTCCATTGTGACTATTTAAGCATGACCCATGTGACATTTAGCTTTTAAATGAATTTCGTCTCAGAAATTTCACAAACTTGTCCCTTCACCTAGATTAACAAGAACAAGACACCAAAAGAAAGCTACATATTCGAAATCCATGTCGCACAAAACAGGCACACACGTTCTAATATACATAAAACAATCACGACTTGCCTATTTGGAACAACATGCGCTAGACATCAAAATAGATACGAAGAGTAGCCAACAGAAGCACTTTTCCAGATCCGAGCTTGAGGCTAAATGATTTCAAATAAAAATAAAATTTAAAACAAAAACAAACCACCACAAAGGGTTGAAAAAGGGGGGCCACCAGAAAAGAGGGAAAAAAGAACAAACATTTCCACGCCTCTATTCGTAAATCATTCTCACATCACACTCTAACAACTTGCACCAGATACCGTCATATGTAGACCATTCAACCGAAAGCCAACGGAAAGTAGTTCAAAAGTGCGATTTATGTTGTCTGTCAAGTTACCCGACCGACCTCATGGTAATCATAATAAGCGGACAAGTGGACAGTACGAGTAGCTCCACTTAAGACTCCGTTCAGTTGTTTGACTATGTGCCCAGAATGAGCGAAATGAGCTCTAGTGAATGCATCGTACAAAGTACTCGTATCAGGTCAATGTTACGTACGAGTACAAGCCACATGAGTCACATAAAAATTTCCAACGAATATTGAATGCGATAAACGCGGCGCTGGAACTGGGATCGGGCCACCATCCATCCGCCGCCAAAACATGTGCCACTCTATCTGAATAATGTTAATTTATTTATTTTCTTTGTTTTCTTTCTCTCTTTTAGTTCCAGAACGCACAACAGCCCTTAAATCGTGAACGTAGAAGACAGACTCGAAATCGCATCAAAATTCAAAAATGTCGTTTCGCGTTGTACGAAGTTCAAAATTTCGTCACGTCTATGGTCAGGCACTGAAACGTGAGCAGTGCTATGACAATATCCGAGTGTCAAAAAGCAGTTGGGACTCAACATTCTGTGCAGTAAATCCGAAATTCTTGGCCATCATAGTGGAATCAGCCGGCGGTGGAGCTTTCATTGTCTTGCCACACAATAAGGTAAGTCTGAGTATGAATGGTGCGCAATTACATATATACTCGTACGAGTACGAGTGTGTCGTTGAGAGTTGGAAGATTGATTTCCTCCCAGTGTCTGGTGGTTCGCATTAAGATGCTTTGGAGCATCCAATGAGTCATTTCGTTTAATTACAAATAAGGCGGAAGGAATTCGCAGAAAATGTTGAGAACAAAAAAGTAAAAAAAAAAAAAAATGTCACCAAGTAGAAATATGTTATTTATTGTCGTCTCAAAGCTGAGCTGGCAACATCTTGACTTTTGTTTTATTTTTTGGCAACAGCCAGCACAAATGGTAATGTATATATAGTCGTAGTCGTAGCCGAGATATTTGCTGTCGTTTCTTTGCACCTACAGACGTTGGGTGGAAAAATTCTAAGCAATTGACGCAAGTTTTCTTGTATTTTCAACATTCTGAATCACAGCGTGCAAAGCAACGGTAAGGTAGTATCTTGTTTATGTATGTCGGTGATTTGCAGTGAGCAACGGTAACGGAAATCTGGTCGCATGTCAGAATTTTAAAATCTGTCGAAGAGATGTGCTCAAATAATGAACTTACAATTTATAGGTTTCTTGACATACGAACTTAAAATATGAGTGACAACAGATGGAGGGTTTCGGACAGTTGATTTTTTTTGCTGACCGTTAATGTTTCATTATGATTGAGTATTCCCTATATACCGTTGTGATTGGCTACTATAATATGAATATTTTGCGATTTAGGAGGCATTGAGCTACAGCGCATCAGCGCTAAGTTCCTGCAGCCTGACCTAAGTGCAGGCCAAATAGTCATAGAGATAGTGAAGAGCCGAGCCAGTGTCGTCATCGATCTCACAGAAATTGTGGCAACATGTGGTCCCACTTATGCCTAGCACACTCAAGTGATAAGCAAGAGCGTAAGTCCCTGAAAAACTCTCCTCTGAGCCATACCTATCAAGTTAATGGGCTATCTCATTTTCTGCAGCCTTTTATTTTCAAACTATATAGTTTGAAAGTGATAAGATGACGGCTCAGCAAGGGCTGAAGTGCAGCTTGACGTCGCTACAGACATAGATACTTCATCTTCTTTGCTGGTCTCTCGGAAGACAGACGCAAATTTTTTTAACGAGGAGTGAAAACGTTGTCGTCCTCTAAAAGAAAAACACCAGCGTAGCATCCTAGATATCTTTTAGAGCCATCGGTTAAGACCTGACTACAATTCTTTGGTAACAGCAGCGCATATCCGTGTAGATCCAGAAGCTGCGTTGTCGACAGCACACCCAATTTCGATGAAAATGCTCATCACTTACTCATTCTATTCAAGTGTTTCTTCAATTCTGCCTACACGATCTTCCGCGTAGGTAACATAGGTATGCAACCATTCTCTCCATGCTCTTCACAGAACCTCTCGGCGAGCTTGTAGTCATATTTTCCGATTTTCGGTATAAAGAATACGCTTACTAGCAGTTGCCAGCAGCTGGGCTATGTCTTTTTGTAGCGTAACGGGATATATGGAATCAGCGCCAAGCAACTTGAAGCCATCAAAAGAAGGAACAGCGCATTTGATGGCCCCATCTCTTACCACAGCCAATAGTAGATACCAGCTGCGTCGTATTGTATTGCTCAGCTCACTTGTAGCTTCTGAGATATAAGCTGGCTATGAGCCGTTTTTGTTCAGTTAACTGGATAGTGAGCCTTAAGCATGAGACGGAGAGACTCTGCTTTCGCTTCAGTTTACGTGACATCAAATCTTCTGAATGTTTCCAGTCTTGCTGACTTGCCCCTGTAGAGAACTTTGCCTGGTTTTAACGAGTGTTTTCGCTAAAGTCTTTACAAGAGGCACTCTGCGAAATCTGAGCTACCTTCTTATTAATTTATTATTAATTAGTTTAATACAATTAACATATTTCTTTGTACGTTTTAAGCCAACAGAAAGGTGGTGAGTTTCGGTGATCGTTGGTCTTGTCAGGACTGTTCATTGCGGATCTATTACATTGCCCTGCTTGTGGGATTGGCTTAATTTGCAGAAATTTTTACCATTTTTCAGACCACGAAATAGTCACAAGCTTTGACTTTTCATCTATATTCCAACTATTCATAGAACGATGTCGGTAGTCGTACAGGATCAATTTTTCATCGCACATCACAATGCGAAAAATGGTTCTTTCTGTGACGTCGGCCGTAACGCACCTCACCTTCAAAATGTATGATTCATAAAGAACTAGTATGCCTCTTCAGAAATCTTTACTTCGAGTAGAAGGACTATCCAAGTGATATTCTGATCGCTTTCTATCCTATCGGAGGCGATTTTTTTTTTTTATTTAATTTACACGCGCCTAAGGGGCTAGATACCCTTTTACTGTTACCAGGGCGCGGGCGGAAAGGTAGAAGGAGGAGGAAGAAAATTGTTTTTGTAGTGGTTTGAAACTCAGGTGTGTTTGGTTTCGATATTCGCTCTCCAGGGGGTGGGAGTCCGAATAGGACGGAGAAGTTTTTCTTCACTCAGAGTGATTCGAGGTATAATTCACAGTATTTTTTTTTTTCTGTGCTTGAAACTCTACGACAGTTTTTTTTTTCAGTTTTTATGCATTTTTATTTATATTACTTAAAATACTCTTACTTGCTACACAAAAATACGCTTAAATAACTTAAAATTATCCTATTCTAACTTACTGGCCCCATGCGGGCACTCTAAGTTAAACCTAACACTTAAACTATGTCTTTCGACGTACCTTACAGTTAAATTTATTTTTTTATTTTAACATTAATTAATACTAAAACTAAGAAAACATTTTTCAACAAAAAAACTTAGTAACATGACCTTTTTTTTATTTTATTATAAAACTTAAAACTAAACAAAACCTACAGACTACCTAAAAATAAATTTTAGTCTACTTAACCTACTTACATCTAACACAAATAGAGACATACATAAATATATATATAGATAAATACATGTATATATATATTTTTTTTTTTCTTAAAACTAACTTAATTCTACCTAAAACTATGTAAGCCGGCCATGGCTAAAAAAATTAGGCTGGCCCACTTCGCTTCTCATGAAGCTACATATCACTGGAGGAGTTCGACGACAAAGCATCCTCCCCTTCAACAAGCCACCAAAAGTGTTGGTGCTGCCGAGCAAAATCCCTCATGTCGCGACTCCCTACCGCCCTACTGAACCGGAGACGCTCCGCACTGCCATGTGCGACGTCTCTGTCGTAGTTGAGTTGCCTGTCCGCAGCTGTTCGAGCGACGTGGAAGATTAGCGGCACCGCCAATCTGTCCTGGATCAGACCTTTGCTGTCTAGATAGAGGAACGATTCTGGAGGAATAAAGCCGTCAAAGCTAACTCTCTCGTGATACATATAATTGGGGTAGTAAGCCCCGGAGATCAGGTTGTTCAATGAGGTCATTGCTCTTGCAACGTGCCTTCGAGTTAACTTAATGACGAAATTGTCCACTCTTATTAGGTTCGCCCTATTGTATAAGACCTCATTACGATAGAATTTTATGTACTCAGTCTCTGGTGTTCTGTATAAGCGAAGACAAGCCCTCTCAAACACCCGAATCTTTTCCAATAAACTTGCTCTCACGTTAAACCACACGGGACATCCAAATACAAGCATGGGCCTGATAAGGGCCCTGTAGCAGATTACCTTCACCCTCGCATCGAGTTGGCTGTTATAAAACAGTCTCTTTGTAAGGGCAAAAGCACCTTTGGCTCTGGCCAGAGTAACCTCTATATGTTTGTTAAAATACAGAAATTGATCCAGCCAGATCCCAAGGTATCTGACTACATTTCGACAAGCAAGTGGCTGCCCGTGCTGCCCCACGATCGAGAACTTTCGCCAATTCCTTCTGGTATCCCTAGAGGCCCCAGACAAAGGCGTCCTAAACAGAATGGTTTCCGACTTCTGAAAGTTGATTTTCAACTTCCAGTCATCGCAATATCGCTTAATTTTGTCGAAGTCACGCTGCAAAAGTATATTAATGACCTCAATCTTTGGACCTGATCTGTACGCGATTATGTCGTCTGCGTACGCTATGGCATGGTGAAGTGAACCTATCAGATCACTCGTGTAAATGTTGAATAGGATCGGCGAATTTACCGCACCTTTTTGCAGACCGTTTTTAGTGTTAAACGTTCCAGCAGAAGTCACATCGCCATTCTTCATGATGAACTGTCTACTGGAGCATATCAAAAAGAATATACAGCAGTGGTTTACTAATGCCCAACCTGTCCAGCTTGAAAAAGAGTCCCTCTAACCATACGGTATCGAAGGCCCTTTCCAAGTCAATCAGGCAGGCACCAGTGCAATGTTTCTTGCCTTTGTTCCATTGGATATCAGAAACCAGTTTAGACGCAGCATGAATGATATTATGTCCCGCCTTTAAACCGAACTGATTATCCGGAACTATATGTTTGTCGTCAACCCACTTAGTCAGGACTCTATTGATCACCTTCTCGAAAACCTTACTGATGTTTGGAAGCAGACTAATCGAGCGGAGATTCGCCGGATTGGAAGTGTCTTTATCTCTCTTGGGGATGGGATGTACCACCGCAGTTTTCCAATGCGCTGGATAATATGCATTATTCATTGCATTATTAAACAGGGTGGTATAAATGTTCACCTCTTCTAGAGGGAGGTGTCGAAGCACAATGTTCGGTATTTCATCGGTTCCCACTGATTTCTTACTTCTAAGTGATTCGAAGATCGTTTGGAGCTCTGCCTTCGAAATGAACGGTGGTAGTACCATTTCATTGGTGATGACATTATTTGCCATATTCTCGTCACTGAACTGGGTGAAACCCGAGCTCTCGAATCTCAAATTCACAATTTCATTTCGAAGATAGAAATTGTGCACAAGGACTCGATTCTCCAGATCGTGGTTCGGGCCAATGATGCCATTCGTCTTGTACACTTCCTGGAAAGTCGCTCCTATAGCCTCTACCTTCTCCTGCGGATCTTCGATCACAAAGAAGTTGTCATCATCAACAGCCTCACTTGGATCGATGCCTGCTGCTATAAGTATGTTCTCGTTATTCGTCGTTCGGGCGATTTTAAGACACGAAAGGTCGTTTTGATCTTTTCTCCGAAATATTTTATTTATTTGCGGAAACATATTCGGGTTGCTGGTGTTTACAGCTCGAATTTTGTTGTTCCAATATAAACTTACAGATGCTCTGTAATTTTCTTTCATTAAAGCTTGGAGGTTTTTGATCGACGACTTTAGCGTCATAATCTCCGGGTTATGTTTGTCAGTAAACTGTCTGTACAAGGTTTTTAGCCTTGACAGCAGTCTACTTTTATGTCGGTGCAATGCGTCAATAGTTGCATTGCGGAATAGGTCTTCTTCGTCAGTGTGTCGGTACCGAGGTATCGTTTTGTCCATTGTTCGTTTGATTGTCTCGTCCATTAGTCTTAGATACCTGTCAATCTCCTCGTTTAACAGATTTCTGTTGGACGGTAGGTAGAGCGAATTCGAGGAGAGTGCTCTAGTCAGTGTTCTGGTGAAGTGTGTCCAACGCACCCTACTATAATTGTAGGAATGCCTTTGGACAAACTCATCCAAACCCGCAATTTCGTTGGGAACAGTTATTTCGGTGCTGAGACCGCAATGGTCACTGTCATACACGAAAGTGCGTAGACAGTTTGTAGTTTGTTTGTTAGTGCATGTCAGGTGTAATCGTGAGTCAAACAGCAGAAGATCCAAATAGGACCCGTGTCTGGGAAACGGCGGACTATCCGTCGCCTTAATCCCGAGTCGATATATTATATTGTGCTGACCCCACCAATTGAATAGTACATAGGTTCCCTCTAGTATTTGGTGTATTATTTCTCCAATCACTATGCTTGGCGTTGAATCTCCGCCGATAATAAAATAGTTGTCTTCCAATTCCAGCCTCAGGAATCCGAAACTCTACGACAGCCAAATCTACGTGTCAGTGTTATGCCTTCACACGCAGAATTTTTCTGTCTGAGTTCCAATTACACAAATGAAAATCTGACTTGCCATGGGCAGGATTCGAACCTGAACCCTCCGAGTGAGAAGCGATTGCTAGTACCACTACACCACGGCCACCCGTGCTCCTCCTAACAAAATCTCGATATGCTTCTGATAAACTGAAGCCGATCAAATGCGTTAATGATGTGTTTTTTTATAGAGATAGAGCGTATCTAAGCAAACATTATAAAACCACTTCTATGAGTAGCATTCAAAAATACATATCAGATATATTGTAGAGGCAGCGTTTTTACACTTTTATGCTTTTATATGCATAATAAACTAATACTCTAGTACTTAACTGCTTAAACAAAACAAACAGTGAATAGAAACACACTTCAAGTGGCCACAATTGAGTCACTGCTAGGAGGCCGTAAATTAACTTTTCAATCTACAATAAAATATTTTGCCGAAGGCGTGACTCAGAAGGCAACGTTTATGATATTTAATGCATATATCCGCCCATCTTCGCTGTCTCACGTTTTTAACTGAGGGAAAGAGGTCTTAGTCAGCTTATTCGTAATTAAATTTTGTATCTACAATATTATCAATCAGTATTGTAAAAACGACTGTTTAGTCGAATGCCGTCACATAAATCTTCTACATATACTCGTAACAAGCGTGCTTCATGAGCTTTTGCTCATTTTGATCTTTTTGGAAGATGTTCATGTTGTTCATGTTCGCAAGCCTAACTTGCTTACTTAGGTGGCGCTACAGTTCAGGCTGAACCTGAGCCTCAACTAACTAACTAACTCCAGTTAGCCCGGTATTTAGTTAGCTGCCTCCAATTGCTCACTCCAAGTCAGTTGAGGCCACATTCTACATGTGCGCTCCACCTAAGGTGAGGTCTTCATCTATTGCGTTGTAACTCCGGGTTTGATTCGAAGACTGCGGGCCGGAGCATTGACGTCCATTCGCTCTACATGTCTTGGCCATTTAATGCGCATGTGATGCGCAGTTTTCTGACTAGGTCGATGTCGCTGCACAGCTCTTTCGATAAGGTCCATGCTGCTGTGCCATAGCTGTCGATTGTGACGTTCTGTCCAATTCATCGATGTTGTATGTTCTGTCCCTTCTTGTTGACAGCATATACTTGGTTTTGCCCTCATTTACTTCTAAACCCATTTTGGTAGCTTCCGTTTCAATACCATCGAATGCACCGGTGACAGCACGCTGTGTTCTCTCAATTATACCGATATCATCGGCGTGTGCTAGTAGACTTTTGAAAGTGTTCGGTTGTGAGTTCCATACAATTCTTTCAAGTATGGTGTTAAAGAAGCCACATGACAGCCCGTCCCCTTATCTAAACAATGTTTTTGTTATCAAAGGTCTCTGTTAAGTTGTTTCCGACTTTGACGAAGCAGCTATTGTTCTCAATTGTCATTCTGCACACACCGACGAGTTTAGCAGGGATGCCAAAACTAGACATGGCTTTATCTAGCTCGTCTCTATAAATGCTATCATATGCGGCCTTAAAATCTATGAAATAATGGTGGGTAGCGATTTCGACTTCTTAACGTTTTTCTGCCGGAGTGTGAAAATTTAGTCCATTGTGGAGTTTGCTGGTCTGAAACTGCACAGATAGGGGCCTATCAGATTGTTGAGGAAGGGTTTCAGACGTTCACACAATGTGACAGATAAAATCTTATATGCGATGTTGAGGAAACTTACAACTCTATAGTTATCACAGTTGATGGGGTCATCTTTTTTATGAATCGGCAAACGATACTGAGATTCCTTTCAGCGGGCATACACTCTTTTGACCATATCTGAGAAATTAGTTAGTTTATGCTCTCCGCCAAGTCCGACTTACCAACTCTAAACGTCGAGAACAAGAGAAACTCTTTGTTTAAACAGCAATTACAATTCTTGAAGGTTCGCCGTTGTCTTCAAGTCAAGGGTCAGTCCTCAGGCCTTATTCCAATTGACAACCTGTTTGCGGTTTTCTTCAGCCAGGCTTCCTTAAATGACAATGCCATGCCAGATTCTAACTTCTAAACGATAGTTAGTTACTTCTATATATGCATATTTCATAGTAGGCTCCCGACCTGTGTAGATTGTCTGCCTGAGACATGCCAGCCTTCCACTGGCTTATTTCCAGTTGTCCAGACCAAGCGCTCTAGAATCGGGAATCACTTGGTCTTTAAAACCATGTAATCATGAACCAGGAGACTGGGATTCGAAGACTCTCTGAGCCGAACAATTTTTTCTCATTCGGTCGATATGTTTCGAACTATTATGCAATCGCATCTTGGTATGACACATAGAGTTCACTGGACCTTAAGGGACCCAGAATAATACGAACAATTTTCCTTTTGAAATTTTCAATGTACTCTGCTTTTCTGCTCATCGTTCAGAATTTGCTATACTAGTTCAGTACGACAGGATCAGTGTTGTGTAGTACATGCTCTTTAGGACATTCGAATCTATTGTATTAGGTCATTACATATGAAATTGCCTATTTTCATGTTGAAAATAAAACAACGCTATTTCAAAAATTATTCCTTAAAATAATCACCATTTACATACATGACCTTTTTTCAACGATCCACAAGAGCAAATATGCCTCTTTTGGAAAGGACCGGATCTTTTTGGTTCAAGAAGTTTTTAAAGTCCTCATAAATAGCATCTGGGTTTGAGAACTGCCTATTTTTAGGATGACTGCCTAAACATCTGAAAAGTTGGTAGTCAGGACAAGTCAGGTGAATAGGACGGATGAGGTAAAACTTCGTATCCCAACCCTGCTAGCTTCAGACGCGTAAGTGATCTTGCATTGTCGTGAAGCAGTATGGAACCATACCTATTTACTAGTTAAGGCAATTTGCTGTCCATTATTTCGATTTTTCTAAAATATGATTCTGCTGTTTCCTTAATTTGTTCCGTTTGTTCCGACTAGTTTTCCTCTACAGCTATCACACTTCGACTTCCTTAAACTGGGAAGATATGTCCTTTTCATCTTTCGCAAAATTTGTTTATCATTTTGAATACATACATTTTGCACACGGTCTTCTTTTCGTAGGTTCTTTGATGATGTTGCGATATTGAATCCACTAAATATTGTCGGCAGTGGAAGTTGAGTGCAATCGGAGAGTCTCTCAATCAGATTCTGCTGGTTATTAAGCTTGAAACGTTAAGTCTCCTGTTTTTGAAGCACACTTTGGACTTTCGGACTCTGAATTTGGGCACAATGAGATATGGTCATTTCCAGATTCGAAAAAGTGCGTGCGTTGCATCTATTACGAGTACCACGTGATCGATTTGGGTCGCTGTTTAACCATCTACTGAGTCAAATTGCCTTGGGGATGCGTGGAAGCCGTTGTCTGTTATCGTTCCGTGAAACGCCCAAAATGTGTTGTTTATAGATTTTTGCATTGAATTCTTGTGTACGATTGGCATCACACCCCGGACAGGCTTCTTAGGCTCCATCTAGCAGGCCATAGAATCATTTCTTGACATCTTACCTCACCGGCAATCGCGTATTCATATATTAGGTTGATACTTAGAATGTAGCTCTGATTTGAATTACAGCCAAGCGATCACGTATAGGCTTAAAGCCAACAACTTTTGGCCTTATGAACATTTCCACGACGAATCGCGTTCTAACAAGTACAGCGTTTTATGTCAGTTTTAATATCATAGATGACGCAATTTTTAGGCTCTTTTTTCATATACTCGTATGTACATATATTCGAACCTATCCATCGTATCTCCTGAATCTCAGCAATATTTGCTACGAATATATAAAACTCCATTGGTATTCGAGCCTGCTGTCTCTTAACCGTATCTTTTCCGACGGTCATCAACCCTCGACTTGGAACATTATCCTCGTAAAAAATACAATGCTTTCTTTTTGGCTGTTGAGGGCTTCTTAAAAGTATGTGTTTCCAAGTTAGTTTTGTTCCTGCGCAAACATTTTTTTCCTGAATTATGCGAACTCTTTTAATACCAGCAAAGGTTCCAGGAGTGACACCTCCTAATTACGAATCCATTGCTAAATTATCAGCAACACATAAGATTTGTAAGAGTATCCTTTTTGCCTCTATTCTTTCTTTGTAACTAAATTTCGCAAGGCAAAACGAGTTTCTTTCAAGAGCTCATCTTCTATTTCTGATCGTGTAGAACCTCTAATTGCTTCGTCATCGGTTTCCATTTCCGACACTGTGTCAGAAGAGGAGACCGACGGCTTGGTAGTCACCTCGGCCAGATTGGAGTCGTCGCTATCCAATTCTGGAAAGGATATCGACGCTCCAAGATCCGAGGTTGTGATGTCAGGTATTAAAGGAGGAGGAGGTTGCTCCTCCAGCTCATCCTTTTTGTACACCCTTAAATGAATGGACTCGAATCCGAACCGAATCATGCCTTTCGTCTGCGCCAGAGGATTAAGGGATTCCTTATTGATCACAATTAACGCGCATCTATAAGAACCCCTTAGTTCCTCCAGTTTCGCGACTTTCCAGTCATGAATCGGAAGAGTCGGGTTGCTGAGCCGGATGATTTCCAGAATACTTTCTGGAGAGGAGGGTTCGGCTGGAATCCAGGTACGAGTTCGAGGTCTACTAGGAATGTCTTCCTTAGATACGACCTCGAGTTTTGCACCTGGCCAAATCTCTCCTAAACCATCGATGGGCTTGGTGAAGAGATCGAGAGATCTCTGGTTGGAGCAAGCAACGAGCTTGACATGGCCTTGGTGCCAGCCAGCGTCGCTTGTGATAGGAGGTGGTCCTGGGTTTTCCCGCATGATGGCCAAGAAGTTGCTCGAGAGCTTCAGCTTGACCAGTTGCCACCGTTCTGGTGTAATGGAACCGTCGGTATCGCTCCTGTCGATCACCGCGATCACCAATGCGTCCTTTAGGACTTCATTGTAAGACCTCAGAGATCTGCTGTTGGATGGCCCAGGGGTTGTAGAACTGTGTGTTTTGGGCCTCTTGGAAACCGGTACGGTTTCCTCCAACGATCTCTGGCGCTTAGAGGAGTCTTTTGACGTTTTGGGAGCAGTGGAAGCAGTGGGAAATCCGTCTTTTAGGATGTTTTTAACCCACTCAACCTTGCTCTTTATTTCCACACTTCTCTCAACCTCCGGAATGGATCCGAAGGTTTCCATGATGCGTGAAGCATTTCGGCGTCTTATGTAGAGCGGCTTAGATGGAGCTTGCCGATGCGGCTGAGCTCCAGATTCCTAATTGGAGGGAGGAGTTTTGGTAGCAGCAACAAGTCCGTGGCCTGCCACAAACTCGCTGCTGCTGGGGGCGGGGGAAGTGATAGGACCATGGCTTGCCACAGTCTTAACACTCCCTGAAGGAGTTTTGGTAGCAGCGACAAGTCCGTGGCCTGCCACAAACTTGCTGCTGCTAGGGGTGGAGGAAGTGATAGGACCATGGCTTGCCACAGTCCTAACACTTCCTGAATTCTTATTTTTTGGCTCGTTCCGTTTGCTTTTAGAGGATGGCGCACCATGGCCTGCCACAGTTTTGCCTCCTCTCGGCAATGTAGGAGCCTTGCCGGTAGTCGGTGTAGTCACCGTTCCACCGCCCGGTATTGAAGAAGTACCGGCCTCGGTTTTTGTTTTTTGGTTATTTTCCATTAATGGTCCCACGAATAGCGGAGAAAGGGGTGTCCATCTGTACAGAGATCCGCTGTATACAGATAAGGCTAGCTAATCCGGAGGTCGCCAGGTATCCGGATACTCCGTTCGCCACTGAGCTATTTTTGGAGATACTGGGCCCAGGTTGATCTTCAGCACGGGTCGTATAACACCTTGATCCAGCCCAGTGGAATGATGGAGTGCTTTGGGAGTTGGGGAGGGGGGGGGGGGGCATCCTTTGGTTTCAGAACTCGTCTGGAGAATTTCTTCTCGAGATTCATTGACCCTACTCAGCCTCTACAACTCGACAAGTTCGATGCTCGCGGTAGAAGAATCATGTATATAACTACGAGTATATTCTAACGAGTTTAAACGAGTCCAGTTTATTTTAAGGGAACCAGACCTAGAGGTCATACCACACGACCTAAGGATCTAGTATTGAATTTTCATTATCAAAACCAATCCCCACGGCGTCTAGAGAGAGTTTCACAGGGCAGTCATTTCAGACCACTCATCTTTGTTTTGACTAGAAACGAGCCCAGCTTCTCTTAAGGCGAAACGAGTCGATCTCTCTCTCTCTTCGGGAATCGGACGCAGAAATTTTAGCAAAATACCTGATAATCTTAAAATCAGTCTTTTTCATCGCTAGATCTCCATTTGAAACTGAACCTACTCTATGAAAGCTGTTCAGCAAAGGTATGTTCATTTAACTTTCGAGAAGTAGACGGCGACTTAAACTTAAAAATTTCCCCACGTCTGGTTCACAAACCAGACTTAATCTTAAATCCTGTTGATATTCACTCAAAAATATTAGAAATTCTGCCGATATCATCCGCTCAATTTAGAATGACGCTCCTTTACAATGACATTCCAGCTGTCAGCTCTTTTGACAAGGCAAATCTGCTTGCTGCACACTTTGCTTCCAGCTCAACACTCCCAGATTGTGCTTTGTCTCTGCCTACATTTGGGTACATCGGATCTTCAATGGGACAAATCCACTTTCGCACTCGTGTAGTAGCAAGAGTTCTTAAACATCTTAACATTTACAAATCCGCTGCTCCAGACGGTATATCTTCCCTCCTTCGGAAGAGGTGTTCTTCCTCGCTGGCAAAACCACTGCGTATGCTTTTTCCTCAATCCTACTCTTTAGGACTCTTTCCGAGCAGATGGAAAACAGCATTTGTCCAGCCCGTCCCTAAAAAACGCGAATCTTCATCTCCCTCTACTCCTACAGACGAAAGCAAGATAGTTGCACTTGATATTTCTAAGGCATTTGACAGAGTTTGGCATCGATGACTCTCTTCTTCAATAGATTAGAGATTACCTTTCGGAACGTTCAATTCAAGTTGTCTGGGGTGGTTGCAAGTCTTGCAAGGTGGTCACAAGATAAATGCTGGTGTGACCCAGGGCTCCGTTCTGTCTCCGACACTCTTTAATTTTCATCAACGATCTCTTGTCTGCTACTTCTAATGTAATATATTCCTTTGCTGACGACAGTACTCTCTGATTTTCATATTCGTTCGACACATGTCCCTGCCTTGGGCTGTAGAACGGGAACGCCAGCGTATGTTAAGCTCATTAAATTCTGATATTAACAGCATGACTAATTGGATAAGCACAAACAGAGTAGAATTGAATGCTTCCAAAACACAATGCTGTCTGTTGTCGTTAAAGCGAAATTTAAACACCCAGCCATCCATGAATGGCACTTGGCACGAAATGTCTAGGTTTCCTCAAGCGATGTAAGAAATATTTCACCCCCTCTGATCTGGCCTCAATATATAAGGCATTTATTCCACCGGAATTGGAGTACAATGATCGGGTGCGCTTTAAACATCTCTGATAGGATCCAAAACCATGCGATAAAACACATAGGTGATACTAATATCAGTCAGTCAGTTGACACCCTTGAATACCGACGTAATGTCTCGTGTCTCAATCTGTTTTATCGCTATTTCCACCAGTGCTCCATAGAAATCGCCAGTAGGATTCCACCCCTCCAAACGCTCATCAGTATACCCTCAAGCATACTTTCGGACGTACTCTAAAATATTGTGATTCGTTCCTAAGCCGTATGGAATGCCCTGCCTAGCTCTTTATTTCCTAGTCATTATAGCCTTCAAACATTTAAAACCAACGTTCACCGGTACCTCTGTTTCCATCCTCCCTGACTTTCCTTCGGTCGCGCTGTGTGCATTTTAAGAGTACTTAAAGCCCGTGCATATTATAAAAAAAAATTGCATTTTTCTAAAGCCTTCAACGGCTTGCTCTCCAACGTTTTTCGAATTCTTCAAAAAATGCATCTTGCAAATACCTTATATAAAACTGGGATCAGGCTTAAGGGTCTATAATTATTTACATTTGATATGTCCCCTTGTGTAATGTGTAATAGTCGATTCCTTCCATTGTGTAGGCATTTGCTCGATATTTCCAAATTTTTTTCTGTTTGCTAGCTCTTTTATATATTGTAGTAGATGCCTCGATTTCGGTTGGTAGAAACGGGTGGTCACTGCTTGACTTTTCCATTCAGCCGGTCTTAGTTTAGAAATATACCATTTCGCAAATAGTAAGCTTCTGAGGCAATAATCTTAAACCGGAAAAGTGATGTGGATTTTTTCTGCTCTACATCTTAATCGAAATTAGAAACGAAAACCTGTTTCTGAAGTGACCAACAGAGCGGTGCGATTTTTTTCTGCTACCATGCCGCAAGTTTTCCTCTGCCAGCTATCCGTATGAACTTCTATTTAAATATAATTCTGCATTTTATGCGACACCTCACCTAATTAAACATGCTGTAGCAATTAATTCGAGAATACAGAAATACATCTGACGCCATTTAGTTAGCAATCCGTAATTGCACTGCAGTTTCAACTTGTAATGACCTCTGAGTTTGGCTTTCCTCTTTCGTTTAACGCTCTGTCAATCAAAAATCATAAATCGAGAAAATTCACTTTTTTTGCTTTTTTCGTCCATCTGTAATTTTCTATATCCGTTAAAGGACTTTTAAATTTAACCGACAGAAAAAAAAAACCGCATCACACCCGCTCTGTGTTATCTGCCGCCCGCCTGCTGTGATTTCTGTGTGCTGTGTGAACGTCGTTACCTCAACAATTGGATCCTGGCCAATTTGAAAAATCTATTTAAAACTTGCCAAAGATACAAAAAACCAAAAACAAATTCAAAAACGAAACTAAAACAAAATAAATTATGGAAAATTTTAAAAATAGGTCGGCTTCCGAGACTGCGAGAGCGCACTGTATTTGTGTAAAAGTTGTCTTGCAAGACTCGAAAACAGAAAAAAAAAAACATTCTCAGTCAGCACTCGAATTTTTCTGACCGTGTGGTCGTCGCGTAAACGATTTCCCGCTTTCACACATTCACTTGGCGTTTTCGAATTTTATAATTAGAAAAATTACTCAGCACTTAAGGAGCAGTAGTTCTGTGCACACAGTGATAAAAATCGCATGATCATCTAGCTAACGGTGTACCAATATTGCTTTGAATCCCATTTTAGGATATGTTCGAGCGTTTTTTATGTGTGGTTTACTATACGAGTACAGTACTGGCCACAGCCAAGTGGATGCTGTTGGTTATAGTTTTTGATTGATGATGGTAGAACATTTGCCAGCCAAACGGACAAATCCTCGCTCCAGTTTTGCGAACATTTTTGTTCTAAATTTGGAAGAGATTTTCGTATTCGATTTATGGCTCATCCTTGGTCTTAATGGATTAGATAGGCAGGAGCTATATATGTAGTGTGGGAAGGACATTCGCATTCGAATTAATGGCTATAGGCAGTTCTAACAAATAATAATTTAGAAAATCGGGGCTGAGCAGGTGTGAGTTGAGAGTTATATTCGTGATTTATCGCATGTTAACAGTTTAGAGTGTAATTAATATTTGGATTTTAGGTGCGGTCGTGTGCACAATAAATTTTAATTTTGAAAGGTCGTGTAAGGCGATGGAAAATTTTCTCAGATTTATTTTTAGCACACGATGCTAATAGAAAAAGGAAGGGGTTATTTATTTGCTGATTAAGATAATATTTTTAAATGATTATTCGATTTTTGAATATAAAATTAAATTGCCAACAGCGAGATTTCCTTTTTTGGGTAGGTGCAGATTTAATGCGAGTTTACTGATTTAGCTGACATTTCCTATTTTTGAAAGAGTATTACTTATGTAAAGTTCAGATTTAGAGGACCGTATCAGAGTAATCTTTAGGTAGAGGCGTTGTCCTAAATGTTTGAGACATATGTAGGATTCATTGATCAGATTTTTTATTGTAACTGGTGACTATTTAGGAACTGCAAAAAATACCTTATATCCTTATTTTGTCAAAAACGACCAGAAACATTTTTTTTTTACTTCCGAGAAGGCACGCAAACGCATCTTATACGAACACATAAACTTGAGCCAATGTTGCTGGATGGTTAGTGTGATTATAGCCTTAAACTGTTTTCGCTAACTTCCGTTCTATTGCCCCATAAAGGAATACTGAGATGGTAGGGCCTTTAATGTTACGCATGGACAACGCTTTTTTACTCAATTGTCCTCTTAGGCAAAAAAAAAAACAATTGGCAAGTTAAGACTTCATTTGATTTCCAATGAGGTGTCACTATCTGAATACCGAAAACGAAGCAGACAAAGTTTTTAACTACTATTCGTCGATGTTGAGAACATACGAGTATACCATTCTCAGTTTTACCCTCGTTCACCGCTAAACCTGTTTTCTGTTTCAATACTTGTAAATGCACATAATCTCTGGTTTTTATCGTAAACACCTGTCGTGTAGACTTAATCCATGGGAGCAAGGATACGCTTTGAAATCGCTCGCCGTCAATCCACTGATACCAATTCGGAACTGTGTTGGAGGCGCAAGTTCCAACCTTGGTATGAGTCGAGGCCGACCTAAAACCTCTTACAAGGCAGGCCCGGACCGAGATCCGAGGGGATCCTGACTCCTATGGTGCTGTGATTTAAGTCCTGGTAGGGACCACCGGTGGTCCAGCTGCCAAAAAGACCTATGACCGGCAACTTGAAACTTATCAAATCGTAGTAATTTTCGGTAGCGTCATCTGAAGATGTTTACGATAAGACCAGTACTTTGCTCTGCCCCCGCTTTTTATTAGACAGCGTCATTGATGGACGAAGGGATATTTGATAATTGGACGGGGGCCCACTTGCAAATGCACAGTGAGAACTTGATACTTTCTACGAATAATCTCAATGTCATTAGCGTGTACAAGGAACTGCACAGATTGTTGATGATTGATGTCTCCTAGCACGTTTCGCACAATTTTCTTAAGAATGATGTTAAAGAAGTCACATGAAAACACTTGTCCTTTTCTAAACCCTTTTTAAACATTGAAAATCCCTGTGAGTTTGCTTCCGGCCTGTACGGAGCAGACACCGCTCGCTGCATAGCTTTGTGGATGCTATCGTGTGCGATATCTCTACCGATTTGGATTTCTTGCTTGTTCTTGAGGGTCTGTCATAGTGCGAGTATTTGAAAAATTGAACAATTACTTATTTACGTAGATAACGCTGCAGTCTGAGGTAGAGCACGGGGTCAGCTAACGTGCCTTTCCAACTAGCGCGGACTTTTGCCAGCTATTTCCAGTTGCGCACACGAAGTTAGCTGAGGTCCTCTTTCACATGTAGGCGCCATCTTAAATGAGGTCGTAATCTACCGTGTTGTCCCTCTGGATTGAAGTTTAAATCTTTCCGGGGCGCTGGTGTCCATATAAGCCGGGTTGTTAGAGCATTTTTGACGTGTACCACTTACAGCTCGTACAGTTCGCTGTTAGAACGTCTCCTCCATTCTCCATTGATGTAAAGGGGACCGAAAATTACCCGATGAACTTTTCTCTCAAAGTGTCCGCTTTCGTTAGTGTGTAAGATTCTGCACCTTAAAGCAGGGATGGGATGATCAAAGTACTGTACAAGGTGAATTCCAAAGTAAACAAAGAACAAACATTTTTTTGACAAAGACGAATTTATATTATTCGAAATAGTCCCTTTCCTACTCAATACAGCTTTGGATGGCTTCTACGTCCACAAAACGCTCTCTTTTCATAGGCAAATGCATTTTTCCGAAATGACAAAAATCACACGGTGCCAAATCAGGCAAATACGGGGGAGTGGTTGACAATTAAAATCTGCAATTAAATCTGCGCGATATTCAGGCCGAATACAACGAATACGATGCAACCAAGATAGAATTGTGTATTAACTGTTTGGACCTTGGAATCGAAAAGCAAATTAACATTGTCTTCATTTTTGACTTTTCCAAACAAGATCTTTTTGGTTTTGACACATTTTGCTTGGCAGTTTGGAGCTTGGTTTCTATATCATATTGAAAACACTACGTTTCATCACCAGTCAAGATGTTGTAAAGGAAGTTTTTGTTTCTTTTGGCCTCTTTGATGATATCCTTCGAATGTTGAATTGCGAATAATTTTTGCTGGATGCTCATTTTGTGAAACAAACATACTGTGACTTCAGACATAGTAACCCCGTTTCTATTAATTTCGACTGCACATCAGTGAAGGATCTACCTTTCCGACGCATGTAATTGATAATAAATGGCCTTTAGTCCTGTTTACTTCGGAACTGATTTTGTATAAAATCCTTTTGGTTGCTCGACAAAGGATTTTACTATTTAAGTGCCTTCTAAGGCCAAAGAAGCAGCAATTAGCAAAAGTGATTCTTCCCATGATGTTCGCGCGGGTGTCGTTGTTGGACATGATAACGGAGCTGAGTCAGGCGATATCCTTATCTTTCTATCAGATTCATCAACGTTGTGCGTTCTTCTTAGTAACAGCGTAACCCATTTTCTGTCAGTGATGGTAATGTCATCAGCAACAGCGCATCACCTTTTCCTAATTTGATTTCAATGTCGCGATTAAATTGCTTTCAACTTTTACGAAGCAGCGATCGTTCACGATCATCATTCTAAACAATCTAACGAGTTTGACAAGGGTACAAAAATAGGACATGGTTCTGTAAAGCTGGTCTCTAAAGATGCTGTCGATGAAAAGGTGGGGAATATCAATCTATACTTCTTCATAGAGAACTGTGGTCTGCGTTAGTGTGATTATTTGCTGAATGGCGATAATGAGATTATTGACAAATGGTTTCATGCGTTCACACAATTTCGCAAACAAAACCTTATACCTAATGCTAAGTAGACCAATGCTTCTATATATATATATATCCATGAGTTTAGAAAATCTCCTTCCTTCGGTCAAAGGATGCTGAGGAAATGAGTTAATCTATGTTTTCCAGCAAATCATTTTTTGATGTTGTATACAACTCGAGACAGCTCGGCAGCTTTGATATACTTAAGTTTAGACATTGCTATCTTTACTTCATGTTGATCGGACAGAAGAAAATCTTGGCTTTCTTTCACCCAGGTTGAATAGTTCATACCTTTTGCATCGTAATTTAGGCCGTTATTGTGTTTTAGTTTTGCCATTCCTCATCAGCAACTGTAGCTCTACTACTAAAATTCCGTGCTCATCTCTACAGGTCTCCATTAGGGTCTTAGTGGCTTGAAACGTTCCTCTTACTCTTTGGCAAAACTTGAGAACGTTACTCCTTCCGGAGAAATTAAAATTCTTAGTTCTCCTTTTGCTCGTAGAGCAAGAAGCTGCATAGTCTTTCCATTCATAGTTAAGTCATAGTTGAGTTGGTTTGTTTTATGTTTCGGGACATCAGTTTCGGTATTTCTCACGGCTTCTTGGCATCGATACTCGGAGTGTACGGATATCTAATACTGGAGGAATGCCTTATGTCGATCAAAACATGATCAATTTTGCTCGACTGTTTTGCATTCTCCTGCAATGCTATTTTGTGAGCTATTCACGTAAGTTACAATTTTTCAAAGTTCCATGGAAAGTCAATCGAGTGGTGAAATGATGCAGTGTATCATTGTCTAACATTGTTTCGGATTTCATACTCCTCCGGCAGCTTTTTTCTTTGCAGAACTTTGATCCGTTGTACACCGCCTTATGACTAAAAGTTATTCTTCGATAACATACTCCATTTAGAGAGAAGCCAAGCAATGCCTACGCTTTACCAAAAGCTTTCAAGAGATGGACTTCTATTCACTTCTTTTCTCTATAATTAGTGCAAATTCAAACTCCCTTTATAACAGTAGATTCCGAAGCTCATAGTCTTTAGAAAGCTGCGTGCTACATCTTCCTCGCCATTTGTTGACAGTGTTTTCCGTCCCAGTTGTGGAAATATTTTTCGCATCTTTTCTATATTCCAAGATAAGTTGATGTGTGCATATGTCAGATTTCCCAGCAGGTTGAAAATAACTCCTTTCAGCGCTGTGACCAACTGAAGTGTTTGGGGGTAAAACCTTATTGTCATAATGTTTCACGCTCTTGTCATGCATATTCTGGCACAATAAAAGAATTAACTCCTCTTCTACGAGTACGTAACTATTGGATTATGCTTTCTGCAAACTTTTCGAAATAGAGCAGGAGTGATTCGTAGTTGGAAGGGAAAATTCCTTGACGTCCTTTACGGTTTTTAGACAGAATTGAGCAATATTGGATGAAGCAATAATCAGATATTTGTACGAGTACGAGTTTATCAATTTGAATCAATTTTGGGGGTTCTCGGCCAGCAATGTAATATATTTTTTAATTGATCCTGACACTCTTCTTGGAAAACACAGACACAACGAGATTGCGAAGAAAAGCTAGGCACTTCAAGGGTGGTTTTCGTTCGCTGGAAAATATTTCCGAACTGAATGTGCATTCGAAACAATCAATGCACGCATATTTGTTTCGAAAAACCACTACCACTGCAATCGACTTTGCAATTCTTCTCATGGGATGAAATATTGCAAAAAATTCCTTACCATGGATGTCAAAACCATCATGCCTCGGTTTGTAACAGTATCATCAGGTGCCAAAAATACGGCTATAAGTATCACACATTACTGCACATTGATGCTGGACAAAATTCAACCACTGCTCAAAACCACCAACAATCAAAATGCACCCCAATACAATCCTCAATCCCATTATGTACAAATTCCTGTCCCATTCAATACTCCGAGTGATCAACCAAGCACTTCTCAAAACTTTAGAGCACATTTCAACCAAATGCAGTCGAAAACTCTATTAGCGACTGCACTCGTTAAGGTGTATGCAATGAATGGCAAGCAGTGCGCTCTTAGGGCCTTCATAGGTCCGGCTCGAAGGACCATGTCCACTTCACTTAATAGAAATGCAGTACTTTTTCTATGTGCTCCTCTGTTGAAGGAATGGTTGACCCCCAGAGTTCTTTTCAAGAATCTGTAAACTTTCTTGCTGCACTTTACTCAACTTTACATTGAGCTTTCGATAGGATTGGTAACAATTTTTTTCTTTATTCCGCCTCAGGTCGAGAAACTAAAGAACCCTGCTATCCGAATTGTTATTTGGAAGAGGCTTTAAGCTATAGAATCTCCATATGGACTATGGTGTGGCTAATTTAAATCTATAAGCTATTGTAACTAGGTTTTAACTATAGAACTTTCCATTTGGGCTTCAGTGTGGGCAATTTTATGATAAAAAGTGCATCCCTAAATAATGTGCAGGTTTTTGATTGGAATACACTAAGATGAGGTCAACGGAGATCTGCACTCATTCAATCCAATACTTTGTAATGTAATATCACTTTTGTTATATTGTTTGTTTTCTTATTACAGGTCGGTCGCATTGCAGCTGATCATCCGTTAGTAGGCGGTCACAAAGGTCCTGTATTGGATATTGCATGGTGTCCACATAACGATAATGTTATCGCATCAGGATCCGAAGATTGTGTTGTGAAAGTGTGGCAAATACCTGATGGTGGTCTTTCTAGGACGCTTACCGATCCCGTCGTTGATCTTGTCTTCCATCAAAGAAGAGTCGGTCTTGTACTCTGGCATCCGTCCGCCTTGAATGTGCTCCTCACAGCCGGTTCCGACAATCAAGTAAATAATCGTATTCTTAACACTACTCACTATTCTTCATTTAATTGTGTTCTCTTTTTTTTATTGTTATAAAAGGTTGTCATTTGGAATGTTGGCACCGGAGATATACTCATACATATCGATAGCCATCCAGACATAGTTTATAGTGCCTGCTTCAATTGGGATGGTTCGAAATTGGTAACAACGTGTAAAGATAAGAAAATCCGCATCATCGATCCACGAACGGGAGAAGTAGAAAGTGAAGCACTTTGCCATGAAGGATCAAAAGCGACTCGTGCTCTCTTCCTGCGGCATGGTTTAATTTTCACTACAGGTTTCAATCGATCATCAGAACGTCAATATTCACTGAGAGCACCGGATGCCTTAAGTGAACCAATTGTGATGGTTGAATTAGATACATCGAACGGTGTTATGTTCCCATTGTATGATCCAGATACGAATTTAATTTACCTCTGTGGTAAAGGTGATTCTGTCATACGGTATTTTGAGGTAAGTTGGCGTGTATTCCTCTTAATTTGGCACGATAATATTTTTATTTACTTTAGATAACGCCCGAACCGCCATTTGTACATTATATCAATACGTTTCAAACGCCAGATCCTCAGCGTGGTATTGGTATGATGCCAAAACGTGGATGTGATGTGACCACCTGCGAAATATCAAAATTCTATCGTCTCAACAATAATGGTTTGTGCCAAGTGATTTCCATGACAGTACCAAGGAAGTCAGATTTGTTCCAAGAGGATTTGTACCCGGATACGCTATCTGATGATGCAGCGATGACAGCCGAAGAATGGATAGCCGGACAAAATGCTGATCCAATTGTTTTTTCACTTAAAGTAAGTAAACGGAGTCAATGTCATAGCTGGGTTTTAAAAATGAGAAATTGGATATTTGCTTCGACGCAGTTTCATACACAAAAAAAAGAGGTTTCCTTAGACTTCTTTTGAATTTCAATTCTATGCAGAGTAACGCCAAGCAATGCTGAGCGATGAAATTCTTTAAACTGATACAACGCAAAATGTGACATCTTTTCGGATGAAAATTGTCGTTTACGCAGTTCGAAGACTACCATAATTGAATCTTCTCCAAATGCCGTGGAGCTTCCTCAGCTGGAGCTCTTGTCTAAGCTAGTAGCGAGAACTTCCTATTAATTCATGTGCTCAATATGACCCAAGATTAACATGCCCGTACAGTACATAGTTTCGCTGTTATACTTTCGTTTCACCAGCTTTTTCGTGGTCGGGAAACAAAATCTGCCATATGCAGATTGTGATAGGTAGAACTAGCTATATGGTATGCGAATGCGCCAAATTTCTCAACTAAAGTTAATGGTTTTGTCCTGCTTCAGGTTGGTTCTAACGCGACGATTTGTATAGTCTGTTCGTTAACCTCCACAACCAAGAATTATGTCTTGGTACTTAGTACATAGGACCGAAGATTGGAGAAACAGATCTTCTTGTCTGTCGCAAATTTGAAATACCATATCTATAATATTTTGGGTTCAAATTGTGCAATGGATGTTTATTAGGACTATAGGTCTTGATTAGTGGTTTACGAATAGCTGTGCACACCAAAGCTTACTGCCTTTTCTTTACCTAAGGCAGGTTTTGCACACTACACAACTGACGTTATGCCTAACTGTATTCTGTCGGTATTTTCATCACCAGTGCTCCATCGATGTTGTTAGTAGAATTCCAACTTTTCAAGCTTTCAACAGCAATATCATCATTAGTATACCTTTAAGCCCACGTCAACCTATTAGCATCAACAGTTTATTTAGTATCTGCACTCGTACATCTACTATTTTTCATTTATTGACGATTAAAATGTGATATCCTTACAAATACTCATAATGTTAAATGTTTCTCCCTTGTATGTAAATTGGTCTTCATTGCTACTACGCTACTTGCAAAACTGGCGTACATTATAGACCCTCACATTATTGAACATGCCGCTCTCTGTTGGATAATATAGTAAATGTTATAAATGCTGATGCGCTCAACCTGGAGTGTTTCCACATTCAGCTTTTTTACACAGAGGCATCTTCAAATATGCGTTCCCCAAATAAGATCACAGTTCAAACTTCAGATCAATGTGACTTTCACTTCCATTTCCGTTGCTATCACTTTTCTTTTGTACTTTGTTCAACACTGCGATTCGTATATTAAAACAGACACACGATAACAGTTTCAAAATACCACGGAGTCTTTGCGCTATTTCCGCCACAATTTATCTGACGATATACGATCGAGGCCAAGTATTGTATAAAAAAGATTATTGCACTTCGGGACGATAACTCCTTCTAAATGTATGGGTGAGAGTTGAGTCCCTGTTAACACAATAGAGCAATTGTAGTGCAGACATTCAGTATTCTTACGATTGATTCGTAAACTTTTTTGCTCCAGCGCATTTGTCCAAATATTAAATGTTCTCTACGTCAATACTAGTCATAGTGTGGTAATCAGTCGGTGATAAAAAGAAGAGTCCTTCCGAATTGATTGAGGTTCTCATTCCGAACGAAAGGAACGGTTTTTCAAACCAACTTTTATTTCTTAATTTTTTACGGCTGTGATGAAGATTATGTGGAAATCTTTCGATTTTTCTCTGTCGCTGTCTGTATACTTAAAATCGCATTGGCTTACTTCCTACAAAGTAGGATGACTGTCTGCGACTCATTCGTATATTTTCATTGTAGCTGACATAAGATGCGCTGATGGTTGATTGTTACAGTTTTTCGTGTCGCCTCTGCCTTTATACAGTGAAATAACAAAGCTCTTCCCCCATCCGTTCGATCGGTAAGGTATCCAATTGGCTCTTATCATTCTGCGCAATAAAATCGCCAGCCGTTCAAATTCAGGATTTTCGAATTTCATTCGCATCACCCGTAACTGTTTAATTCTTATAATTACTCCGATTACTTCGTCTCACATCAAATTTGTTGCAGTGTCCCTATAGGCGACAGCAGAGATGTTACTATGCGGGAATTGTTCGTGAAGTAACGCGTTTTAAGCCTCATTGCAATCTGTTTACCTTTTTCAAAGCGGTTCTTCACTTCATGGTCCGATTTTCATTTCATTGAGCTTCTAAATTAGAGGTACATTTGTCCTTCTTAGAAGATTTCACTTGCGATCCTGGGTATAAAACAGACTTGTTTTTTAAAAAAAGTTTACAACATACACTTCTTTCCGTTAGAAAGGTAACAAAAACAGTCTTTAGGTAGAAATAGTTCAATGATTCAATAGATCGAAACTCAAAATATTTTATGAAACTTTCAATCGGAGAAAAACAGTTTTCGCGTCGTCAGACAACTGCGTTTCGTATGAAAAGAAAATTGCGTCAAGCTATATTCAAAGGGTTTCACAGGGTTTGAACGATGTATATGTAAACTTGCAAAACTAAACAGCGTCCGTAATGTTTTTTTTTTATTATTATTATTGTATACGCTTGCAAACTAAAGTCAACTGGCAAATGCGCTGTTTTTGCGATTAGGAAAATTGCATGTCTCTGAATGTGCCAAGCAAGCAATTTATGTTCTCCAAATGTCTCTTAGAAATTAACTAATAAATTTGCATATATGCGCCTGGCAATGCTTTTTATCCGATAGTCCCTATCGGTGCAGTTATTAATCGCACGTCGTGTGTGTGTGTCCATTTTTAAAAGCCAAAAGAACAGATTACTAAAATATCTAAATTAGGATCGTGTGTCTATCGTACAGGGAGGCTACAAGTCATCGTCGAAATCACTTTCCGTGTCAAAGAAGGCCAACATCCTCAACAAAAGTTCACCGAAAACTGGAGGTGGCAGCAGTGGTGGTGGTGTCTCCAAGGATATGTCCATTGGTGGCAACTATAATGCATCCAATAATAACGAAAGTGGTTCTGCCAGTGGAATTAGTGTAAGTATTGCAAAAGTTTCCATATGTGACTAAGACTTATGTGTAAATATGGTCAATAGGAAAAGGATCTCCGCGATATAACGGATGAAATACGTAAACTTAAAGCAATCATCGTCAAGCATGAGAATCGAATTCGCGCTCTAGAGGCTGCAGTGAAGGCGCAAGAAGAAGATGTTGGAGATGGCGGTCCATCTAATAAGTCAGGTGCTTCGTCTGCCAATAATAGTGAAATAAAATCATCATCGGCGCACGATAACTCAACAAGCAAGGACAACGATAAAAGTGCCAACGATAGTCACACAAAATTAGCACCTGACGATGTGTAAACTATCCAACCACAACTCCTACCACCTATAACTATTATTTTATTTTTATATTTTTTTTTTATTATTATTTTTTTTTATTTTTTTTTTAATTATAAAAACTATAACAAATCATAATTGTTTTATATATTTTTAAAAGAAAACTTCAACAACAATAAGTAAAAATCAATTTTCTGTTTTTTTTTTATATATATCATACAACAAATTTTATTAAAAACAAACAAATTTGAGATACAAATGTTTTTACTAACAAATAAAAAAATATATACATATACATACATACAAAAATAAAACACATTTTTAAAAGTAAAGTATAAAGTTTATAAGGAAATCCAGCCTGGCAATCAAATACTTTTGTAATATTTTTTGTAAAGAAAAAAGAGAACTCAATCAACTATATAGAGAAAAGTAAAATAAAATAAAGTAAACAACTAATTATAACCTACGAGTATATACTACGCCAAATTAACATGCATTAAGTACCAAACTGTTGATTTATTTTTTATTAATTTACGAGTATAATAAAATAAATAAAAAATATTTTATTTTATTTTTTATTATTATTATTTTTTAACAGAGAGCCAACGAATTAGGCTTAAAATGATTTAAAAAAAACTATATAACTGCAAGCTAACTAAGATTTTTTTATTTCTTTTTTAATTTGTTCTGCGTAGCGTAAACTATCGATTGAGAGAAGAAACAGAAAGAGAGAGAGATTTGTTGTAAACAATTGTAAAATACAATTTTTTTTTATATAGCAGTGGAAAGGTGTTCTATTTAAATTATTATTGTACGTTGTAAAATTTATTTAATTATGGAAAGAGGAAACACACAAGAGGTTGTAAAGAAAGAGATTACTTTAGACTCGTAAACTCATTTTTGCATTTTTGTTTGAGATTCTTTTCCCTTTCTTAAATTTGTTATTTTCTCCTCTCCAAACTTACACGCTTTTTTTCCTTAAATTTCTCTTTAAGTATTTTATTATTTACTATTTCATTTTTTAATTTTATTTTATGTTTTAAATTTATTATTGTTTTTGTCAATTAATAAAAGAAAATACTGCTACTGTCTCTATTGTCGACTGTTTTCTGTTTTAATTTCTCTTTTTGTTTCTAGAATTTGTATGCTACCTGTAACCATTTATTTTGTTTGCCGCACCCACTTTACACAATTAACAACAAATTTAAATTGTAAATATTGCTTTCGGTTTTCATATGTCTGAATTGTAACGGGGGGATGCAAACAAAAAGGACATCTGTTGAGTTATACCACATGAAATGTCCGATTTTCGCTCAGTCAGAAATAGGAAGTTCTCGAGTGAACATCTGTGCCAGAACGTTAAATTTTCTTTTTTTTTATATAAAATAAAGTGGTACGTGTGCTTGACGTGAGAGAATTTTGGACCTCGTTACAAGTACCATTATTTTTTTTCTAGGAATTATTTACCATGCCATCAGCAGTTTAAATTCGAACACTCTTCCTTTACCAATTTAAAATGCGTCATTGGCAATGAAAAACATTAATGACGCATTTGAGGATGTAGCGGTAAACGAACGCTCGGGAGATTTCAGCCGCGAAAATGAACCACGTGGGAAGCTGGAAACGTTAGTTGATGACGATGTTTAAGGGCAATATTATCCTCAATGATAATAAATAAGTCGACAGCTTTCTCTAATAGTAAAGGTAAAGAAACTCGATAAGTGGGTATCCCATGAACTGAACGAATCCCAAAAACTACGGCGCTCCGCTTACATTAAGAAACCAACCTAAACCGTTTTTGCACCGGATGAAAAGTGATGAAAAGTAGATACTGTATGTTTTCAATTTCAATGATTCATTTATAGCAATTTTTCAATACATTTACAATAGTACCTTGGATACTATATGATAATCGTAAAAAATCTGAGCAGTGGTTGGATGCAGATGAAAAACCGAAAGACACCCCCAAGCCCGATCCTCACTCAAAAAAGGTTATGGTGACAATTTGATGGACATCATTCATTTCTTCAACTAGGGGAAACGATAAACGCTATCAAATATTGTGAGGAAATCGACATATTGCATGCCAAATTGGCTGAAAACCAACCTGCGTTGGTCAATAGGCATGGTCCAATCATTTTGCATGACAATGCTAGACCCCATACCTTACAAGTAACGGTGCAAAAACTATTGCAGTTGGGATTTGAAATTCTTCCGTATCATTCACCGTACTTTCCTGATATTTCCCCAACGGATTACCATATTTTCCACAATTTGGATTCATTTTGCCGGCAGAAAGTCTTCCGGAACCGAGCAGAGGTCATAAAAGCGTTTGAACATTGCATTGCCTCAAAAAGTCAGCACATCTACGAAAAGGAATATTTTACCTTGTATCACGTTGGAAGACGCCAACGGATATTGGCTTTTAAATTTTCACTATAAAATTCAATTCAATTCAATCTATTAAAGTATTAAGGGTACAATAAGACATATGTCTTTTATAGTACTAAGTTATAACAATTCAGAAAAGTATACAATCAGTAAGTTAAGTAAATTAATGAGAGGGATAAAAGAAGAGAGGATGAGAAGTAAGAAAGAATGGTAAATTTAAAGCGTTTGGCATTAATGATTGTTCGTACCGTGAATTAATGAGAGGGATAAAAGAAGAGAGGATGAGAAGTAAGAAAGAATGGTAAATTTAAAGCGTTTGGCATTAATGATTGTTCGTACCGTGAACGGCAGAGAGTTCCAAAATTTAATGGCGTGTATGTAAGAGAGGCGCGATGAATGAGTAAGGTTATGACGAGATGGTATTAGAGCATGTGTTCTGACCGTTTCTTAAACAGATACATGGGAGACTTATTGACTATAATATTATGCAAGAATATAAGATTTCTGGCATCCATGTAGTGGTCTAGAGAAGTTCCGAGTAAGCTTTTAGAATATTGAGATACATGATCAAATCTACGTAAGCCATGAACATAGCTGATAGCATCATTAAACGCTACCTGCAACTTTCGTTGTGACAAGGAATCAACTTTACTATAAACAACTTCAGCATATGAGGTAGGATGAGGGTGGTAACAAGCTTTCTTCTAGTATCAATTGGAGTGTAACTGGAGGCCAACCACAACTTCCGCAGGCATCCATAAATACGTCTAATTACGTTATTTGTGTGGTCATACCCAGACAATTTGCTATTAATGATAAAACCTAAACTGGTGACCTTATTAACTATTTCAAGCTTGTTACCAGAAAGTACGATATTGGGCAAAGAGAAAAAGGACATTGTAGAATTTGAAATAGGAATTACCTGCGACTTCTTCGGATTTAAGGTTAATCCATTTGTTATAGACCAACTGTGAATATAGACAAGCTCAAAATTTGTCAGATTTATAAGATCATCCATCTTGCTAGAATTTTTTAAATACAATTGAACATCATCTGCATATACTCGTAGCTGGACTGTGGAATGTTTACACACAGACGGAAGATTATTAATAAATAATGAAAAAAAGATAGGTCCCAGAATTGAACCTTGTGGTACGCTTTGGTTGACTGGTGAAAGGGCCGATAAGCTGTCAGAGTTTACAACAACTCTCTGGAATCGGTCAGACAGGAAGCTGTAAATAAGTCCCACTGCACTGTCACTTTCTCAACTTCCAGCAAATTATCTTGTGATTAACTTTATCAAAAGCCTTCGAGAAGTCAAGTAGACAAAGGAGTGAAATGTGTATTTTATCAAAATTGTTTCTGATATCTTCCAGGATGTTAACCATAGCAGTGGAAGTACTGAAGCCAGACTGAGCTTCATATAGTAGGTTATTAAAGAGCACGTGTTTTAGAAGCTGTTTCGCTATGAGTTTCTCTAAGACTTTTGATAAGCATGGAAGGATACTGATGGGTATAAAATCAGAAGCGGAAGTTGGATATGGTCGTTTTGCAACAGGTATTACACGGTCTATTTTCCAGGATCGAGGAAATGTAGATGTGGTAACACAATGGTTGAGAATATGGGTTAGGTGGGATACTATGAAAGGTAGGATTAACTGAACAAATTTCATAGGTACTCCGTCCTCCCCAATTGCGTTAGATTTTATTTCCCTAATTGAATTAATTACTTCAATTTCGCTAACCGTTTCCACTTCAAATTGTCTTATGCTGGAAAGAGAGTGATCTTCAGCAAAATCGGACATTTCATGTGGTACAACCCAATACGTTAGACCTTTACTTTTACGCTGTAATTTATATATTTTTCTTAAATGACGCTACAATCTGAGGTGGATCTGGACGTCAGTCAACAAGCGTCTAATGCCAGCTCGATAGCTAGCTGGCTGCTTCCAGTTTCGCACGCCAAGTTGGCTGAGGTCCCCTTCCACTTGCGTGCGCCAACTAAGTCTTGGCCTTACCTTACTACGCTGTCCCTCGGAAGCGGATTCGAAGACTTTTCGGACCGGAACATTGGTATCCATACGCTCTACATGACCCAGCCATCTCAGTCTTTGGATCTTCACTCCTCTGGTTAGGTCGATGTCGCTCCGTTCACCGTCGATTCAGACGGGACCGAAGATCACCCGTTTAATGTTTGGTCACTAGCATTTGCCCAAGCATTTAAGATACCCATTTTTAAAGAGGTGACTGTCTCAAACTGACGATTATGCTTATAAACCTCGCGAACCAGAATGCCCCAAAGATTTTCCATAGGATTGTGGTCAGGGGAGCACGCGGGCCAGTCTAGGACTTCGATGTTGTGGTCCGAAAACCACGCTTTAGTGATGCGACTAGAATGGATTGTAGCGTTATCTTGCTGATAAACAAAGTTTTCATATCCATGGCTCTCTAAAAATTTAATTTTCTAAGAGAATTCCCTGATATTCATCGCTGTTCATCCGCATAGAAGGGAAGGCTAGCGACAATCTTCCGTTTGCCGTAAAAGCTCCCCACACCATTAACGAACCGCCACCGAAATTTCTCTTTGAAAAAAATGTTGGCTCTTTTCTCAAATCCCGCCAATATCCACTGAATCCATCTGGTCCATCCAAATTGAACTTTTTTTCGTCGGAAAAAATTATATTGTATAAAAAAAAATTAGGATTTTAAAAATCTGTCTTTTTTTCGAACGAGTGTTATTTTATCTTACCTTCGCCCAATCTGTACCCATGTTTTGGCGTGCGAATGCGATTCTGTTTTCAACATGTTTTGCTGTTAATCGAGGGGCAGCTCTCATTTTTTCTCGAATAATGTGTGGAATAGATTGTATTGCCCTCCAATCCGTTGACTTTGAGACATTAAGGTCCAAACTTCGCCTCACGTCGTTGCAGCTCATCATTGAATTAGATGTTATTTTGCTTATATCGCGAATATTTCTTCTTGTTAATTTATTTGGGCGTCCTGAGGATTTCTTAACACCGTAGTTAACCTTATCCCTTGCATAATTTTGAACCACACAAAATGATCTTTCCAATTTTCTCGCAATTTCTCTCAAACTGCAGTTTTGCTCCATGTATGCGTCAATTTTTCCTCTTTCGAAGAGTGTCAGAGCCTGTCCTCGAGCCATTGTTCCAAATTTTGCAACGTTAAACTGAAATCATGCTAAAAGCTGGAAAAAAGTACTCACTTTTTTTATTTTATTAACTGACCTTATAATTATGAAACGCTTAAGAACACAAAAATTATAAACTTCACCACTTTCCTATGCAGAGCTTTGACACACAATGGAAATAAAATGCAAGCGTAATTTGAATCAGCACCAATAACAAGATAAGAGGTACCGTTATAAAAAAAACGTTGTAGGAGAAAGAAATTTGGCATTTTTCACATTGACCTTATATTTTTGAAACGCACTGTAGGATTCAATTCCTCTAAGTTTGATTTCATATGCGGGAAAACTAAAAGGTGAGAGCCAAAGCTTGTTGTAATCAAAATGGTGATTATGATGCCACGGTGAAATTCCACTTGCATACAATTTTCTATATACGGAATAACTTTCCTGTTTACTTTTATTTTCCAGCCGCTTTAAGTAAAGTAGCAAAGCAGATTCGTATACCAAACCTAAGGGTTGCTTACAAAAATAAAGTAAAAACCAACTTTATCAACTGAACAATATAAACGAAAATAGTGCAGGTAACCATTCAGAATCCCTTGACCGGATGTGTGCATTGTACTTCGGACGCACAGATGAGCCTAGATTAGAAGTGAAAATTATTTTTCTTATGGCTTCGGGAAACCAGCAGAATCCAACATATGTTGTTATTGACGCATACACCAAGAATGAAAAGTTTTTCAGTTTCGACGATACAAGTGCCATTTATAGATATGTTAACTGTGTGTTTCGATTTTGCTTTAAAGACAGTAGACAGCATTGGCGTGTTGGTGGTACCCAATTCGCGTTCTACAGCCGACGAACAGGATTTGGTAACAAATATGAAAAGCAAAGAGTACTGAAATATGTATAAGTAAAGACGAAAGTTCATTAATGAAAACCAAAAAGATTTTCGGAATCAGAACGGAGCCCTGCTCCATACAATCCGAAATTGACACCACCGCGACATTTGATGTTAAAAAAGAATTTCGACCAGGTGAGGCTGTCGTGCAGTTTCTGCAACATGATACTTGAAAGAATTTTACGGAAAACACGTATCAATATCAGAGCTACGATAAGTTCGGTGCAAATATTTGCATACACTGAAAGAAATCGGCGAGTTTTCTTTGGTGCGAGGCGAACTAGAAATACAAAAAATTAATACAAATAAGTAGAATGCAATTTTTTTATTAAAAGCCCAACAGTTCGCCTATCGAGGCGATTATAACGGCCTAAAATTGGAGTAAAAGTTGTAGAATCATATGCCTTTCCATGATTAAACGGCAGACAATCTGGAACACAAATATAATATCCGTCAGAGAAAAAAAATCTTTATATGCGGTCGACAAAAAGGGACAACCAACACCAGACCCCGAATAAATCACTGTATAAGCTCGTTATCGCCCCAGTTGTATTGTAAGGCGTGGAACATAAATTTTATCTAAAGCGGATGAAATCACTTTAGTTATTTCAATTGATTTTTGGACCCGTCTGTATAAACGGTCTATATAATGATATAGACCTCCCCAAAGAGCTAGAATTCATCGGTTCCAATTTGCTTTTGAATTAACTGCGAAGGACAACGCAATATCGGAAAGACTCGCTCCAAATGGACAGCATCAGCTGAGTCAGCATTTCTGACTTAGTACAATCGCAGACCTTTCTGAACGCATTTACTACGCAGACATACCTTAGTACGATCGTCATTTGTTTTGCGTTTAAAAACGTCATTTCGCACTAAAATCGTCTAACTTTTTCTGCAACCACAATTGAAATGCCTAACTTATCTGAACAAGTATTTAGATATGTTGACGTTTAGGAACACAATTTGACTAAGAAAATCTGCATTACTGAACGCAACTAATTCAGTTCTTTGTTATTAGTATTGACGTGCGCAATTGGAAGCGATTAACATAATATCACGCTTAATTGAGAGAGCTATTGTTTGAAGCCAATGTCCACCCTGGACTATAGCACCACATAAAGTAAAGAAAAATAAAATCAAAAGTACTTAGAAGTATTTAATTTCGCGTTAAACAGACTTCGCGTTTGGCCTCTTACACAAATTGGTGACATAACCGGAGGACATAGCGTTAATATTCATTCACTCTACATGTCCTAGCTATATCAGGTGGCTGATGGCCAGGTTGATCTCACCGTATAGGTTGTAGAGTTCGTTTTTATATCTCCTCTTACACAGCCCGTACACATAGTCGGGACCAAAAACTATTGCGTTCAAAACGACTAAAGCGGCCCATAAACACCACACTTGCTCTGTAGCAAACCGTGTATTTGTCACAGTCCGGCCCATCCAACGTAAACTTAACAAATGTGCTAAGTAAACATCATAATGGAGAATCTGAATGAGAAACCCCAGACAGCGTTTCGAAAGACCAAAAACATGCCATAAGAGGTACTTATTTGCACAGTACTGCCCTTTGAAGTCGTTTGCTGAAAGTTTAGTGAAACAGAACTGACAATTTGGCATAAGTTAACTACCGATGGATTTGCTTGCCTGCGATGAAGTCAAAGAAACTCTTATATTCGGCAATTGTTTGTTTAAAATCCTTGCAACAAACCGACAGCATCCCGTTGTTTCCTTAAATACCTTTTAAGGCAGAACAATAAGAAAAAACATCAACTTCCTTACTTTTCTTATTTATTCAGAAAATAGCAATAAACAGCAATTTCCATCAACAACCTCTATCTTCCTTAATTGCTTACACCATGCGCCTTTCGTAGTCCCTCGTACAGCTTTTTCTTTTCTGCGTTCTCCTCCTTGAACGTCTGAATAGCCAATTCCAGTTGGACTTTCTTAAGAGCGTGTTGTTTAACAAACTTCTCAATCACTTCTAGGCAAATATCGTCAGCTTCGAAGTCTTCTCTTGATTTCCCAATTGCCGATTTGATCTCCTCATGAATGTCATCAGAAGTTCCTTGGTAAGATTTCCGTAAGTCACTTAATGCATCAGCGGATTGTGGGATGTTTTGTAGCTTCTGCAAGACCCCTTCGTCATATGGAATTTTGTGAATCTTATACAGTACAGTGATGAGTTCAACTCCATTACGAAGGAAATCTCGCTTTATTGCGTCGTAAAGCAAATCGTCGATTTCTTTATGCCATGCGAGGAAGAATGCCATCGGTCCAAAGTGCCGTGTAGACCGCAGATCATCGAATTTCTTATGTTCGTTGATGTGTGAATAGACTTTCGACGAGATATCATGAAAGTCCTTTTCGTAGGGCTCATATTGTATACACATTCGATCCAAAATGAATTCGTATTTGAATTCGTCAAGGCAACGTTGAAGGTTTTGCTCCTCAAACATTCGTGGGGTGCGGATTTTTCGTCCATGAAGTGGGAAGAAAGTTTGTATAACACGTTTTGTCACATCCATGGGTGCGTATTCTAATGTGCCGTCTGTCTGACGAACTACGACTTTTCGCTCCGATTGCCGCAGACCGAATGTGATATCAGCAATAACGAATTTCGAGTCGGAAAAGTCTTTTAAGGCTGGATCCCGGGAGATGATTTTTGGTTTATCTTCTTTTATCTGAAAGAGTGATGATTTAACTAGTTTCTCTCCTTCATATCAGCTTGCTTAACTAAAAGCATTCCTAGGACTTACCATTACAATTGGTGGCATCTGCAGAGTATTCTCAGCATCAGCGACAATCTTTTTGAATTCATTTTCCAACTGTTCAGTGGTCAGAAATCTACAAGTAATTCACATTGTAAGGATACGTGGATTTATTTACATCTTACACAAGCACTTACTTGTACTCGATGGTGTTGTCTGGTACAGATCGCTTGCGAAACACCTGATTCAAACGGACTCTCGTTAGGGATTTCAATAGACTTTGTATCGCTGGATCTGTAAAGTCGCCACTGGGATCCCTATCTGGAGATGGAATTCAATTAGGCCGCAAGTGCTTATGGCATAATAACCTAGAACTCACCATACTGTAGCGTTGCATTTGTGCTGTATCGCAACGATAAATTAATTAAAATTTTATTGACTTCTACAGTAAAGGGTTTTCGAAGAATTGCACTACGTAAATTACTGGCGATCGACATTGTTTTTATTAAAAAATAGAGACCTATAAATTTTCTACAAAAAGAAAGAAGAAAAGTCAATAGGATCGGTAGGGTGTTATTTTGACAGTGACATTGGACGACTGTCATTTAAAACGAGAGTTGGATATGTCAGGGGTAAGTTCAAAAATTTCGATTCTGCTAGAAGCAACATTTTTTAACGCTTTTATTGCGCCATGAATTTAAGAGCAGGGCTACGTGCGTAATTATTGTATTATTTTCCTATGCAGAGCATCGAACGTGTTGCATAATGGTAGCGGCTGTAGTTATAATCTTTTAGAAGTCCTTCCCTCATATTACACAACTTGCTTGCTTGTATAGTACAAAATCCAACACGAATGCGCTTACAATGCAGGAATTTTTATTTTGTAGACACCTGTGTAATCAAAAGCCGAATGATTTTAAGTACGCATGATATGAATGTGGGAGCCGTAAGCAGTGCGGCTGCTAAAAGATAAGTTTATGATTCAGATATCAAATTATTTGTACTTATTAAAATCTTTCCAGACTGCCGATGCATCACGAAGCATTGAATTATTTGTATTGTTCGTTTGCTGTCCTCGCTTCCCCAAATTCCAAGGAGCTCGTATTACAACAACGGAGTGGGTGACTGAGGGTTCATGTGTGTCAGCGAAATGAAAATCCAAATCCAAATGTAAAAATGAATAAAACTTAAACATACGTGCAGCATGTGCAACGATTCGCAGAAATAGCAAATTTTAAGAAGATTATGTTGGTGGTTGCCGGGGCGTGTGGAGCTAGTGTAATATTATCGTGGATCGCCAAGACGTGGGCCTAGTATTGGTTGCTGAATCATCTGAATGCCTGGAGCTGGATTCAGGATTGGCTGTAGTGAGGCGAAGTGATAGTGACTGGCGAGCGTGGACAGCAGTTCTTTTCCTGGACGCATTGTGGTCAATGCGGTCTAGAAAGTCTAATTTAATTGTTTTACGTGTCTTTTTTTTTTTGTAAACTTAAATGAAATTGAAAAACTTTGTCTTTTATCGACTGCAACAAAGCAGACATAACCGTCATCCAAAAAGTACGATCGGATGAAAAACAACAAAGAAAAACTTGTTCGATGACGAATGCAGACAGATACACTTGGAAAAACAACGGATGTACAGACCGACCCTGCAGAAAAGAACGAGAGAGCCTCGGGAGCACTACGTGCAGAAGATAAAGTCAGAACAGCAATTTCCAAGCAAAGAAAGCTTCAGGAACCGATGGCTTAACTGCCGAGCTTTTTAATGATGGAGGTGATTGTTGAATACGGAGCATATATCAACTCATCTCCTCCGAAATCTGGGTTGACGAAAGTATGCCCCACAAATGGAACCTCAGCACTGTTTGTCCGATATTAAAGGAGGAAGATCACCTGAACTGCGTTATATACAGGGGAATAAGTCTCCTCAACATCTCGTATAAAATCCGGCCATATTACGTGTACGCCCAAAGCGCTCCGTCAATCGTCTGCTATCAATGCAATATTCTCACATTTCGGCAGATCTTGCAAAAAGCCCAAGAGTTCCAAATCGATACACACCACGTAAAGATGGGTTTATCGGTCAACGAAGGAAAAACAAAGTATATGCTGTCCACAAAGCGGGACACACAACACAACACAGGTAGTAAGGGACTTTATCTACCTCAGCTCCGTTATCACCTCCGACAATTTTTTTTAGAGATCTGATCCACCAATTGCGGGGGCACAGCGACCTAAAAGATCTTTTGTACCGCAAATTACGAAGCCAAGAGAGGCTCAAATCTTTTGATGAAGTTGAAAATCTCCCTGGTGGAGTTTTTGAGAATTTCGCTAAGGATTAAAATTAAAATTTCTCTGAGGAAAGCATGAGAGCCATGTATTCACATAAAATGTGTTCCGCAGTTTCGTCGTATTCCATGCAAAGATGGCATTCAGCTTCCTGAATAAACTTATCTTGTTTAGATGATATCGAGGGTAGCAGTCATCTGACTGGTATTAAGCTGTAGTTATTGTTTTGATTTTATGGATGATGGGTTTGATCACATTTTTATCCTGCGAAGCCTTGGGATGTTTTCCCAATGAGATACACACATTTTGTTCTCCCAACTCTTTATTTCTGAGTTAATTGTTGAATTCGGGATATTACAGAACGACTTAGGAGCGGTGCGAAATCACGAACCTAGCCAGTTCGTCGCATATTTCGTTTCCGTCAATAACTTTATGACCAGGCACTCACCAATATTTACTTTGTTCTTATGGGAAAGATCTTGTAGTGTATTGAAGCAGTGCATGACTGATTTGGAGTCACCAGATTAGAGTCTAATGCTTTAATGGCTGCTTGACTATCCGTTAGTATAATGATGGGGACGAACTCCATTTCTTTATCGAGGATCTGAGTGAAGGCTTCATAAGCCGCTGTGAAGCATGTGTGCATTACGCCGACGATGGCGAGGCGAAGTATGTAGATGATGATCATTATATCTATTGTATACAATCAATCGGCGACTTTTGGGGTTATTCCCCAGGTCGTAACATACATACGAGGGGAAGTCCATATGGTTTTAGTCGCTTTCGTAATTTTGTTATTAATATGTGAGTTCCAATTTAGCTTTTTTTATCGAGAACCATTTCAAGACGACTTTAGGGTGTTTACCCTGCACTATTATGACTAAGTCGTTGGCATATTATATTGTTTGATAACCCAGATTACTAAGCTTTACTAGTAGGTCATCAATGATCAGTGACTGCAAGAGCGGTAAGAGAATATCTCCTTGGGGACGACTTTAACGGGTGAGACAGAGATTTTAGTCTCACCGGAAGATGTGGAGATTCTATGTTTAAGAGCATCGCTATAACCCAACGGTTAGTGGGACGGTCAATACCCTTGGCTTCCGAAATCTTCAATATCTAGGAAGGCATATATTGCAGTCTCCTTTTGTCGATAGGCATCTATAATCTGTGTTACCAGATTTGATAGAGTCCCTTCCGTGGATCTTTCTTTCCAGGATGTATATGGATGCAGCTGCAGGGGCGAGTTTCTCTTGAGAATGTATAAGATGTGTATATCGATGAGTATATCCATGGTTTTCGGTCGATAAGATTTAGATAGTTCACTAAGTTTATCTGGTTTGGGAAATGAACCTAAAGTAGCATCTTTAGAGTTTTCTCTCGACTAGCTATGAAAGTACCATCTACTATTTGTAACAGACCTAAGCTATTTGGGGAGTCCTTTTACAGAACTTTTTTTAAACGCGAGACTTCTGGCAGTTTTTCCAGATTTTGAAATTTTATTGAAGTTAGTTAAAGCAGGCTTGTATAAGTTCCAATTATCGGTGTAATTGGATTTGTTAAAAATCTGCTTAGCGCGTTAAGGGTAATAAGTGGCTTTATAATAATTTTGGACGAAACAGCTTTTGTCATAGCCGGGATGACTCCCATCCAAGAGGTGCTAAGAGAGTCTATAATAGGAGAATTTCTAGGATAGAGGAAGAAGAAAGAGCAAGGTCTGTGGAATACCACTAAGAAGTGCAGATGGATCTAAAAATTGATCCTATCCATAGATGTGTGGACAAACCGAAGGCATGGAAACTGTAACTACCATCTTACGCAGTATCTTTCTGGTCACTCTGGGTATCGAAAGTATCTACACCACTTCGGGAACGATAGATCACGTTTTTGGCCAGTCTGCCCAAATCAGGAGGAAGACACACAACATTCAATATTCCATTTCATACTGTTTGGGATGGAGAACTGAGATACCAAACCCACAGACAATAATTGACCAAATGTAGCGGTCAGAAGATAATTGGAAGGAGATTTGCACATTTGCAAGTTATAGAATAGATTGCTGACCAGCCCCCTGAAGTTATACCTAACGGCAGTCCCACGGGGTGAGTGGTCGAAGTGTGTAGGGTTTGGTTAGCTACATAGCCGTTTTTCTGGAATCGAACAATCAGACTAGTGAATCGTGAATGCTGGTAGCCCGGGCTACTGGTATGTATTAAAATTACACATCCTTTGGTGCAATAAAAAAAAACACGCACAAAGTAGAAGAGAGCAGTACACTGTCAAAATACAAGTTTGGGTTCCGAAAATTCCACTCCAGAGTAGATGCAATGAAAACAGTGACTGAAAAAGTAAGTACAGCCATCGAGGGATGTTGATGTCGATTTGGAACATATGACTACTGTGCAATGGTCATATTACACATCAGAAATGCTTCCAATTCGGCGCATACATACGATAATACGTTCTTGTCCACCCAACAGATCAATTGGCGAGATCCATAAGGAGGAAAGGGATATCTTAGTACGAAAGTGGCAAAGCCGATTGGATAATATCACCAAAGGAAGATGGACATACTAACTTATCCCCAATATAGAATCTCGAGTGAAAAGAAGACCTAGAGAACTAATCTCCTACATCACACAATTTATAACCGGCCATGGTGTGTTCAGAAAGTATTTGCACAAATGGAGAGTGGTGAAAATCAAGAATTCACCAGGGATGTGAGCACATGCAAATATATACCAAAAAAAGTCGCCGATACGTGCCACATACACAGACCCACAATTCTCCTTTCCCTTTTCCCTGACGTACACAAACACACTTCGTTCTGACTTTTCCCCACACATTCATACCTACCCACACTGACACATAAATCCACTCCACCAGATACCCAGACGTAACAACAACATGACAACATACGAAATCAGGACTACTCCCGTGCCCCACGAAGTTATGCTTCAGTGTGGTTCCGCGGACGAAGGCAGGGTCATTGTTTCCTTTGCGTTGTGTAGTGAGTAGGAGTCTCACACTGTCACCTTAATGGTGTGTGGACATGTAGCTTCCTCCCTCCGACCAAAAACGAAAAAACAGCCACAATGAATGCAAGTATTTTCGTGTCGAGAATAGTGGCCGCAAGTTTTCAAATTTATTATGGAAAAGACAGAATTAATTTTCAATAAAGTAAATATGTGACAGTAAAGAGACACCCTGTAGAAGATAGAGAACTGTCACTTTTTTTAATACCCTACCCACCCATAAAGACTCGAAAGTCGAAACATTGCACTTGACTGACTAAACATCAAATGCATTGTTATTTGTCAAAATTGCACTACTCTTCGTCGACCAAAAGAAATATTCCCTTCTGGTGTTTCGTCTATTATTATTGTTTACTTGCAAAATTTCGAACATTTTCCTTTACTGCACAAAACTCGCATCAAAGTGATATAGAGATTACAATGAGTGGCATTCATAGGGAAGCTATTCAAAAGCAAATCCACCAGGACTGGGCCAATCGTGAGTATATCGAAGTGATAACCGCCAGTATTAAGCGAATTACCGACTTCCTAAATTCATTTGGTAAGTGCCCTCTCAATCTTCAACCGCAAGTAGTACCAAACAATCGATCTCAATCACTTTTAGACATGTCTTGTCGGTCCCGGTTGGCTGTGCTAAACGAGAAACTAACCACACTGGAGCGTCGCATCGACTATCTCGAGGCCTGCGTTACCCAGGGTGAAACTCTCACATAAAATCAAGTGTACAAACGATCAGAGGTCAATAATAAAAGCAAAAAAACGTTGTTTTCTTTTTATAAGACAGCGAGAGACTATTTTTATTTTAAATACTTTATTCCAAGGAAAACAAAATGTAGTATTTCTTTTCTCCTCTTTTGTTTTTTTTTCATAACATTTTGTTTGTTTTTGTTTTTTTCTTTCCAAATTTTCTGAGAGCCAATTCATTTTGTCCGTTTTTTGTTTGGTTTTTCTTCTTTTTTTGCATTTTTTTGTTTCTTTTTTGTTTTTAAATGTTTTTTGCTTAAGAAAAAGGAATTCACATTATGCATTAGTTATATTTAATAAAATTTTTAAAGAGTAGCATTTGCGTTCAATTATTTGTTGTTTGTTTGTGTGTAATGTGTGTATTGATGTTGATGTTCTGTTGTTGTTTTGTTGTGGTATATGCAGTTGTTTTGCATTTCTCAATTTTTGGGGTTTGCATTGTTTTGTCCTTCGTCCATTTCCAAATGCTTGAGCAGACGATATAAGCCGACAGCTTCTTTGGTGTGACTGAAACCGACGCAAAAGGCTTGCACCTCAATAAAGAGATCCTGTTAGGGAGAGAGAAAATGTGTTTTTTTTTTTTTTCAAATAGAATCCCATAAGGAATGGTAGTTTTTGTGTGTGTGTGTTTTTACCTTAACATTGATAATCTTATTACGTATCAAGCTCTGGAGAAATACGCACACTAAGCGGACCAATCTTGTTTGCATATACTTATCCTTGACTGTCTCACAAGTTGAGATGCAATTGCTAATATAGAGATGGACGAATTCGGTTGGTAGATCCACTGAGGTTGTAAGTCTAACAAATGAGAAATGGTGAGTAAGTTTAATTCATCTAGTTAAAATGATGTATGTACTTACCTATTCACGACCTCCATTGAGTGCAAGGTAATCTCCATATTGACAAGGACATTCAGATACTCAGTTATCTGCATGGAGTCCATTAATTTTAGTAGAATTTCAATAGAAATAATTGGGTTGTTTTCAACCAGTTGGGGTAGCTGTAAAAAGACAAAACAAATGATTTTAGTCGGTGGAGTTTGGTGAGGGAAAACTGAAGTTACTCATTTGGATAGCAAAATCCAAGAGCTTGTGGGGAAAATGAAAATCAATGTACAGTGATCTCAATAAGAAATTAGATTCAATAACTAAGAGGGTTCGGGCGTAGTACTCGTAGACAAACGAATAACAATACGCTTTAAATTTTTCCGCGACGCATAAGACTTTATTACAGAGCAGGCCAAAAATATTAGCGGCTCACAACCGGCGAAACTAGCCACACACCAGACAGCTACTCATATTAAAATAGTTTCTATGAAATTAATGTACTTCAATGCATTTGTACTTCATTTAAGAATCAGTTATACGGTTCCCACAAAATTAAAAAAAACTATGGTGATTGTTACAACAGTAAAAGAAGAGCTTGTCTTTGGACCAGACCTACACCAGGAGTCTTGACTTTTTGACATAATATGTGCGAATGCCCGGACAGACGAGAATGACGATGATACGAAGGAAAACTTGGACAAAGGTAAAACGTACCAGCAGTGGTTTAAGTTAATAACATTAAAATAGTCCTGGGTTTATAAGGATAGACATCTTTGGTGATACTGTTGGAAATTATATTATAGAATGTGCGTCAATACGATCGTCGACCAACCGCAGGCCAGTGTAATCATCTTGCAATCGAAGTAAGGCGGAGGGCCTTGAGGAAGATGGATGTCCAACGACATTGCCTATATATTGAACATACTAAGACTGTTAATATATCGAATAAGAAAATACTGTAGGGAAGTTTGCGAATTGAGTGTCACTTAATCACTCAAGAGATCTTATTATCCTAGTAGCATAAATTACTGAAGACCAGTAAAAGGGTGCCAAAAAACTATCAAAAATACAGATTCTACCACAAAGAAACCCTAGGTTCGACGGCAAATGCCGGCAAGCAGCGAAGAAAGAAGGATATAGAGCAGTGCTGCTTAGAAGGATCAAAACTTCTCGCGACCTCTACAAGGAATGAACGCCAATACCCCAGAAGAAGTACGTCAGATCGAAAATGAGTAAGCATGAGAAACACTATGAGGGAATGACGTAAAAGTGAAGGTGTGGAGCGAAAAAGTCTGGGCCTAAACCTCTAGGGACGAACAAGGGAGCGTAAAAGTAGAATCGCAGTCAATTGGTTGAGTTATGGAAGGCCCATTTGCACAGATTGTATAACAGCGACGATTTTATGGCATTGAGGCAGATTAACGCATTCAATCTGAACGATGATAAATAACTTACTGCGGATGGCTATTTCTAATTTTAAGTCCAACAAAGCTGCGGGCCTTAAGGGTCTCTCGTTGAGCTAGGTAAGCCCGCAGAGGATAATTTGGCAAAGAGAATTTACTAACTCATCTGCAAAGCATGATTAATTCTCAAGAAATTAATCTTTAAAATACATCTCCTTAACATTGCCTCTACAGGATCCTTCTTGCTATACTGTGTGGGCACCTAAAGTCCTTTGTCAAGTATCCAATTGGTCCATATCAAAGCCGCGTATGATAGAATTTAAATAGACAAGCTATAGACGGGCGATGCTTAATCGATATCCCTGCTAATCTCTACCAATATTGTACATGATGACAATGGAGAATGCACGCTGCATCATCAAGTTCCTTAAAAGCCTCACCGATACCTTCGATATAAACAAAGGATTTTGGCAAGTTTTTTTTTGCAAAAAAAAAAAATGTGCAAAACTCATATTAGAGGTACAACCTTTCATAGATTCGCTTAGTTACTTGTTACGCCGAGAATAGTGACATAACCGGAAGAACACAACTTGATATCAGTAGCGTGTTCGTGATTATCGCTTCGGAAACGACGAATATGGATCCAGCAGCCACCCAGGGCCGAAGGAAGTTGAATGCCCACTGCAAAAAGACGAACCATCACTTTCGACAGATATGTCTGGTTAGTCTTTGACTACCTAGTTTCTCTTATTGATTTCGACAATGACACCGTGTTCAAATGAAAAACAACTCCTGTAAATCGCTGTTTCATTGGGCTGAAAATGCTATTGAAGCAAAGTCCTTTCTCGAACAGTTAAAGTGACTTTACATAAAAATCTTATCATCCCAGGGTGATCTATGGTACAGAAGCATCGACTTTGTAGAGAATCTCTTATGTGACTAGATGCTGTACAACTTGGATTTCGCAACACTTTTTCAAAGGGGTGTAGGTCTGCTTATTCCTTTTTAAAGATAATGAAATACACATCGGTGGGATTATATTTTCTACTTCCTTGTCGAAATATGTTTGATGCCAGTGATGAACGTTTCGACCGACTTATGCAATAGCCTTGCTTTTGAGCTTACATAGACCCGTTTGTTTATGTTTTTTTTATCAAGTATTGTATGATGTTAGTGGTTTTTTGAAATGTAGGCTATAATACGGCTATGCCATATGTTTGAATGATTTGATAACGATAATGATATGGGCTACAAGTGTACTAACGTAGATGAAAAACTCTACACATGTCTGTGAATACGTGTGTATTGTAGGTAGGTTTTGCTTTCTAACATAGTTTATTTGATTTATGGTGTAGATCCCGCGAATGAAATCCAATTGTAGATATCACCCTGGTCCTACAGAGGTCTTGCACGTGTAAAAGGCTTTCTGTTTCGTTCTGCAACATTTTCATTTGGACTCAGTTAGCTATCCATGAGATCTAGGAACTTGTCGCGCTTCAGAAAACTCAGAGAGATGCCATATAGTTTAGGTGGAATAACGCATGATATATTGATTACTCTGGTGAGCAGGACTAGATCTGTTTTGATCGGATAGGCGCTAAAGTTACAGCTGCGCGTCCAAGCGTAAGAATGCCTAAGCTATGATGCAGCATGTAAGAGGGTATCTGAGAGTGTATGCAGGTAATTCGTAGTGTTTTGGACAGGAATTCCTGTGGCCGTTCTGATCCATATAACTTAAAGTTCAAATCCTTTCTTGGGATAGTAAATATAGCTACATCCACAAGCAGTGGAAGAACGAGGGAGAAAAATATAATGCGAAATATGCAAGTACAGTGTGTTGCAATTTCCGATCGCGTATTGTATTCATTTCCTCAGTATACGAGTATGACCATAGTTTGGCGGTGTGACATCATTACAAAACGGATGCGGCTTTTAAAAAGCATTTCGAAAATGTTTTCTTAGTAACTCACCCAAAAGGGCGGAAATGAGTACAAAGTCGGCAGCAAACTATTTTAAACCATCAGAGGCATTTGCGAGAAAGTGGATAAAGAGGTAAAGGGACCAAGCATGCACATCCAGTAAGGACAATAAAGTAATTTGTGAATTGTTTCGGAAAAAACCCACAAAAGGAAATAAAGTATCCCTCAACACAATACGACATCAAAAACAGGAGTACCAAATCTAAACCGCTACTGACCCATAAACATATTGAAAAGAGGCTAAGTTGGTCAATACAGAATTAAGACCGCGATTGGAGTAACATCATTTACAGATGAGTCTTTTGTTTGTTTATAATTATTGGAAGAAATCCTGGACAAAAAAGATGAAAAGTTTCTGCAACGCACCGTAAAACAGCACAAGTTCGGGTTTATGGATGCCTCTCGGCCAAAGGATTCGGAAAGTTAATAGTTTTCACACATGACAAAACTATACCAGAAGGGTTTGCTAAATTCTGCCGAATCTCTGTATGGACCAAAAAATTACGACTGGATTTTGCAAGAGGATAACATTCTAAAGCATCGGAGTCGCCTCTGCACGCGTTGGAAAGAGAAAAACGGTATAGATACGTTATATTGGCCGTTCCAAAGTCCTGATACGAATCCGATAGAAAATATGTAGCCTTTAATACTAGGTGGGATGAAAAGTAACCTCCTTGGGAATGAAAAAAGTTTTTTTTATTTTATTCAATATATTCAATAAATTTTAGCTTGATACACTTATTCCAGCGATTTTCCAACTTCTTGATCCCGTCCGAAAAATAATTTTCCGTAAGGTCTGCAAAATACTCCTACGTGGCGTCGATTTGGGTTGATTGATTCCGAAAAACGGCAAATATTCAGTGGCTAATTCGTAACCTAATATCCAGCTAATAAGGGTTGTCTAAAGGGCTGTCAGGTCTTTGCAAATGATAGCGCTATAATCGCAAAAAAGAAGAGCAGTCATCGAAAGTCTGCACGACGTTAAATATGAATTTTGTACACTACAGTACCTTTCGCTGTGCATTTTGCTTTTGTTTTAATTCCATCGTACGACTCGCGTACCATTCTTTATATGCTTGGGTGCATTAGATCTTTTTTTTACAATAGGGCACTCAGCGGACTACTGAAATCCTTAAAATGTATGCACACAGCGAGGTAAAAAAAAAGAAATTAGTGAGGAAATAAAGAGATATGCCGATTTATTCGTACGTTGGTTTTGAATGTTTGCAGGTTATAATGGCTATGAAATAAAGAGCTCGGCAGGGCATTCCATAAGCGAGTTGTACGGCTTTAACGTCCAAAAGTAGGGTAAACTGATGAGCAGCGAGACGAGTATTATAGATGCATGTTTGAAGGGGCGGAATACTAAGCCAGTGTTGGAGGGTATTAATTGAATGATCTATGTATATTGGAGTATAGGTGTCTTAGAACCACGTAACCGGATTTGAGGATCGTACTCAAATTGTCCTTATATATGGCATTGAAGCCAGATCAGAGGGGGAGTATTTGCTATAACGCATGAGAAAATCAAGACATTTTGCAGCATTTTTGGCGAATTCAAATATGTCGTAGGCTCTCATTGACAGAAAATAGGCAAGTGCCATAAATGGATAATGGCTGTTTGTTTTTTCTTTACCGATAGGAACTGCATTATGTTTTGGACCACAAAATCTCAGAATCCCAGTATTCAGTTAATATAGGAATTTCTTGTACTTATCACACACTGTTGTTGCCGTTCTACATTCAAAGGTCATTTATGTGAATCCGGGAACGAGTACGAAAAGCAGAAAGTACTATCGTCAGCAAAAGGAATATACTGGATTAGAAGTACCAGACAGAAGGGAGCTATATGGCACACCAGCATTTATTTTCTGCAGATCAGATTTGAAACCGTCCAAGACAACTTGAATTAAACCGAGAGGTAATTTCTAATCCATTGAAAAAAAGAGGCATTTATCCCAAATGCACAATAAAGCCTGATGCCCAACTGTGTCAAGGCTTTGGGTCCACTTTTCTACCAGTGGACGTGTTGCCATACCGCCAGTCATTGAGAAGTTTTCGTATCTCGAGACATTTCAGAAATTGAGAGTTTATCTGCGTTTTCATGATATAGGAAAGAAAGGACGCAAGTGCAATGGGTCTGTATGAGGACGAGCTGGACAAATGTTGTTTTTCATATACTCGGAAAAATTCCTAAACAGTAGAGTTGATGGAAGCGCTTACGCAGTTGTTTTGCTTGCGCAAAAAAACAATTCTTCAGGATGTGCTACGCGCTTTAGTATTGGCGAAGACTTGAAGCTATCTGGAAGTATTGAGCTGATTACAAAGTGGCCAGCAAACAGATTGGCCTTGTCCGAGGACCTTACAGCTGAAATGTTATTATAAATCGGCGTTGGAATGGAGGTTCAGTCAGAGTTTTTAACGAACGTTTACTACCTTTGGGACCGTGTAGTACTTTTTGACTCAGCTTTTGTCCATATTGAAATTTTATAAACTTAAGAAGAGTGTTGCAGTCATTCCTGGCTCGTCTGATGTTTTCTTTTTTGGTTTCCCTCTGACCTTGAAAAACCGACAAAATAGTTCTCTAACCCTGATATCGTACTACGCCCTACGTTTGATACTCTTCAGTCTATGAGGAATAAAGAAACTAAGACGTTCAAATAATAACTCTAGAAACTCTATTGAACCCTATTACCTCCAAATCGATGAAGAGATTTCCCTCAGCGTTGCTTGTTCCACCATCATTACCCGTAACTTTTAATCGCGTCGTATGTCGATCTGGCTCTCAAAAATCCGCGTTGACTTTATTGATTTTAACAATACTGCGTTGTCAACATACTAGAACCCTCACATATATTATTCTTAAGCAGCATAAACCTCGACACATGTAAGATCTGCCGTTTCCTATTCGTGCGCGTCAACTGAGCCGTTTGTTTAGTGAGGGGTTAAAATACTCTTTTCATCTATTATCAAATTCGTTGTTTCCCGCAAGCGGGTAATCATGCTCATTTAAAATATATTTCGGCAGCTGAATCTCTTGCGAGTTTTTTCTAATTTGCACTGCAAATCGCCGCGACGTTGTACTTCTTCTACTGCTTGTCCCCAGTATATCGGTTATGAGGGTACATCTTCTGGATCCCGACACAATGCTTCCGCTGCTTAAGACGCATTCTTATAGGTTTCGCTATTTCCGCTATACTTAGTGCAGCCTGTTGATTTTGGTTGCTTATTGGCATTTTCATTTGATGATTAAAAGACCACGTTTTATTAATGAAAATAATGTGAAGGAGGTATTTTGAAACATCAACATGAGCCTTTTTGCATTACTCTAACATTTTGAAGCCATTCTCCCTAAATGTTCGGCCAAAAGCTGGTTCCTCCCTCTTTGCTGTTGTCTCACTTTATTTTATAGACTGACGTTGATTCTTGTTGGCGATCTTTGTTGTCCATCTCTTGAGTATGTAATTGTGTCCGGAATTTAGGTTTACTTCACTACACTTTTCGTATTTGTTTTAAATTTCCCGAAGTGTTCGTTTAAATGCTTAAGAGATGAGAGGCAGCCTTTCGTTGATGTGCTCCATTCAAAAGCTCGGCAAAGTCGCTCCAACATATTTGTTTTTCCGACTGTTCTCCAGCTAATTACCAGTTTAATTGTCATTAATCTTTGGTTTTCATTAAGGAGTTTAGATATAAAGAAAGAAAGATAGTTTGTTCCGTTCCGCAATAATAAATTTATTTTGCTCTCGTTTGCACGTTCAAGTAAGTGGCGGGTCTTGTTTGTGAAATTTCGCCACTTGTTTTCACTAAATCCTATCGATACTTATATATTGATTTTACGTTGGTGTAATACATGCCATGTTGCCATACCTATTCATATTCGCATCTCACTGCGTTGCTGTCTAAGAACTAAATATGTAGAAAACCCTCACGAAAGCGATTTTTCCGATCAATCGCTATCACTACGTGATGTTCACATTTAAATGACTAAATATTGATAGAGTCATCTGCATACTCATATACCCTTACTGCACTTCACCGGTCTGTTTCTAATACCGCTAGTTGCAACTCCAACTCCACCCAATACCGGTTGTGCCGAAAGCTTGTCTTTTTCTCAAAACCAGACAATTCTTCGACAAACTTATCTACTTGCTCCAATGCAAACAGGAAAATATTAATGAGAAGAAAAAGAAAAAAAAAAGTGCGCAAGTACCAGCAACTTGCTTTGTTGGTCTTTCGAAGATGATGTCATTCCAGAGGCGATTCACTAAATGTTTCAGCGTTAAATAAAGAATACCAAATACACTCAACACACACTCCATTCATAGATGCGCGCGCGTTGATGATTAATTAAATAAATCTACAATTATTGTGTACAGGTGTAAACGACCGGCCAACCGACCGACCGGCTGAAGAACTTCCGTACCAAATCGATAAATAAAAGAAATTTCGTAGACACGTGTTTTGAAGTGTCAACAGACAAACACTCTCTATCCCTGTCAACGCCCAAGAATATTCAAAAAACAAAAAAACAAAAAAAATTGACAAAAAGAAGAAAAAAACAATTGTTTTTACAATTCACAACAAACAGGAGAAGAGTTGCGAATCTAATTGGACAGATGGTACTCGTTTGTGGTATGTATCATAAGTAACTCACCTTAGTTGGGGTTAATCCAATTTGGTACACTAAGTTTGGATCTCTTTTCAATTCATCCAACAAGAGTTGCTGATCGGGAAGACTTAGAGCTTGAGTAAGGGCTCGTTCAATTAGCCTTTTAGCTTGCGCTCCAATATCATTTGTCGAGTCAAACATCGGTTTATGGTACGACGGTACTGTCAGGTCGAACCACACCAGTTCGTCCTCAAAATTCATTAGTGGTGGGGCAACGGAATACATTTGCGGCATAAGTGTATTATTCAAGGGACTGACATCGGCTAACGTCAGTCCCTCCATCATTTCGCGCACTGTCGACTCGTTTCCAGGATGCGGTATACCAGACGGTGCACAATTCATCACACCCGACCGTGCTGCTGAAGGTATCTCTCGCTGTCGATCGCATGATTGTGATTTGAAGAACGACAGGTCCAATGTGGTGGGGAATACTTCCGATTTAAGGATGTGTCCTGGGGTTTGTTTACCCAACTTTATGGCCAAGAAAAATAAAAAAAAAAAAAAAACGAAAAAGAAAAGAGAAAAATTCATTTTGAGGTTAAAGCCACAACACAAAACAAAAATAGAAAACAAAACAACGGTGGGTGGAGGAAACAAAAAAGTTTACCCTCACCCACAACTAAGTATGCAACTTACATCCGTTGTTCCATTAGCGAGCAGGTGAACGATGAAATTCCTCTCGATTTGTCGCCCGGCGCTCATGTCCTTGTTCTGCAATTGGGCCAGCAAGAACTCCGAAAACGGGCTCTCTTCTTGCCCATCCGAGTGAAAGAGATCATAGATTATATAGAACGCACTGATACGTTGTAGTATGCCCGGCAAGTCGCCATGACGGATCAGCAGGGTGAGCAGTGTACCCACTACAGTTACACACACACACCCGAAAAACCAACCCAGCAAAAAAAAAAAAAAGGGAAGAAAAAAAAAACAAGACAATTTCGCAATTAACGCACCAGCTCAGTACATAAAGAAACAAATAGAAATGGAAAAAAACAAATGAAAAAACAACAACAACAGGCCGCACTTACCGCTTAAATAGTTGGTGTGATTAAAACGCTGCTGCACGACCGCTGAAATCACCTCGAACGGCTGGTGCTCAATGTTTTTGTTCATCAGCAATCTGGAATTTTTTGTTTTTTTTTTTTCATTAAATTGTGTTTTTTTTTTCTTTTGGTGTAGTGTTTTTTTTTTTTGGGCAAAGATTGTGTGTATTGTGGGAAAAAATGTGAATTGTGACGATCGGCGATCGATTTATTACGGCGCCGGGTGTTAGTTTTTTCTACTTACTCGTATAGGTAAACATAATCTTGCACAGCGTTCGACATTTTCCTGTCTTTAGGATAATTACCGCGGCACTTGTTTACCAAATAAACCAAAAATCAAAACACACGAAAAAATGAAAATATTATTGAACGGGGTTGACAGCCAATGAGGAAGGCAGCTGGCAAAAATATCTACAAATGACAGATCACGCGGTATGGCGCAAAACGATACTCGTTCGGTGTTTTCATTGTGACTGTGATTTGTAAGGGCGTGTGTGCTATAATTTCTCTGATTTTTAGTTTTCTTTTCCTTTTTTCCAAAGTTGACAAACATGAATTACAGTTAAGATGTTGTAATATAAAATTCTAATAAAAGAACAAATCATATTAAACTGAATTTATATAATTTGAGGGTGTTCGCGACTTTTCTTTTCTGTTTCAATTTTAAGAGTGGCAAAATTAACCATTTTCTGCAGGCTAAAAATATTTTGTCTAAACTACTTAGAGAACTAAACAGCTTTATCTTGTTCACAAATCTTCTCGACAGGTATTATACAAACCAGTTTAGAATTTCTAACGTGCAATAAATAAACAATTTCACGGCACGTTAAAGCCCTACCGCTACGAAGGAATCAAGAGCCACTTTTCAAAATGAAAAAAGATGTTCGAATCTTCACATGAGCAGACCACGCGCAGCCAAACATCTAGTGGGGATCCCAGACTGTTTCAAATGGAGAAACATTTTAAACACTTGTGGTTGAGGGTGGCTCCTTTTGTGTGGATCGGGCACACGGTGCTGTGATTCCATTCATCAGGTATACACTTTTCTGACCAGATCTTAGAAATGCGTTGATGCATGCTCTCCAAAAAGTCACTTCCAGCAGCTTTGAATATGTCAGCCAGTAAGCCGTCAAGTCTGGCTAATTTTAGCTTAAATATTGCTATCCTTACTGCGTTTTGATCAGGTGGACAGTAACTTTGGCAATCGTCTGAGTTAAAAGGTCTATTCTGCTTGACGGCAGGACGTTGGGCTTCTTTACCGTTATACAGTCTGTAGAAAAAGTTTTTCCATATTTTCAGCACCGACTGTGTCTCCACTACGAGGTTTCCTTCTTCATCTCTATAGTCTTATTGCTTTAACACTTCATTTTTACCTGTTGGTGAAGCTTCCATACGTTATTCCTCTTAATATCTCCGATCGCGCGCTTCTCGTGCTACTTTTTCTTCTTTTGGAGAAGCCGATGTTCTTACCGTCTCTTCTGCTCGTAGAGTTCACGAGCAGGTGCAGTTCTTCGTTGTAGCGCCGTTTTGTAGGCTTCTTGTTTATCTGCCGGCATTTTTCATTAAACCATTGATTTATTGGTGGTGGTCAGGAGAAACCCAGCACATCGGTTGCAGTGTCTCTGATGGCATGTACTTGATTCTGGGGGCATAGGCGTTTTTAAGAGATTTCGGGATACACGTTCTACGTTACATCTTCTCACAGTAGTTCTTCTTTGTTGTGGCAGTTGAGAAATCCGCATTCGCAACTTAGCTGCAACAAGGTGGTGATCTGGGTCAGTGTTGGGTGCCTGGAACGTTCGACGAACGTCCAGAATACTGGAGGCATGCCATACGTCTATCGCAATGGTTATGCTTACCAACTGTTAAACCGAAGATGTTCTCTTTTCCTATCCTGGTCATATTTCGGGCATTGCTCATCTGTCTTGTTGGTCGTGATTGTATTCCGTTGCACATACTAGGCTTATGTTAGTGAATTTAGCCTTGGTGCGGATTGTTATCTTTTCAAGACTTCTTACGTACAAATCCAAAGGTCGTTGTCTTTTAATCGTTTACTAGGGTCGTCAGCAGTGAGTCCATTTTCATACGAGGCTATTAGTTGGTTCGTCACATATTTCAATCTCTGCGGTTTAGGGTTGTGAGCCTTATGACAGCGGAGGCCAGTATAATGCTACTGGCCGTGCATGTCCTTGCCATTTTAGCCTGCATGAGTAAGGGTTTACCGGGAACCGTTACTGGATGATAAGGCAAGCAATTTACTACGAACTTGGTTGTTGCGTTGCTGCACTAACCCAAGTTATAGGCCATTTAGCAGTGTCCCGATTATAAAGCAGTAAGCATTGTTACACGAGAAATGTATTATGATGGCCCGGGTCTGAACAAACGCCTAGCTACAATCAACAATTTGCTCGCCATCTTTGCTAAACATTGTTTTTATGAGCACTTCGACCAGACGTAAAATTAATCGACATGGAAACTTAGACCGCAATAGCTCAAGGTTTGCACGTGTTGTGTGACTCGTAGCTCCATCCTGTCGAAAATAAAGCTCGTCTGTGTTTAGTTCTTCAATTTGAGGCCACAAAAAATCTTGAATTATTTGTCTATAGCGCTCTCCATTGACAGAAACAGCTCTTTCATTTGCATTTTCGAAGAAAAATGGACCAACGATTCCACCAGCCCAAAAACTACACCAAACACATTTTTGCGGATATGATGATTTTTCTGAAATTGTTCGAAGATTTTTTTCTCTCCAGATGCGACAATTTTGTATGTTCACATCATGATCGACCATTTTCATAATGAGTTTCAATAACTTTAATGCATTGTTCGAACGTGTAACTATCCACGTTTAAAATTGAACATGTGTCCACTTCACAAATGTCAAAGATGACATAAAAAAGGTATCGTTCAGAAATTAATCTCTACTGACATCTAGGCGCGACCTTTGAAATATTCTTTGTAAGTTATACCCTAAACACAACGGTAGGATCATCTTAGATAATTTGAACGCCAAGTTATGAAAATAAAACATTTTTGGTGGCATAATTGGAAAACTGATCTCGCACGATAAACGGAGTCAGGTTTATCGACTTAGTTATGGAGTGAAATGTCATCATAATTGTCACGCTTGATCACGGCTCTAATTTACAGTCATCTCTAGCTTTGTATCGGTATCAATCCAGGTTTCCTTTGCAGTATGACAGTAGAGAGCCGCTATATGTATTGTAAAATGTTTGTGTGGGTACAAATAATAGAACTTATTATTTTCAATACAAATCCCTTTATTCAGTACAGTTACAATTCACTATTTAATTCTTTCTCTCAGTACAATTCAATTCCTCAACCACTTATACTTTTCTTATCTTTTACTTAAACCACTTAATCACTTCTTCTAATTAACACTTCAAATTCAACTTTGGAACTCATTTGCATACCTTTGGGATGCTGGTATTTATACTCTAATGACATACTTCGAGAACAATCCTCGCCATCCAGCGTCCCATACAATTTCCAATTTGCTAGAAAATTCGATTCCACTCTCCAGTCGAGACTTTGTTATTCCAGTATCGAAATCTTCTGGTCTTCGACATTTTCTGCTAGATGTCGCTGCTCACATTTAAGTGGTTATCACAGTATTTATAAGATACAACAAAGAACGTCGTTAAGCATTGTAATAAAAATTTGGTTTATTAGAAATAGTACACTTACTAAATATTTATGGAATATGATTCATTCGAATGATTTAGTAGTAGCCCTTCTTATCAGCTCAATTTTGCATGATATTTTCGATGATTTAAGGCTATGTTATACGAATAGCTCCCAACAATATTGCACTTAAGTGCCTGAATAATTTTTGTATTGCTGCATAACATCGAAAAAAATGAAAACCTATCAGTGCCAATAAAATATATGTACATGTATTCACAGTTGTAGCTATAAAGTTAAGCTAAACCTGTTATGTACATCTAGTATGCTTTGATAAACTGTCAGCTGGAATGGATAATAAAGAGGGAAATGAACCATGTTGCCAGCCCGGAAAAGAAAAGAAAAAAAAAAGTTAAAAAATCGACAACTGGTGAGAAAAAAGTAAAGAAATCTACTGCCGAAACTAAAAAGAGTACTGATAAGAAAAAGCTGAAAAATCAAAAGCAAAGAGTGCTAAGAAAACTGGTACAGTAAAAGCGAAACCAATAAATTCAAAGGCTGCTTCTATTAAACCAAAAATGCCAAAAGTTAAAACAACCGCTGCTAAACCTAAAAAGGCAGCTGCACCTAAAAAAGCATAAAAATAATTTGTTAACACAAATATTTGTTACTTTGCATTGTCAATTTAAACCTCAAAGTCTTTTTCAGGGCTACAAAAAAAAAAAAAAAACTTCGAAGGTTTACCACTTTAAAGCCAATCAGCGGATGGTCTGGCAAGTTGTAGTGCTGTCACATAGTTGAAAACCAGCTGTTGGGTGAAGTAGGTTGCAGTTGATATTTCAGTCACGCTGTCATTAGTAGAAAAGGAGCCGTAATGATTTTTTTATGCTGGGACGTTCGCAGAGGTAGATGGCTGATAAATTGTAATCCGGAGGAATCGACATCTTGTCAAGGTGAAGGTGGAAAGAAGAAAAAGGTAAGTGTTGAGTCTGCGAATGAGTGGGATGACTTATTCTCGGAAAATAATCGGAGTATATTCCATTAGCAAAAGAATCGAAACGGGTGTAATATAGAGTGGTGATTCTTTTTGACGGCAAGCTTGTAAGGTAGGAAATATAAGAAGGAAAACATGATCTTTTTGAAAATTTTGGAAAGGCTACAGCACCAGCAGCTTTAACATTGTCTGCAGAAATACCAGCAACTTTAATATTGTCTGCAGAAACACCAACAACTTTAACATTGTCTACAGAAATACCTGCAACTACCTGTGACTTCATGGTGTCTTACCTGCAACATCATCAAGTCTTACCTGCAACTTTATGATTAAATACCTGCAACTTCATAATTACTTACCTGTGACTTCATGGTGACTTACCTGCAACATCATCAAAACTTACCTGCAACATCATCAAAACGTACCTACAACACCATAAAAACAACAGCAACACCATCATTATTTTTATTTGGGCACAGCCAGTATCAACTACAGATCCTGTTCAAGTAACACCCTTTGTACACCCAACGGGCCACGCAACACCTCATGCGGCAAGTAAACCTAGTGGTCACATTCACCAACACCTAGAATAAACAAAAGAAAAGGAAATATAAGGTTACAATTTTAATTTTTTGTTTATACTTGCCGCGCAAAGAGAAAAAAGAACTGCTAAAATTGCGCTTTGTCCTCATTTTTTATTACTTCATACCTTGGAAGTGCGAAAGAATAATGTAAAGAAATTTGTTTGTACTTACCTCCAACTTAAAGTAAACCATAGCTCCGCATTTGTTAGTTAAATTTTTGATATAAAGATTACCCGGGAATCCTTACCTGGAAAATTTATAATTCTGGATATTTTGGTGTGTGTGCACTGACCAAAAAGGGAGACAAAGAAAATCTAGATCCTGAAATGAAACTTTTGTAATTTCAAATACTTACCTTTGAATATAATTAAACCTAAAATCCTGAAAATATCTACCATAGAATATAAGTAAATCTATAGTAATACTTACCTTATAAGAGAAACATATTAAATTTGTAAAAAAAAATCAAAGTATGCACAAACTTATTTCTGGGAACGTGAAATCAACCAAGGGTTAAGTGTGACGTGTCCTATGTCCAGGTTCTTCGTGACTGTCGTGGTTGGAAGTGTAAATACTTCCCGTAAATTAATATTCACCTGATCTGTGATTAAGTGGTGAAGTAGAGGGTATGCTTAAGTACTAACTATGCAAACTTTTAACCCTCAAAGCAAAGGAACAATAATTCTTTTGCGTGACAAATTTTTTTTCTCTTGTTGAATAATTTGAGCACAGCTCGCTTATAACTTGGACGAAGATGCTACCAATAAATACTTGAAGTGTTTTTTTTTTTTTGGTTTATTTCAAGTTCCGTTAAATAATGTATGAACTACATTCGGCAAAAAAGTCAAAAAGTGAAAAAGTGAAAACTCACACATATACGCATCTGCCTCCTGTTAGTCAAAAAATGACCCAAAAAGCTTTTCTTTTACAATTGAAAGCTTTTAGAAAGCATAAAAAGAAGAATTTTATTTGCAAAAAACAGTAAAATGTTTTGTGAACAATAAAAATGTGTTCTATTCAAGTAAGCAATGAAAAAAAATGTATATACAATTTGTAACTCCATGGCTTTGATGGGGCGTACAATGACAACAAAACTTTGAAAATCTGACGAAAATTAGGGTCGTTTGTTTAAAATCTGCGTGCATCTCATCTCAGTATGAAATCAGGAACTAATACTTTTTTTTTTAATGTATTAGTTCATTCTGAGCTTTCAAAAAGTAAAATACTTCAAGTAAATTACTTTTTGAAAAGTTGAGAGAAAACTACAGATTTGTAATGATGAAAAAAGAGACAAAACATTTTCGTGCACACACTTTACTTTTTGCTGAATGTAGTCCAGCCTTAAGCATGAAACTAAATCTTATACATTGAACATACAGCTGCATTTTAGTACTTACCCTTAGATCATTTCGCATTGTCGGAAAATTTGTAAAACTTATTAAAGAAAAAAAACCATAACGTGGAACTCTAGCCCAAGAACCAGTTCGAGATCGATCTAGGTAGGGATAATAGGGGAAGTCAAGGCCTAGTTGCAATTAGGATAATTGTATTGGAACATTTTCCATCTATTTGAATTAAAACCTATTCATGATAACACAATTGTGAGTGTATGTTTAAGGTCTTTGTCCATATTAATATGCGATCAATGTAGAATCGCCAAATAATCTTTAGATGTAAGAAATAAAAGTTAGTATGAATAAATCTCCTGTAAGTTATAACACTATAAATAGTTTGTTAATAATAAATCTGAATTCTGATAGATACTGTTTTCTACCATGAATTACTAAAAGAATAATAGAGTAATGTAAGGGTAAGTAGCGATTATCGATGGTGAACGGAGAATAAGGGTACGGTCAAAAAAAATTGTTGTTAGCCGTTGACTGTGGGGGCTGGGATATTCTGGTGTGAATTAGAGGATGTGTATTATCCCAATAGGGAAGGTTTTGCTAACACCTGACACAACACCTGTTAGCGAGGATTCATGTTGTAAGAGGAGTCAGTCTAGAGTCATTCATTCTTAGAGTCAGTCATCTTTTTCAATCAGTCATTTTTATAGTCAGTCATTTTTGGAGTCAGTTGACGTAGATCTTCCTAGGTTACCCCTAACATTTATTTCTCTTGATGTGAAAATCGAGCATGAGTATAATTTTTTTTGTGTGTATAGTGCAATGGAAAATGAGCAAGAACCCGTCCGACGAGCTACAGCCGCGTAATAAGCCAGCATGCTAGTACCGTCCATGATCCGTAAGAACACCAGGCACTTGTTTTGCAATAAAACGTACAATAGGCACACATAATAAACCCAACAAGCCTCTTCACTTAGGCCGCTCTTTAACTGACTTCTAAAGTTGCGCATACCAAGTTAGTTTAAGTCTTTTTCTACTTGGTCGAACTATTTAAAACGAAGAAAGACTCTACCGAACTGAGACTCGGGAAACCTAGACTCGTAGTCTGTTTATATGGTTGTCCACTTTATCGGCTCAATCTTTTTTATGACTAGCTCGTAGTCATTAAGCAGGGCGTATAGTTTGCTAATGAACAGCCTGCTTCCATCCCTGTCAACGCATACCTGTTAAAATTTATTCCGAAGAATCTTTTCCTTAACTCTACAAGAATGACAAGAATGTCTGTCTTCAACCGGTGTCGATAGTGGTCATTCCTTAAACTTACTGAGCAAAGCTGTAATATTAGGGTCTAAAATGAAATCTCCTTTATTGAACGAATTGAACAAATCAGTTACTGTCCCAGCGAAAGGAAACAGCGATTGGAAAGTGTTATTCGTCATTTGAGTTGTCTTATTTAGAACACTTTATTTTCAAAAGGATGGAACTGAGAGTCACATAACACGTGCAAACATTGAGCTATTGCGGTCTAAGTTTCCAAATCGATTAATTTCACGTAATGGTGACATATACTGGTTACCTAGATTATGCGATTTAACATCATTAGATTATTTTCTTTGGCGTTTTTTGAAACGTAAAGTCATTGTGGATAAGCCAACAATAATTGCACAACTGAAAAACAACATTCGGACCGAAATTGATGAACTTAATGCGGTAATGTGGCCGCGAGTACTTGAAATGAAGAAGAAAAAAAGCCGAATTATACTAAATGCGAAAACGTTACTAAACATATCGACTAATTTTTGCTTTCTGCAGTAGTCACCGTGTAAACAAGTTTGCTACAAATTTTCATCTTCATTTGGCTAGATTTGACCTCTGATAATAGTTTGGCTGCCTTTACATCGCGTCTCCGACATTTCGTCTGACATTTTTTCTTTTAACTTAGGTGGGCAAATTATTGCATGACATTTCATTCTGTGAGTGTACGTTGTTTGGCGGCGCAGATGTAGATTTCTTGTTCTCTTTTACGAACAGATAGCATTGTTGTGTATGAAGTTCGCCACACTTTGTTATTTTTTTTTTCACATTCCGAAGTCAAACTGACAAGCGCTGTAAAAAAAATTCAGGATTGATGTCTACAGAGATGTCTTGAATAAAAACCAGACATTTATTTCTTGAAATATGTCTTGTCTGCAAACTACCCGTCTCCACTGGACATTTTGATTTCATGAAAATTTTCTTAACACCAGGAGATATTAATATTAATATTAATATTCTGCGAGCAGATTCAAAAAAAGTAGTCTCCGTATAGGATTTCTAATTGCTTCGGAAAAGTGTTTGTTTTAAGAAGGGAAGCTTCCCTTAATTACGACCCATTATGCATAGGGCCGTGTTGTTTCTTAGATTTCTTGGATAGTACGCCTTAATTGAAACAGTAATCAGAACAACACAAATAAAAAGACCGGCGGATACCAAAAACACGTGGTGAGCAATGAATACCGGTTGTGAGTGCCTCTACTCAAACAGTCTTGGACAAAACAGCAATGGCGAACTCAAGCTTATATGACAAAACCAGGTGGAAGTGAACCCAAGTCAAATTGGCAATAAAACTGGGAGGCGGCCATAAATCAAAATTCCCGAATAGGCCTGTTTTTCGAGGCCTGGACTACTTGGGATGGATAAAGATTAGAACGGCATCATCAAAGGACATCAACAGCTTTCATCAAGGAATCTTCGTATGATTTCACAACAGCCTTTTATGATAACGCTGTGAGTTTCTAGATCTGCCCTCTGCGAAGTTCTCTCTTCAAGATATGGCTAGTCTACAAGATCTGTACATCTATAAACTAAGAACTACAGCTTACATGTAGTACTGTTGTCATTTGTCAAGTACCACAAATTTCGAGTAAATTTTACTCAATGGTTGTCTGAAGCCGTTGCAGTTAAAGCTCGGTGCTGTACGAGTACATTTTGCTGTTGCACAGCTGATCCGGATTTTTTCGAATTCGGTGCTGTATTACTAGTTATGTTACTACGTGTAGCAAAAACGTTTCAACAAGACAGAAAAGTTTTCTTTCCTCTTTTAGTGGTGGTTCTTATCTACATATATCTAATGAAGTATCATTCAAACTTTTCATTGGTGATTGTTTGGAGCTCCACTGTGTATATATGTAGCTGCTGTAAAATCTGGCTTCTTCCTGTTTTATGCCGAGGTAGATTTTTGAAGTTCCTTTTGCACTGGGTCACGCTGTGCGCAACTTTTTTATTCGTTCTGTGGCAGTGTAGTTGAAACATGTTGTTTTTTACTTCAAACTGGTTCTTCGGTCAATTTATCTAAGGCTCCAATCACGACGCAAGATGTCCCTTAAATTGTTGGCACACAAAGGGATCTGTCGACTGTCAGTATTTTAATTGTATGTGGGTGCACGTTTATGCGCAGCGATAGGTCGCATGTGAGGGCTCGTAAGCTAGAGGCTACGTATAACATAGATGTTAGCTCCGAGTTCTTTCTGACATCTAATAAGCGTTTTCGAAGCCCCAGTTAGTCGATCATTGTAAATTAACTGGGGCTCGATAGGTGTTATAGAAAAAGTTTGTGCTCGGTCAATGTCTCTCTAGAAATCGTTTAATCTATCGCTCTTCGAATTGCGGTTTTAGTGGTTTTTTATTTTTCCACTAAATGCATTTTGTCGTTACCTAGAGAACAAAATGGTTTTCATTCTAGTTAAACCAACTTATCCACTCAATTCAATAATTCCAACATCCGACTTTGAACTATGCACGAATACGGTTCGATGTAGTTACGACCTGTTTACACGAACCAATAAACATTTTTAAAGCTCTTGTCTTCAGCTTTCTATAATCAATTGAAGATACCGTTGTAGTTTCAAATAAAACCAATCAATGGAATACTTTTATTACATACATTAACAACGAATGCTTAGATACATACACATTTGGTTCCCTTTGAAATCAATTTAAGCAGGAATGGAAAGGCTATCAAAGCTTCACCTAAGTAAACAAAAATTCATTCCATCATATTGCGCAAGATTGTAAAATACGAGTAAGCAACGTTCAGTAGTGTCTTAAGAACTTCCAAGGTCATCGGTAGAAAATCACCCATTGTGAGCTGAAAAAAGAATACATAAAAGCTTTTCGTTTTTAAATCTCACACCCGTTTTAGTCTTACACAAATCGGTTTATGGGCTCTTTGGATTATAAGCTTCAAGGCCAATCGACTTTTTCCATTGTATTCGTACCAATTCGTGTCATAAGCTGCATCTGCAACTGCCATGCTCTGAAACCAAATGAAATACAAAATGAAAAATTATTTTCTGAAATGATGCTCTACCTTCTAACCTCAAAGTACAGTCTGTTGGCAAAGAAATAGAGAAGAGATAGCTGAACAATAATCATGATTATGTAGGCAGACAAAATTACTCGTTCGTAAATTGTCCTTACCTAAAAATATTTATTCTTTAAAATAAGTTAAAATATAAGTAATATTCTTACAATGAGTAATAAAAAGAGCAGTACACACACTAACGTGCCAAATACAATAAATTCCGTAGAAAAGAGGTATGTTGTCCAATTGTTTATTCGGCTCACATATCTGGAAATATTGAACTTAGATATTGAAGATTTTTTAATAGCAATATAAAATATAAAATGGGTTGTTCGGTATATTAGGATAAGCGTAGACCTGCAGATTCAACCTGGCGATGGTCAGAGTTATAACTCTGATGGCAGTTAAATTATTGAAAAAAATATCTTTTACCTTCGCGGACCTGATTTGCTAGACTTTTCAGCGTTGAACAAGATAAAAATAGCACTATAATACGCCGTTAAAAATGGCAAGCTTTCAGAAGGAGGGCGTACCTAATTGAATCAACAGTGTCATCTATAGTCAGCATGGTGGATCCTTATACAATTTAATTCAATGTATTTAGTGCTGAGGCCAACAAACTCGCAGCTGAGTTTGTCCTGGAAAGTACGCATTTCCCTTATATCAATATTCACAACGGTTCTTGGATGACTACCGATAGATTAACCGTCGAACATATTGATCACATTGCAATTGATGTAGGGCTCAACTCCAGTAATACGAGTATGAATGTCCAAAAGTTACAAAGTAGAGTTGCAGTAGGGTTGTAAAAGTAGAGTGACACGATTCCAGAAATGAGGTTCGAGCATTTTAACAAAGAGTAAGGAGAACATGTTAGGGCTACAAAATCTTGAGCCAAAGCCTGTAATGACGAAGAACGGATCATAATAGCAGAATCGCAGCTGGAGATACGAGGGGCGTTCAACATATTCTCGGTATCGGGCTGAAGCTGTGGTTGTATATACGAGTATAAATTGACTTATTTATCAAGTAATACTATTATTTTAGTGCATTCATGTAAAATTTCATATAAATGTGATTATTAATTCGCGTTTTATCTCTAGTTAAACAGAATCATAATGGCAACTGAGACGATGATGGTGAAAATTGAGCATCGCGCTGTAATTAAATTTCTCACTAAGCAAGGAAAAAGTAAAAAAACTATTCATGAAGAGATGGTGGCTGTTTACCAGGGTTCCGCATCTTCATTATCAACTGTGCAAAAGTGGTCAAGTGAGTTCAAGAGAGGTAGAGAGAGCATTGAAGACGACCCCCGCTCCGGCGCCCCGGCTACTGCTTGTACGGGAGAAAGCATCAAAAAAGTCGAAAAACTTGTTCTTGAGGATGCCCGAATAAAGGTGAAAATGATGGCAGAGATCACCAAGCTTTCAATTGGTACCATTCACACCATTCTCCATGACCATCTTAACCTTTCAAAGGTCAGTGCAAGGTGGGTGCCACGAATGCTCACAGCGCCTCAGAAAAAAGAGAGAATCGCATGCTGTAGAGAGCTTTTGGAGATGTGTAGTGAGAACGCGGACGGTGTTATGGATCGAATTGTTACTGGGGACGAAACATGGGTCCACCACTATGACCCTGAAAGCAAACAAGAGTCCATGCAGTGGCATAAAAAAGGAACAGACCCCCCGAAGAAGTTCAAAGTCACTCCGTCTGCCGGGAAGCTCATGGCCACAGTTTTTTGGGACTCAAAGGGAATCTTGCTCATTGAGTACAAAAAAAAAGGTGAAACCATCAACGCCACATCCTACGCTTCCACTTTGCATAATTTGCGGGAGGAAATTAAAAAGAAAAGACGGGGTAAACTCGCAGCGGGTGTGTTGCTTCTTCATGACAACGCTCCCGTTCACACGGCGCGAGTTTCCAAGGCTGCTGCGCGAGATTGTGGTTTCGAAGAAATCCAACACCCACCCTATAGTCCAGACCCTTGCCTCTAGTGATTATTTCCTGTTTCCGGATTTGAAAAAATGTCTTCGTGGAAAAAGATTTTCGGATGATGAAGAACTCAAGTCGGCAATAAATGGGTATTTTGCAGAGAAAGAGGAAATTTATTTTTTTGAGGGTTTAAAAATGCTTATCTCAAGATGTAACAAATGCATTGATGTTAGGGGAGATTATATTGAAAAATAAAAACAATATATTGAACGCCCCTCGTATGTGTATGGAAAGACAATTTCTCCAGGTTAGATAATAGCGGCGATGATCAAAATGTTCGCTGTCAGGCAGAACGAAAGAACAAAGTAAAGATAGCTATATCTAAACTTAGGCATAAATGCGCTGTCAGATTTGGTCGGTAGGAGGTCCGCTATTAGCTGTGGCGTGATCTCCAGCTTGATTTTGGAAAAAATAAAGAGGACACTTTTGTGGCTGTAATTGTGTTTAAAGGGTCTATTTTGGATTTGCTTTACTACTGGTTGTTCATAAACCCACAAAAGTCACTAAATATAATTTTTCGATAAAACCAATCATCGACTTCACGCTGCTCAAAATCTTAATCCGCGAATTTTCATCGCCCTATAGGGTGTAAGCCGAGATCTTCTCACAAAATTTTCCACAAACTGGATGGACAAAGAGTAAACTATTAAACTCGGTGTCAAATTGACAACAACAGATTTTCCGCCACTCTTTTACACACAACGGCTGAAATTTTTCCTGCACGCATACAATGTTGACTCCTCGATCACTTTGCGTCATGTAAAGTGAATGTGCTATGACCTCATCTGTTTACTATCATTCGTCCATCGACCATCGAGGCGAAAGGACTTGTTTCGGATTCCCTTGTGAATTAGAACAGTGCGCATAGCAAAAATGAAGTGTTTGACAAAAATTTCAAAAGTGGCAAGTTGGCCTAGTGGAAGTGATAATCAATCGGTGGCAAAGCGAGCCGGGTTCGACTCCTGGTGGGGGAAAAACTCACTTTTTTTTTTCTCTGTATAATTAATAGAAAAAAGAAAAAAACACAAGATAACATAAGAGTATCCATCAAGTGATGGATAAAGACGAGCGGTCCGCTCACGCTGCCGGTTGAAGCCAGGACAGAGGCGAAAACATCAAATACAGCAGCTAGGAAGAAGGATACACCTGTGGTCGCTAAATACCCTTACGTCTCCGACGGTGGTG